>BSBK01010994.1:70000-385000 GCA_027943335.1 Chamaecyparis obtusa
CCTAAAACAATTAGGGATAATTTTTTGTGCGTAATTGATTTGACCCTATTAATCTTATTCTTTTTTTAAAAACTATTGTAGTTTAGAAACTAGATTTAGAGTACTACAATTCTTGTTCTATTAACATCTTTTAATTTTGAGTGCATGACTCTCAAATTTTTTCTTCCAAGTTTAGGTTTACCTAATTTCAGAAAAAAAAAGTGGCCACTTATACCCCCCTTTTTGTACACCATCTTGGTGCATTTACCCAATTAAACCTTAGGACTTGTCCACATGATTCATCAAATATTTTAGGGCTTATTACATCAAATTTATTCACTAAAACATTTAAAACTAAACTATTGCAAAAATTAAATAAAATATTTTTGTTCATCTGTAATATTGCTCTCACATCCCAGGATGTTCCTACATCAGACACCCAAGGTAGGAAATTTTTTGGAATTTTGGATTCAAAAAATGGAGTTGAGTTGTAGTACCACCCTTCTCAATCACAAGAACCCTCATCAAACTCCATCACTAAAATTGGTACATTTGAACATTCTTTCTCATCTTCTAACATGTAACTGAAAAAAGAATCCTTCTCTGACAACTTTGTTATGCACTCAACATCCTCAATGTGGAATCAACTTCATAATAAACTAACCACCTCCTCTAAGTGTAACTCTCATTCTCCTCCAATCTTATGGGATTCATTCCATGATTATTCAACCAGCTCCACCAAAATACACCTACATTAAACTCTGCAACACCATACAAATCTTTCTCTACATACCACACATGCTAATCAAAATCTTCATGAATTGGCTCACCAAACAAATCATTATCATTGTCATTTTTTATAAAATATGATTCATTATTCTCTTCTACTGCAACCTCATCATACTCACATCATTCTATAGAAATAATATTTAAAATAGCTAAATTTTACCTTAGTTCCATTCACTATTGCAACTTCAACTTTTTCTTCAACATTATATTTCATTGTTTTTATGCCTTTCAAAAGATATATTGCTACTAAAAACTAATCTTCCACATTCAAATTAGTGCTAGAACAATAGTCTTGCTCGATTCATCATTAACATTCTCAAATAAATAATCAATTGAGCTTTAACCAGGGAATCTTCATCTTCACTACTTTCAAACAAAGAATCATTTCAAAAACCCTTCTTAATGTTATCTGCATCTCATTCTTCAATTTCAACCTCCTCAAAATTATTTATTGCTGAGACAACTTTCTCCATTTCTACATTCTTATCCTCATCAAAGAAAACATTAAAATTTAATTTTACCTCATTAACTTTTTCTACAACTTCTAATCCACTTTCAATAAGTTTGTTCCATTGTTCTTCAATATGAACTAGTAAATCATCTTTCTTAGCTTCATTTGTATATTCTAAATAACTCTTTTGCTGCTTCAATCTTTGTAACCTCATTCTCCATATTTTCTAATAGAAATTCTTCAACTTTAGGTTCATCATTTCTTCGTATTCATCCTCTTCCTCTTCCTCAATGCCACATGAATGACACCCTTATATATCTTTCTCTTTGTTGCATTTAAAATATCATTAGAATAATAAAAATTACCAGTACCTCATCTCCTCTTCTTTTCTTCTCTCCAACTTTGTTGCTATTTCATTGACACATTGTTTCAACTTTAGAAATTCTTCTCTCATCTGATCTCTTGTTCTCTTTTTGATTTTCTCATATTTAGGAATCCTAAGAATCCATCCAATATCAAAAGATCTTTTCCTCTTCCTCTTTTCCATACTAAAGGCATCACAAAGCCTTAACACAAATCTTCCTATCAACCCTTTCATATTCAATTAAAAATTGCTTCACATTCAAGGATCTATTTACAAACTCAAGAACCTCCACTCAACAAATTCTCTAAGCAGCCCGTCTTGCAAGTTGCACATACATATGTAAAAAACTCACACACACTCCATGCTTTGGTTTGCTTGCACAATCAAGAATACTAGAGCTTTGGCACCATTGATGCATGGTGCAAAATACACACATGCCATCAATACCAAATACATAACATCATACAAAGTAGCTTTAAAAATGATTTAAAACAATTTTGAAATCTACAAGAATAGTCTATCAATTTCTCACTCAAAATTTGTAGAAATTACATTCAAACAATGCATAGTTGAAATTACATTGACATGACAGCCATATGGATGATACAAATTATTTAAAATATGATATAAATAAAAAAATTAACATGAGGAAACTACAAGGAATTCATCCCACATTAGAGCTACAATTGTAATCCAATCTTTGCCCTTCAACGTACAAATGTCCAAACTGAGTTCTCCAAATCTTGTCTTCAATTTATAAAGTACAATGACATTAATAATTCCCCTTTGATTACCACAACCCTTGATTGGGTAACCCAACGAAATCCCACATTGAGATTGATAATCCCTTCAAAAATCAATCAAATTGTGCATTGATTGTACTATCATAATGGTGCATAATTCCACTTCACTTCCACTAATAAAAACATAAATTATTAATGTACAATTAGATTTTCTCCAAGTACCACATTCAAATAAGAAGGCCACCATAAAATAATAAGTATAATGTACAAGATGCTTCATAAGTGTTTTCATAAGCCACCTCCTCTAACAACCAATCAAACTACTTAACTATGATAGCTCTGTAACTCCACAAGAATATATAGTAAGACATGCATTGCCACTTGTCACTTGGATACTCACTTGTGAAAAGATGCTCTTTAAGCATAGAAAATGTAATATTTTAAAATATTTCCACCAATAGCTAAAGTGGAATATTCTAAGAATATGCAAAGAATATGTTGTAGACATATGTCAAACTCCTATGCTAGATTAAACTTTAGGACTTGGCCAAATGATTCATCAAATATTTTAGGCCTTATTACATCAAATTTATTCACTAAAACATTTAAAACTAAGCTATTGTAAAAATTAAATAAAACATTTTTTGTTTATGCGTAAGAGATTGTTTGAAAGTTCTTGTCATCCCACTTCTTTCACAATATCATGATTTAGAGGGTGATGCTAGTAAGCAAAATGATAATTTTCCTAGGTTTGATTTGATTAATTCTCTTATCAAAATGACACTATGTTAGCAAGCAAATTTCTTGTATAAATTTATGGAAATTAACCCAACTCACTCAATAGTTAACAAAGTATGCTTTTGAAAATTGGACAAGTCTCCATTGAGCGGGTTATTTCCAATGTATTTGTTGGTTTAGCTCTCTCATATGATACCACAGTATTTTTATGAGTTTTGATTCTTTTAATAGGAAACCATAAAAGAAAGAAGTGAGAAAGAACTAAAGATGACAAAATTTTTTCGACCATATCAAATAGAAAAAAGCTATTTGATATTACTCAATGTATACATAGAAAAAAAAGAAATATGCAAAATTGAATTAGCTAACATATTTTATATCTATATATAACAATAATAATAGATAGAAAAAAAAGTTTGTAACCATGACTCATAAATAAGATAATTATTAACCCCTTGAAAAAAAAAATTAATAGAATACTACAAGGTGTGTTCAAGTATTAAATAAATAACATGATAAACAAGGTTGCAGTGCATTGAAGTTCCTGCTTGTTTTGACAATATTTGTACAAGTATGTAAGAAGATAATTTAAAAAAAAAAGATTTAATATGTGCCACAACTTATATTTTAAATGAAATGTATAAATAAAATGTCATTTCACATGGAAATATTGAGAATGTTTTTGTACTGTTTTGAATGGACATATTAGTTGTGAGACTAACTTTATTTTTTAGGTGCGGAGGAAAAAAATATTTGAGCTGCTTGAGTTGTTTTTCCTCAACATGAGACAACTTTGTAGAAAACGAATTCTAAAACTAAAATACAACAAAAGAAATGGTTGATCATATAAAAATTAGAATAGGCCTCACTAAAATCATAGCAAGTGACTTCTTTGAGAAACCAAAACTAATCTCCTCATGAAATTTTTGCCACCATTGCATCCCAATTTTAATCATTAGTGAAAACAAATAGAAAAATATTAAAAAAATAATAATCATAAGTTAACATATATAAATGTATAAGATAACAAAATACAAATAAGAAATTGTTTAAACATTGATTATGCTACATCCATTTCTTTAATTAAAAATATTCTTATATAATTTAATGAAGATATAGTAAATATGATTAAATAAATAATAGAAAAATTTATTATTAAATAAAATAATAAAATTTTAAAACTATTCTACCTTATCTTAAACTATTTAATATTTGGCAAAGTTTGGTGAAAAGATAGGTAATGAAATTAAAAATTGAGTGTAGCTCATTCCTAACCATAGATAGAAGACACGTCATATTATTAAAAATTTACTTGATTTTGTCAACTGTTTCTTATGACCTATTTTTTTTAACCGATAAAATAAAAGATAAATAATTTTATAATTTAGAAAAATTAAATATTGTACATTTTACTTTATCAAATATGAAAATTTAATATGACCAAAAAAAACTATAAAATTTAATTGACTGAAATTAACTAATTTAATCATTAATTAAATATAGATTGATGTCTATTGTTCTACAGCAATAATTCAACATTATAAGAATATTTTAGATTGAAGCGTTGCCTCCCTCGCTCTTTTTATAAATTCTTTGATCCCTCGATTATTAATACAAAAACATTATTTACCCAACACATTTCTCATGCGCGCTGAGTCCTAGCCCTATTTGAATTTTACTCATTCTTTGTCATTTTTCACATGTATTTTACTTGATAACTACCACTTAACTTGCGACTCTCGCTATGGACAGAATTTATATATCTTATTTATTTCTGTTGAAAACAGATGGGAAATTTATTGTTGAAAACATTATCTGAACTTTATATTTTATTTAAATTCCGAAGAGATCGGATTGCATGTATTCCGTCCCCTAAAACATATGTGGCAATGAAATGTGCACAATTTTAATCCAATCCAAGAAAATTTTAAAATGCTTTGGATTTATTATAGAAATATTATGTAAGATAAATCATCCTTTTTCGAAGTATTTGTTAGAATAATTATTTGTCAGCAATAAATTTGTTTTTTAATTTGTATTTATTGTTTTTTTAATGTATGGGTATTGTTCAATAGCTTTTATTTTGGATATCTAATTTGTATTCAGTGTCATTAATGTTACTAATATTTAGGTTCATTTTAAAAATATCGTATCATAGATTTTTGTTGGTTGATAGAGTTTATTTGTCTCATCTTTATAAATTTGTGAAAATTTCTGTGAAAAAGTCGAATTCTATTTTTTTCAGGAAGCAACATACAAAATAACAATTTTACACTTCATTCACATGAAAGACGTTATGAAAAACTACAAGAAGATATCAAGTATGATATGAACTCTCTTTTTGACTGTGTATTGGCTGTACATGCAAATCTCTACTTTTCTATTCTGTAATTTGTAATTTTAATGGAATAATTTAGAGAGAGTCTATGTAACTTTTAAGTTTTTAAGGTGCATCATTATTGTGGTCAACATTATTGAACTGAAATATTCTTTTTTTAATGATTAAATATACAAATTGTAATTTTATTCTATTCATATTAAAATGGTGAAACATGTGTTACTTTTATTGGTCAAAGTACTTTGTCAACGTATGCACCTAATTTCATATCAAAATCACAACAGAAATATGAACCAAATAACCAAAATTATGCTTCAAAGTCTTAATTTAAGAATAATTGATCAACATAAACAATGATTTCATTTTGAAACCACATAAAAAAGACAATTTCTTTAATCATATTTATAATTTGAACTCAAAATATAACATAATTTTAAACTTAAATTAATTAATAAATCCACCCTCAAATATATATTGTGTGATGAATACGTAACATACATAAAAGATACCAAGTATTATATAAACAGTCAAATGTTGAATAGATTGCCTAACAAATTCATTCAAACTCAATTAAAATTAACATTTTGACTAACTCAGAGTACAATGGCATGTTTCATGAGCTCTGTTGATTATAAATGCATGAACTTGCAGGCATTGGTAACTCATTTCTCTTCTTCTGAAATATAAGAGAAAAGTTGTGAATATGGTGACAAGTTATATGAGGGTCTGTTTGTTGAAGGCAGCCATGTTTCTGAGAGTAATGCTGCCTCATGGATTAAGATCCTTTCTCACTAAATGTGCAGAGCCAGTCATCTTTCTGCTGAATCAGACCTGGAAAATGAAGCTCTCACTTACATTAATGAAAATTGTGAAGTATGTTGCAGAACCCTTGAAGGCATTGGGCTTCTTGATAGAATTTCTTCTAAATCTGTTTTCTCAAAATGGGGGTTTGTTAAAAACCCTGTTCAGTTTATTAAAAGGTACTTATGATGATTTAGCATGTTCTAAGAAAAAATATTGTTAATTTTTTCCCTCATCATGGATCTTTCAAGGTTTCCATATATTTATGGTTCTTTCTATCTTTCTATTGAATTTTTTTGGGATGGGATTTGACAAGACCTCTATCTTAGTCTAAGAGAGAAAAACACCTGAGATTATGTTAATACTTCCTGGGTTTTTACTCTTTCAAATTTATATAGCTGGGTAGTTTTTAGATCATTGTGAAGCATGATATGGATTTGGTGGGCAGACTCCTTTCATGAGATCTGAGTCCTTCTGTAGAAATTTATCAATTAATTCTTTTGAGAATTGGGTTTTTGCATTGTTTTTTGGTTTTAAGTTTAAGGATGCTCATTTTTGTTAAGTTACACTTCATACTGATCATTTATGGCTCGAACATAGGACCTTCTATTTATTGTTGAAGTGCTCTACCAACTGAGCTACTAATCCGTTATTGACCAGACTGTCTCGGTCTTTGAGGCCGCTCATTGACCGAGCTCCGTCCAGGTGTGGCTCATTTCCAACATCCAATTAAGTCACATGACAGCTACATGGGCCTCTTACCCACGCCCCACTGCACATAATTGGAGCTCCTAGCCTAACTTTGATATCATATATCGAACTACAATTCATATGGACCATCTAGAATTCAAACCTAAGACCTTTCATTTGCTGTTGAGCTATACCAATCGAACTACGGACCCCTTTGACCAGCCAATTGATCCTGAAGATATACTTATTTCGAACAATTTTGAAAAAAAATCAGTATTAGTAAAAGAAATATCTCAATCCAGATTAGCATCAGGTTCTCCTGGCAGTGTTATTGATAATTATGAAAAAAGAATATCAATTTTTGCACAATCTGTCATGGTTGTTTCCATTGTTTCTGGTTCGGATTGTGTCTGAATTTTTTGCATCAATGTTTAGGATCACACTCTGTGATCCATCTTCAGAATATAAGAAAGTTCAAGGAGGTGAAAGATGATCCATCACAGATGATCCTTGAGCTTTCTTTCATCCTGATGATGGATCATAAAGTGTGATCCGAAACTTTGATGCAAAAAAATCTGAAACAATCTAAACCAGAAACAATAGAAATAATTATGAATAATCAAAACTGAACTGTAGTCACCAAACAAAATATGTTTGGATATCTCCTTCAAATTTATGAGTCTAATTCACCCTCATACTCTGTTAGTCCTCCAACTCGTATCATAGAGAAATAAATAAGATCTTGACTAGATTCTTGTATTTCTGGATTAAATTGTGCAATTTTTCATCATCAACTTTTTGGATCATACTACATGATCTATCATCTTTTCGCTTTCTAAATATTGCTTCATCCAGATGATCTGAAACGTTGATGATGAGAAATCGTACACAGTTTAATTCAGAAATGCAAGAATCTAACATAATAGACTGAAAATAACATGATCTAACATAATAGACTGAAAATAACATGATCTTGACTAATATTTGGATGGATTGTTTAATTCAGGAAGCCTGATCATACCCAAGAGAGGATCGGAGGATTTTTTAAGTGTGATTGGCCATTTAGAGCGGCGCACAAATTTGTATAAGAGCAGCTATGAAGATTTCTCAGTCATGGAGGCTGGGGATCGATTCTTTGCAGATATCTCTGTCATGGCTTCAACTTTAGCTTACGAAAACAGGCTGGTTATCAGGAAAAGAGTCAATCACCACTGGAAGGTATTTTATTTCACTTGTTTTGAAATCAAACAACACAGAAATTTATTCAAATTTTTCTCTGACTAGACAAAAATGCCCAATTTTGCAGATGCATTTTGTGGAGTTCTTCGACTTTTGGAACGGTATGGAATGTTTGTGGAAACTGTAATTAATCAGATAAATTGATATAAATCATATTATGTAAATTTAAGATGATTTAGAATCCAAAATAAATACATTATTATTATATATATAAAGTCAATTTAAGATTTCTTTCTAACTGAGAAATATTATTGGGTGAAATTTTAGGGTAAATAGTTTCAGGTTTACTATTAAAATAAAATTTGTTTGATAAGAAATAAAATTATGTATTATTTTTGATATAAATGAAGAAAAAATGACTATTTAATAATTAAATGAAATGATATTTCAATAGACATTAAATCAATCATCATTTTAAAATAAAAGTTGTCCATATACACATTATTTGGTCTACCTATTTTTATTGAATGTCTATATACACATTATTTGGCCTACTCACTTTTATTAGGTGTGTTTAATTAGTCAAAAAAAAAAGTAGGACACTATTTTAACTTTGAAGCGTGACCAATTTCATTCATATTTGGAATTTGATTTAATACTTTTAACTAAATACTTCTTGTAATAGAAGACAATAAATTTGTACTATTTTTTCAAACATGTTTGGAATATTCTTTTGATTTAGTGTATGTTGACAATGTCTTTGTTATTATTTTGTTATTAATGTGGGATCGAAGTTGTGTCAATCTTTCATGTCTTTATTATAAATCTATTAATTACATCAATGCTTTGCATATTTATGAAATTAGAGAATATATTTGAATTAGTTGCATGCAGTGATTACTAATATGTTGATATTGGCAACTTACAGATCACTTGCAGAGGAAATCTACACAAGCATTTGTACTATGTGACAAGGAAGTTGATGCCAAGCTAATAGTAGTAGCCTTTAGAGGAACACAATTATTTGAGGCAGATGATTACATAACAGATTTAGATTTCTCTTGGTATGAGTATCCCAAAATAGGAAAGGTCCACTTAGGATTTCTAGAGGCTTTGGGTCTAGCAAATCGTTCAATTAATAAGAAATCCTCAGATCATCTTGAAACACAAGATATCAACAAACCTCTAGCCTATTTTGTGCTATGTCAAAAGTTAAAAAACCTTTTACAAATCCACAAAAATGCAAAATTCATTGTGACAGGACATAGTCTAGGAGGAGCCTTAGCTATATTATTTTTAGCAATGCTATTTGTGCACAATGAGAATGAGCTGTTAGAAAAACTACTGGCTATTTATACAGTTGGACAACCTAGAGTTGGCGATAAAGCATTTGGAGATTTCATGAATAGTAAAGTAAATCAACCCACACCTAGATATTTTAGAGTTGTATATTCCAATGACCTTATTCCAAGATTACCATTTGATGATGGCATATTCATGTATAAGCACTTTGGAGTATGTCTTTACTACAATTGCTTTTACTGTGAAAAGGTATTGATTACTATTTCATTTCATGATATTCATTATTTATTTTTAAGATTAGTGATATGCACTAAATTTTAGTAAGAATATATCTATGGATCTAATATATTATTTTGTTAAAAATTGTTATGTCAGAATCTTGCGGAAGCCCCCAACAGAGATCTCTCACTGGTGTACTTCATACCTATTAGAATAACCGCCATTTGGGAACTATTGCAGTGCTTAGTATTACATTACATAAAGGGAGAGGACTTCAAGGAAACCAAACTTTCTATTATCTGCAGAATATTTGGAATTTTGGTTCCAGGGATTTCAGCACATAGCCCAGTAAATTACATTAATGCAATAAGATTGGGTCCTCCTAGATTGAACCCAACTTTGAGTAATACAAAAGGGTAATATAACTCATTGAAAGAATATAGTCTTACTAATATGAATTGTTGAATACAAATGTTTCTTCATATTGAAAGAAACACAATCACTTTGAGCCTATCTTTTAGATGTGGTTCTAATTATTTAGAAATTATTTTAATAGAGTTAAAATATTTAATTAGTCTTATTAGTTTTAGGGGAAAATGCATTATTAGTCTATTTGCGGGCTCAAATATTTCTTAAAGAAGATCAATTAAATAAGCCTAGAGAAAATTTTAAAAGTTTAAATGAATGTTTATTCATTGTTGGTTGCAAAAAGTTAGAATAAAGTGCTTGTATATTAAATTGTTAATTTTCCAATCATTTATGTGGTACTTTTTCTTTCAATAATGAATAAATAAATCAAGCATAACATGTAGTTTTTTCATAATTTCTATATTCAATTGATTGTGATTTTTATATTTAGAATAGTTTTACTATGATAACCCATTTTTTCCCACTTTTTTTTGAAAAAGGGGTAAAAAATAATTCAAATCAAAGTTGGATTACAAAGAAAAAGGCCACATGCCCACCAAAAAACAAACCAACCAACAACAATAAGGGTCCCCAAGAGGATCCCCAATGAAGAAAATATCTACATACACCTGTCTTGCATAACTAATTGTTTAAAGTCTTGTTAACACAATGGAGACAAGTTTCCCCAATCCACAACAGTCCAGCCCTCTAAATGCTTAGAGACTCATTTAACAAGAAAATCAATCACTCTATTCCTCTCTCTAGGAATATGATAAAAGAAAATAGATTCTAGAGAGTAGCTCAGATTCATAATCTATTTAAACACCAATGCTAAATTCCAATTAACACAATCCAACCATTTCTCATTCAACATATTCTCCATAATCTATGAATCAAATTCACATATGATCTTTTTCCATCCAAGGAGCAACCTCTTTTCACTGCCTCAAGTATAGAAAGGGCCTCCATAAGGTTATTATAATGGTTCTGTTTATAGATAGATCCTTGGAAAAAAAAAATCTTCAACACTATCACTACAAATGCCACTAATCCCCACATGTCTAGGACCCTCCTAAGAAGAGCCATCAATATTTACCTTTGGAACTCCTAGAGGAGGAGGAAGCCACTAACCCCTCTTGATGAATCTTCTTCCTAGCCTAACTAGGTCTTCTATTTGTAGAGAAACTAAAATTTATAGTAGAAATATTTAAATTCCTTGCAATAACTCAATCAATAGGGTCTACAATAGCACATAGATCACATTTTCTTGATGATCTTCTTCCATAAATGTATCACCAACATTTTTGTATCCTTAAATATCCTTCAATTTCATTTGAACCAAAGATAACAAATAGTAAAATTTCCAAGTTGCCTCAAGAAAAGAGGTCTTAGATGAAGGCCTACACAAACTTTCCTAGAATTCTACCAGAGATTTTGCATGAACACAACCTTGATTCCATGCCCCCCACTAAATTTTCCAAATCTCCCTACATTATGGATACTAGAAGAAGATAAGTAGAGTACAATATTCTTTTTCTATTTAGACTCTCAAGCGAAGGTTAATGTGGTTTCTTCTCTGATTGCTTTAGATTATGGTGGTGGGGCTACTGAGTCTACCTCTTAATCTCATATGACTTCTGATGATAGTATCTTTAAGTTGGTTGGTGTTGATATCTTTGTACCATTTGCACCTTAGATTGATGTTGCCTATGATAGGGTTCTTGTTGATCATTGTTTTGAGGTGTTTGTGGTTGGTTCTATCTCTTTGGTTGTTGTCACCCTACCTCTCAGGATATTATTGGCCCTATCTCTAGTTCTTCTATGGGTGGTAGTGGTCTTACCTCCTAGGATGCTTGGATTCCAATGCTGGATTTGTTGAAAGAGCATGATGTGGCTGCCAAGATGGAAGAGGGATGGATTACGATTAAAGGAAAAAAAATCTAAGATGTCTACGCCCTCTTTTGACATGTCTCTTCATTCCCACAAGGGAAGGGATAGAGGTAAATCTTAATAGTTTTTGGGCCCAAGGCCAGAGTTTTCTCTAGTCCTTAATATTGGTCTTTGTGTTGTGTTTGTTTTAGGTTGTGGGAGCCTATTGGTAAAACCATCATTTGCTAGTTTTGTTGGGTGGTCAGCTCCAAAAAAAGAATGAATAACTCGACCTATGACTCAACTTGGGGATTGGATATCCTTTCCAAGTAGCTATCTACCTTATTGTGAAAACACATTTAAATTATTGATCTAGGGACGTGAGGTTGAAATGGTGCAGCACGGTATGTGCACTAAGTTTTTGCTAAATCCATTTTACTCAAGCTGTGGGAAATGAAAGCTTTAAAGAAAACAACTTAAATAACTATTGAATGGAATGCTGAATTGAAATACACACACAATTTGAAATAAAGAAAATCTTGGTAAATTATCAAACAATAGCTACTTTGCCTACAATGGCTGTAGGAACAGTCATAATGAATGTGCTTCTTAATAGCTGCAGGAATAATCCAATGCCAAAGCTCAAACTACAAACTTCTAAGAACATAAAATAAATCTAACTAAGATTACTCACTAAGTGGGCCCTCTTAGTGACTATATCCTAAAAATCAGTTCTCAGTATAGATTCTCAACACTCCATTACTTTATTTATTAGAAAATTAGTCTATTATAAAATTGACAACAAGTGTTATCCACAATAGTTCTCTCTCATGTTCATATTACTACGTGTGAGAAGAGCACTTTATTTATAATAGAAAAGAAACTACTAACTAACCGTGCCCAAAAAGATAGGCAGGAATTTATTATATCCAAGGAAGGAGCATCACAATCATGAATTTAAGAACATGTAAACTTATTCATGAGAAATATAAGGAACAAATTTAGCATCCACTTCCACCTAGACTTGCTTGGAATAAAGATCCTAGACTCCTACGTCATTCATGAGTCCATGTCTTCAATTTATTATGACCCATCTATTCAACTGATTCTTCTGTAAGATTGGGTCATAGAAAGTTTATCTCCCCACTTTTGTTGCAGGACTAAGTCTTGTCTTTGCAATAAATTCAACTACCTTATTCCTGTATCATAAATATTATAGAAACAAAGAACAATAGTATATGCACGATATACAACTTGCATTTATTAATTACACATACATTCATCCATTAAAACATAACCATATATAACTATATTTATGATCATATATTGCATATTGTATAGGTTTTAGTAAAAGTCTTTTAAAACATCCAAACCCAAATGTCTAAGCTTTCTCAACAACCGACCCAACTTTACCAAATTTTATAGACAAAATAGACATGAGACCAAAGACTAAGCAAAAATAGGATAACAAAGACCTAGAGACAACAATAAACAAATATGACAATCTTTGGGCTCATCATTGCCCCCTACTATGCTCGTGCTAGTCCTCCTGCACTATGAGATTTTAGATCCTAGCTGTAGCTCTGAAATCACCAATTATTGTCTCACTACTCAGGGAACTTCGAATCTTCCAATAGAATCCTCTATTCTAATCCAGGAAGCCAAATCTATCATTCTAAACTTTCTGATCCACCTTTGTGTCTGTGAAACTGTAGAGAGGCTGCATTAAAATGGGTGGTTGAAAGGTCATTGGGAACCAAAGTTCCCTTATGCTCTGATTCCCCAATCTGACATACTATGGCCCTATTTTCATGGCTGGTTCAAAATTAATGGGACTATGTGGCTTTGTTTTCCTTAGTGCTAGATGGAGTCTGTCACATCGTGCAGTTATACCTTGATAGGCTCTCCTTCCTACATGGAAAGGAATTTTATCAAATTCTCTATGAACTGCATCCCTATCATAAAAAATCATCACTCTAGTTGTTGTGTTTTTAAATCAATATGTAAGGTGAAGCTAGTCTATATAGAGCTCATTGGGTTTCCCACTCTCTAGTCTTAGTGGTAAGGGCCCACTCTTTTCTCTATCAACATAATCTTGCCATTGGGTCCCATAATTAATCTCACTCTGTGCCCATGATATCAAGGATCTCAATTGAACATCTCCAATGTATAACAATAGATTCCACTTGGTATTAGAAGGGACAACATAATCATGCAAATAAAATTCACACAATAGATTCTGTAACCATTCTGGGGAATGCTGATGTAAATCATAAAAATATTTAGGGTTATTAACAGTAGGAGGAAGGTCTCTAAGTTTTCTCATAAGTTGAAACAAATGAAATTATTCTTTTAAACAAAGGGAATACACCCTTGGAGGTTCTCTACATTCCAATAGTTTAGGAATTAAATCAATAACTCCAGTGACCTTATTTTCTAGCTATGTAATTTCTTTATTTTGCATTTCAATCATTTTCTTTAATTTCCTCCTCTCAATATCCCATAGGCTTTGTTGAAGTTGTATTTTCTTATAAATCAATAAAGAAATATCCTAAAGAGTAGTAGTCTTTTGATTACCTAGTTTTTCCTTTTACTTTCTACAAGATTCCTCCAAATAGGATATCAACATAGTCTGTTTATAGGGTAATAAAGCTCCTTGCTACAGGACTGTTGATGGAGGCTCTAGATCATTTGATGCAGATTTTAGTGCTATTTTATCCAAGTCATCTGACCTCATCAACTCTTCCTCAGTCAAAGATTGAATTTGTTTTTCTTTATGAACTTATTGTCATTGTAACCTTGCTTCTCCTTCCTTTTTCTCTTGTATATACATTTCCTCAAATGATGGGTTATCCAGGGGGTTTTGATCATTGTTAGGAAATTCTTCTTCACTATTGGTTTCTACTGTTGCATTTTTCTACTAACCAGTATTTTGTTAATCAATATTTTGTTCAACATTCTGGTTAATTTCATTCCTCAAAAATATTTATCACATCAGGCTCTGTCCTAGGGGTTTTAGATTAAACACCCTCGTAATTGATAAGACCTCTAACTATTATGATAGAGCAAGGTGTTAAAAAAGATGACTAAAAAATAATGTTTTAATATGCAAGTGTTTGTGCAACAAGTATTAATGTTTTTAAAAAGGTTCTCATAATTTAAATGCATGGTCAGTCACATCAATGCCCATTTAATGTAAATGGATGTAATTAATTAACTATGATGATAAGTTGATTGGAAAGAGTGGTACTTGGATGATGTAGACAAGAAACAACAAAGGTGTCATACAAGGCTATGAAAAAATAATATATACCCTGCCCCCTACTTAAACTTTGGCATGCATCCACACATGCAAACTGACTTAGTAATCATTGGGTGTTTAGAAATATAATGGTCATATCAATAATACTCTAAGGTTGATAGTAAATAAACAAACTTAGTGTAACAAATTAATGAATGTTTCATACCTGGAGAACCAAAACTATAGTGGATGATAGGTCAGTTGTACGATAAGAAGAAATGATTGTAAAATGTGTGAATTGTGAAACGGTAGGTGGAATGAAAATGGAACAAAATGAATATGAAGTGGAGTGGAAAATTATGATGGAGAAAAAGAACTTCCTAGAGAAAATGAATTATTTATTATGACAAATGACATAGTATTCAAAGAGGCGCTAAAGGAAGAAGGTTGTTGCCCTGAACTGTAGGAAATGCTTCTTGATTTGCTGTAGGAAGAGGGTCTGCATCATCAACTGATGGAAGTACTTGTGAGTTTTGTTATTCAAATTGATTTAATAAATCAGACTTGGAGGCAGGTTTGTGGTATAAGCGAAGCCGATGGCCATTTAACAATAGCTTGAAGTTGACTGTCCATCTATGGTAGTCAATTGTACCACTCCATTGTCAAAAACATGTTGAATCTCATAAGGAACTAGCCACCATGTAGTTAAATTACATTGTTTCTCCTGGAAGCGAGAATCATAAGTAGTGCTTATTCATTAGGTATAAATTACTTTGATTTTATTTGACTGTCATGCCAATTTTTGCACTAATTTTGGATAGCTTTTGTGTGCTGTATGGTAGCTTTCCTTATTTCGTCAAGAGCATTGAGCTGCAGGAGTTGTTCATAGTGTGTTGTAGGAAGATCAATGTTGAGCTCCAATGTTGTCCTTAAGGTCTTATGTTTGAACTCAATGGACATCATGTAGTATTTTCCATAGAGAAACTCAAAGGGTGTGAACCTTTTAGTTATTTTACAGGTTGTTTTATAGGCCCAGACAACTTCAGTAAGTCAACTGCTCCAATCCTGCAAGTGTATTTGCACTATTTTTATAAGAATAGACTCAAATTCTCTATTGGTACTAACCTCTACCTATCCATTATCCTAAGGGTGATATGGACTGGACTTTTAGTGGCATATGTTATACTCATTCATCAATGTTTTAATTAGTGTAGAAGTAAACTGAACTCCTTGGTCCGCCACTAGTTCTCTAGGAACTCCATATCTGGTGAAAATATCTTTATATAAGAAAATTTCCACCTTATTATCTCTTGCATGCGTCATAGCTCTGACCTTTATCCACTTGGTTACATAATCAGTTCATACCAAGATGTATGACTTCCCATTGGATGGAGGATCAATAGGTCCAATAAAGTCCATTCCCCATTTTTCAAAAAGGGGTTACTAATACTTAGGGGTGCAATGACATCTCATCAGACCTTGTTAGGTGGCCCATACATTGGCATCTATCACATTTTTGTGTATAGTGAGCTGCATCCTTATGCAATGTAGATCAATAATAGCCTATTGTCAAAATGTTCATGGATGTCCTTTTTGCAGCAAACTGTCTGTCAAAAGGTTCATCATGATAGGCATGAAGAATGTCATAGGTCTCATCCTCCTGTATACACTTTCTCATTAATTGGTCAGGACCTATGTAAAATAAGCAATTTTGTATCCAGGTAAAATTAAAGCTCTTTTCTAGAGTAGTCTCTTCTCCTTTGATGAGAAATAATTTGGTATCTTGTTAGTAGCCAAATAATTTGTAATATTTTCATACCAAGGTGATTTAGCAGATATGGGAAAAAAATGCTCATCTAGATAATTATCATCAATCATCTAAGAGTAAATGGTGTTCTCTATGGAGGCTTCTTTCCATCCCAAAACTGCTCCAATAGTATAATCATAAGCATCTGTATGTATGTGAAATAGAATGGACCCATTGGGGCCTTGAAGAATAGGTTCTTGGGTGAGAAGAGATTTAAGCTACAAGAATGATTCTTCATAGGATGTTGTCCAATTGAATTCATATTCTTTTGTAAGGATGGTATACAATGGGCTGACTATTTTATTGAAATCCTTTATAAATCTTTTGTAGTAACCACCATGGCCTAAGAAGCTCCTAACATCCTTCTTCTTGAAAGGAGTAGGAAAGGTAAGAATAAATTCTATCTTAGCAAGGTCAACTTGTATACCAGCTTGAGAAATATAATGACCTAGGACAACACCTTCTTGCATCATCATGAAACATTTCTCTCTATTTAAAGAGAGATTGTGATTTTCGCACCTTGTGAGGACCTTCTCTAAATTAGCTAAGGCTTATTCATATGTTACTCCATAAGTGGTAAAATCATCCATATAAATCTCCATACAATCAAGAGAAATATTTAAAAAGATACTAATGATTCCTCGTTGAAATGTGGCTGGAGCATTACATAAGCCAAAGGGTAAAATAGAGTATGCAAAAGATCCCCAAGGATAGGTGAAAGTGGTATTTTCTTGGTCTTCAAGAGTAATCTTTATTTGATTATATCTACTGTACCCATCCATGAATGATAAGTATTTCTTTGTAGCTAATGAATCTAGGACTTAATCAATAAAAAGAGGGGGAAAATGATCCCTTTCAGTTGCAGTATTCTACTCTCTATAATCCACACATACTCTCCATTTCCCACATTTCTAAGGTACAATTACTAAAGGTGAAACTCATTGGCTATCTAAGATAGGGTAAATAAAACCAACATCTAATAATTTCCACAATTCAGTTTTAACTATCTCCTGAAGGATAGGATTCACTCTCCTTTGAGGTTGTCTCACATGCATACTTCCTTCCTTTATATAGATTTTATGGGTAAAAAAATTAGGATCTAATCCCTTCATATCCCCATAATCCCATGCAAAGGAATGCTTGTGTTCCTGTAGTAGCTTAATTAAAGATGATTGTTGTGACTGAGTAAGCTTGTTGTTTATGTTCAAGCAGCAACCTAGAGACACCTCTATTGGCTTTGTGAGTTCTATCATGGAGGCTACAGTCAAAGGAGGTGTTTGAATCTCATGAGGAAGCAATTTATGAAATATATCATGAGCTATAGAAAGATCTTGAGAATACAGTGGTTGTAGGAGACATGGTGTAGTAGATGGGCAATTAAAGGACTTGTCACTTACACCATAATTATTTTGTATAATGTTTGAGAGAAATTATTCTTCTCCTTGGAGCTGAAAGAAAGGACTCCTCTATAGCATCATTATTTGGGCCACTAAATTCACCTTTTTTGTGTCTTCTCCTAAATCTGGCCAAACAGGTTGAGCTAAATTTGGCTGAGACTGAGCTGGGGGGTACAAGGCCAGTTTCTTGGTTGTTAGTCCATCTAAAATGGTCATATATCTAGAACAATAACCTATGCATGCATCAACAATGGCTAACCATGGCCTTCATAGGATGATAGGATATCCCCCAAGTGTTAATTTAGGAGATAATATCATGAAGTCTGCTAGCTATTCCCAAGAATCTAAAGTCACAAGTAGATCCTCTACTATCCTTAATATATTAGACTCAAAATTATTAATTGCTGCATGGTGTCCTTAGTCATGACATTAATGGATGCGCCTAGATCAACTAAGATATTTTTCACAGATTGGCCATTAATGATAATCTCAACCATTGGGCTACCAAGATCAAAATACTTGGGAATTACAACTTTACCTAATATGATAACTACTATTTGGCCAAGAACATGGATAGTTTGAGGATATTTCTTTCTCTTACTTCCAGGTTTCTTGAGACAAGCTTCCTTGATAGCTTTTCCATAAATAGGAACATCCTTGACGGATTGAAAAAGTGGAATTTAAACACAAATGTGCTTGAGCTGGTCAATAATATCAAATGCATCTTCCTCTTGAGGTTTGGGTCCTTTGGCTTATAACCTTTGAGAAAAAGGTCGAACAATTTTATTTTGGATGTCAGGCTCTTTTGGTGAATTGGTGTGAGGAGGTATATTGGGATTATTAGGACCATTCACTTGTTTTTATTCTTGATCTGGAATTTCTATGATTATAGGTGGTTTTGGGGTAGGAAGAGTAGTATCGAACCTTAAATAGATATTACCAAGCTTGAGGGCATATGTTGGGTATTGATTTGCGTCTGCAGAATACATAGGTTATTGCTTCCATTGCAGCTTCTTGTTGGTATTTGGTAGAGGTTGTGTAGGTAACTGATTTGGTTTTGGAGAACTAGTATTGGCTATAGGATGTGGCATAAGTGCTTGTTATTGTGGGTGAGAGGGAGGCTGGAGGAGTCCAGAAGGATAATCTTGCTATTGATAGCCTCCTCTCAATTGTGGGTTTTGTTTCCAATTACCATGTGGTGGTTGCCACCCCTGTTGGGGTTGTGACCAACTTCCCATGGGTTGCTACCAATTCCCTTGAGGAGGTTGTCATGCAGGGTTTTGGTAACTAGGCCACTAAGGTTGAGGGACATTCCAAGGCTTAGATTGATAATTATATGTAGGCTTCCATTGAGTATTATATACATTGGAATAAGGACCACTAAAATTTAAAGGGTCTTAAGGCATACCCTTTCTTGGATCCCATGGCCTCCTTTGTGCAATGTAGAAAACTTGATCATCATCTCCTTCTACTGGTTTGAAGTCAATGGGTAGCTACTTAGTCTCCAAATTGGCCACCATATTGCATTTGCAATCTCTTTTATTTTGTCTACAGTGAGGGCATAATTCAACCAACATGGCTTCAAATTCTTCATATTTCTTCTTGGCTTGCATGGTATCCAACTGTGTTTCCATGTTGTTGATAATATCTTTCTTAAAGCCTGATAGAAGATGAGCTATCTCTATCCTTTAGACACGAGTACCATTGGACTTTCCCATAGAAGATATATATCCTCTGCCTTTCTTGACAACATGTATTGAATAGTTATGGAATATCCTCTTAATGTTATTCCAATTTTCTTGAGTTATGTCTCATCCTGCCATCAAAGATAGAGCTTTAATACATCCTTCATTCACTCCTCTCAAAAAGAGCATCTTTTGCGATTCCTCATTAAGCTCACGTTGAGTGTTTTTTTTGGAGGCTGAAGAGAAACTGAGCTATATAGTATTACAAAATCAATATTAGTAAAAGAAATGTCTAAATCCAGATTAGCATCAGGTTCTTTGGTAGTGTGATTGACAATTATGAATAAAGTATATCAATTTTTGCATAAACTATCATAGTTATTTCCTTTGTTTCTGGTTTGGATTGTGTCTGATCTTTTTGCATCAACATTTGGAATCACAATTCGTGATCCATCTTCAGGATAAAATAAAGTTCAAGGAGGTGAAAGATGATCAATCACAGATGATCCTTGAGCTTTCTTTCATCAAGATGATGGATCATAGAGTCTGACCCAAAACTTTGATGCAAAAAAATCTGAAACAATCTAAACCAGAAATAATAGAAATAATTATGAATAATCAAAACTGAACTATACTTACTAAACAAAATATGTTTGGATATCTCCTCCAAATTTATGAGTCTAATTCACCCTCATACTTTGTTAGTCTTCCCACTAGACAATTAAATTAGTTCTTGACTAGATTCTTACGTTTTTGGATTAAATTGTACAATTTTTCATCATCAACTTTTTAGATCATACTACATGATCCATCATCTTTTTTCTTTTTAGATATTGCTTCATCCAAATGATTTGAAACATTTATGATGAAAAACGTACAGAGTTTAATCTAGAAATACAAGAATCTAACATAATAGACTGAAAATTTCATGATCTTGACTAATATATGGGTGCATTGTTTTATACAGGAAGCCTGATCATACCCAAGAGAGGATCAGAGGAATTTTAAGTGTGATTGGCCATTTAGAGTGGCGTACAAATTTGTATAAGAGCAACTATGAAGATTTCTCAGTCATGGGGGCTGGGGATCGATTCTTTGCAGATATCTCAGTCATGGCTTCAACTTTATCTTACGAAAATAAACTGGTTATTAGGAAAACAGTCAATCACCACTGGAAGGTATTTTATTTCACTTGTTTTGAAATCAAACAACACATAAATTTATTCATTTTTTTCTCTGACTAGACAAAAATGGCCAATTTTGCAGATGCAATTTGTGGAGTTTTTCAACTTTTGGAATGGTATGGAATGTTTGTGGAAATTGTAATTAATCAGATAAATTGATATAAATCATATTATGTAAATTTAAGATGATTTAGAATCCAAAATAAATACATTATTATTATATATATAAAGTCAATTTAAGATTTCTTTCTAACTAATAGAAATATTATTGGGTGAAATTTTAGGGTAAATAGTTTCAGGTTTAATGTTAAGATAAAATTTGTTTGATAATAAATAAAATTATGTATTATTTTTGACATAAATGAAGAAAAAAGGACAATTTAATAATTAAATGAAATGATATTTCAATAAACATTAAATCAATCATCATTTTAAAATAAAAGTTGTCCATATACACATTATTTGATCTACCTATTTTTATTGAATGTCTATATACACATTATTTGGCCTACCCACTTTTATTAGGTGTGTTTAATTAGTCAAAAAAAATAAAAAAAGTAGGGCACTATTTTAACTTTGAAGCGTGACCAATTCCATTCATATTTGGAATTTGATTTAATACTTTTAACTAAATACTTCTTTTAATATAAGACAATAAATTTGTACTATTTTTTCAAACATGTTTGGAACATTCTTTTGATTTAGTGTACGTTGACATTGATGTCTTTGTTATTATTTTGTTATTAATGTGGGAGTGAATTTGTGTCAATCTTTCATGTCTTTATTATAAATCTATTAATTGCACCAATGCCTTGCATGCATATTTTTGAAATTAGAGAATATATTTGAATTAGTTGCATGTCATTAATACTAATATGTTGATATTGGCAACTTATAGATCACTTGCAAAGGAAATCTACACAAGCTTTTGTACTATGCAACAAGGAAGTTGATGCCAAGTTAATAGTAGTAGCCTTTAGAGGAACACAATTATTTGAGGTAGATGATTACATAACAGATTTAGATTTCTCTGGGTATGAGTATCCCCAAATAGGAAAGGTCCACTTAGGATTTCTAGAGGCTTTGGGTCTAGCAAACCCTTCAATCACTAAGAAATCCTCACATCATCTTGAAACACAAGATGTCAACAAACCTCTAGCCTATTTTGTGCTATGTCAAAAGTTAAAAGACCTTTTACAAATCCACAAAAATGCAAAATTTATTGTGACAGGACATAGTCTAGGAGGAGCCTTAGCTATATTATTTTTAGCAATGCTATTTGTGCACAATGAGAATGAGCTGTTAGAAAAACTACTGGCTATTTATACATTTGGACAACCTAGAGTTGGCGATAAAGCATTTGGAGATTTCATGAATAGTAAAGTAAATCAACCCACACCTAGATATTTTAGAGTTGTATATTCCAATGACCTTATTCCAAGATTACCATTTGATGATGGCATATTCATGTATAAGCACTTTGGAGTATGTCTTTACTACAATTGCTTTTACTGTGAAAAGGTATTGATTACTATTTAATTTCATGATATTCATTATTTATTTTTAAGATTAGTGATACACACTAAATTTTAGTAAGACTATATCTATGGATCTAATATATTATTTTGTTAAAAATTATTATGTCAGAATTTTGCAGAAGCTCCCAACAGAGATCTCTCACTGGTGTTCTTCATACTCATTAGAATAATTGCCATTTGGGAAGTGTTTCAATGCTTAGTATTACATTACATAAAGGGAGAGGACTTCAAGGAAACCAAACTTTCTATTATCTCTAGAATATTTGGAATTTTGGTTCTAGGGATTTCAGCACATAGCCCAGTAAATTACATTAATGCAATAAGATTGGGTCCTCCTAGATTGAACCTAGTTCTTTGGGTAATACAAAAGGATAATATATCTCATCGAAAGGATATATACTCTTACTTAATATGAATGGTTGAATACAAATCTTTCTTCATATTAAAAGAAACACATTCACTTTGAGCCTATCTTTTAGATGTGGTTCTAATTATTTAGAAATTACTATTATGGAGTTAAAATATTTAATTAGTCTTATTAGTTTTAGGGAAAAATGCATTATTAGTCTATCTGTGGGCTGAAATATTTCTTAAAGAAGATAATTTAAATAAGCCCAGAGAAAATTTTAAAAGTTTAAATGAATGTTTATTGATTGTTGGTTGCAAAAAGTTAGAATAAAGAGATTGTTATTAAATTGTTAATTTGCCAATCATTTATGTGGTACTTTGTCTTCCAATAATGAATAAATAAATCAAACATAAAATGTAGTTTTTTAAGACTTTCTATATTAAATTGATTGTAATTTTTATAATTTGAATAGTTTTACTATGATAACCCATTTTTACCCACTTTTTTTTGAAAAAGAGGTAAAAATTAATTCGAATCAAACTTGGTTTACACAAAAAAAGGCCACATGCCCACCAAAAAAACAAACCAACCAACAACAATAAGAGTCCCCAAGAGGACCCCTAATGAAGAAACTAGCTACATACACTTTTCCTACATAACTATTTTTTTAAAGTCTTGTTAACACTGTGGGGACAAGATTACCCAATCCACAACATTCCAGCCCTCTAAATTCTTAGAGACTCATTTAACAAGACAATCAATTACTCTATTCCTCTCTCTAGGAATATGATAAAAGAAAATAGATTCTAGAGAGTAGCTCCACTACTACATTTGACCTCATTTTTCTACCAAAATTTTCGACCATCAATTAAAATGGTTTAGGTTGGTTGGATTATAGAAGGAAAAATTCTTTTTTTTTTAATCCATGCCCGGGTTTGTTGAAATTTCGACCAATACCATTTAGGTCAGAATTTCGACCAACACAGGCATAAATTAAAAAGAAAAAAGATATTTTTATCTCATTTCATTATTTCATTTTAACTTGGAGTGCATGAAGGAGCTGGAGCTTGTGATTGTTTGAATTTTTATTTGGTAAGAGTAAAAGGAGGACCGCCTACCTAGGAGGGTTGCCACTATGATTTGGTGTAAAAGGAGGACCGCCTGTAAGGATTTCCTTACTCTGCATTTGTCTGACATTGTTTTATTGGTTACCTACTTAGGGCCCGTGAGCAATGTGCTAGGGCATCATGTATTTGGTATTTGCTGGCATGTTTTTATCATTGTTTATATACATTTGATTCAGAGATGAACTTGTAGAGTGAACTTGCAAAACCCTAAATTTCTAAATCACCGCATCATGTTACACTATAAATGTACTAGTGTTAGGTTATGATTGTAAGGTTGGAAGAGGAAATATTGCAAACAAGATTGAGAAAACTATGTTTTTAACATTTTTTTTACTAGTATTTTTTTTCTACCGACTTCATGTGGATTGGAATGTCAAATCTAACTCCATAGGAAGTCTACCTGGAGTCATAGCTTTCAATTGCGACTGGTCTGAGATCATTTGGTGGAGAAATCTGAAAGAAATCATGCGATAGTCATCTATAGACATTTTTGACATAAAACTAGGGCATTCAGCTTTCTACAGTCAACTTTCTATGGACTCTTTTAGACTAGGTGTGACTGTCTACACACTATGGCTTCATAAGTGCTTAAAAAGACCCCAAATAACAAAGAAACCATATAATCCTTGCACTCCCAAGACTCCAAAACTTCATCAATATTTAATAATGTCTAAAAATGAACAAACCTCAAAGGAATAGGGCTCAGTCCAATGAGAACCTCAAAATCCCCAAATTTAGCACTTCTAAACCCTTAATCCAAGGGTTTCTTAAATCTCCTATCTCTAATCACTTCTAGGTCCAATAGGTAGTTGGTTCACCATTAGATGATCATTATAAGATGATCCAAATCATAATCTATGTTCCTTCTTTAGACCAAATGGCTACTGTTGTAGTATACCAAGCAAATTCATTAAGTTTCCTCTATAAATTATGGTGATCACCCAAACATTCTTCCTTCTCATTACATTAATGGATTAGGGAACTATAGTACATGTTAATACTCAGTCATTCCATGTGTTACAGTGGTCAGAGGTCATGGAATGACCATATAAAATTGGAAACTCACAAAACTGTCAAAGGAATGGCTAAAACTACTTTGCTAGTCAAAATTAATTGAGTAAAAATACAAATACAGACCTCACAAATGCATAGATGTGGTCTAGGATCAATATCTAACTATTCCAAATGCATTGAAATGTAATACAATGACAAAATGAATCCAAAATCACTCTAAGAACTCAAGGAAATTGCATTTGAAAGAAGTTAATTTATCAAAAACTCAATACAGTCCGTACACCAGGCCTCTTCTGTCGTACAATGAAACTTTGGCATATTTGATGGACTCCTAGAAACTACCCCAACCAATTCCAATCAGTTGGATGGATTAGTTTGCACTAAAATATAACAAAATCCAATTCCCTCCATTTTCTGATAACCGTTGCATTTCAAATTTTTGAATTTGCAACATTACAAATTTGGAGTTTTTGAAACTTTTAAAGATAATGAAGCCTTAAGAATTTGAAATGTGACCCAAATGAACTTATTAAGAATTATTAAAATCAAATCTAAACTATTATAAACTTGTAACACCAAATACCATCCTAGGCTCTTATTTTGGTCCTAAGGCTTATTAGGCCTTTTAAGACTTATTACATGTTTGCCTTTGCATTGCATGGAATGACCTTATAGGACATTATAGGTTCCAATACATTCCAATTGATGTCTTTAGATGTCATTAGGTGCATGGTTGTCATTAGGGACTCCTGGTAGTCTTTGGATGTTCTAGTTGCCCCTGCACCATGTTGACCACCTTTGAAAGGATTCTTGTCCCAAGAATCAGTCCTGGCATTGGATGTCTGAATTTGAACCTATACTTAAGGAATATGGTGCCTTGAAAGTTGGTTCTTTCTTCCCACTAGACGTCCACATCTGAACATGGTTGTTTACTGGCTTCCCTTCAATAAGACACTTGACTGTACCTATTTGAACATAGTTCAAATCCCAAAATTCTTCATTTCTAGGACTATCCAGCATTGTCCTATTCAATCCTTTGTCCTTTTCTTCCCAAACCTGATTTTTCCTTCCTCCTCTTCCCCTCATTGAAGAACCTCCTCTATTTCTACTATTCCATTTTTCACTTTTCCTCTTCAATTTCTCCTCTATTCTAAGGGTCAACTGGTAACATTCCTTCACACTTCTGGGGTTAGAAGCCACAAATTCATCTTGGATGTTAAATCTTTAACCACCTAATATCTAGAAACCTTAACAACTTCATCTTCTTCCAATCCTAACCTTATGCTTAGTTTATAGAATTCATCTATATATGCTTTAACATCTAAATCTCTTTGTTTTAAACTTTGCATTCTTTTATGCATTTGTACATCAAAGTCTTTAGGAAGAAAGTTACGTTTCAGTTTTGCTATCATCCCATCCCAAGAGACAATCTTTGGCTTACCTCTTCTCCTTTTGTCTAGCTCCTCATGATCCCACCATAGGAGTGCATGCCCTTTAAGTTTTGTTTTTGCCAATCTGACCCTTTGATCTTCTGGTACCTCTTCACCTTCAAAGTATGCAACCATTGATGCAATCCAGTCCAAAAGCTCTTCTTCTTTCAGACTTCCATCATACATAGGGATATCTCCCCTCACCTTATGCTGCTCAATCTTCATAGCCTTGAATATCCTAATTGTCCTCTGCTCTTTAGGATCTATTTGTTCCTCTTCTTCCTCTCCTTCCCCTTCCTTATGGGTTTCTTCCTCTTCTTCACTATCAACACCTTCATCAGCTGCTCTTCTTTGATTGGATTCCAGTGCTTCAAGCCTGGCCAAAAGTGCATTGTAAGATTCCTGCAACCTTGTGTTCTTCTCCTTTAACTCCTAGATCTCCTTGGAAGTACATGCATTCCTTGGAGGCATTTTCACAAATAATAGTCAAACTTCTTTAGCAAAGTGTTCCTCTATCCCTCTAAGACACCATTTGTTTTAGATAATTTAATTTTAACTTTGGTTGTGTTAACAAAACTATGTTGACTTTATTTTGAAGTTGTTTAACATGAGAGTTTGTAGATTAATAGGAGTTCACAGATACTAGTGTGCCATAGTTGCCCATCTATAACTAGTGAGATGCACATAACTCATGTACCGCATGCTAGTGTGCTTGGATACCTTGTATACACTATTTTTCATTAGACTAGACATTATCCAAATAGTGATTATTTATATAAAGTGCTATAACACATAGGCGGTCCTCCTTTTACACCAATTAATAACAATGACAACCCTTACAGGCAGTTGGATAATGTCTATTCTAATCCAAGCACACTAGCATGAGGTATATGAGTTATGTTCATCTCACTAGATATAGATGTGCATTAATGCTCAATTCAATGATACGTTCCCATAAAAATGTGAACTCATATTAATATACAAAATCTCATGTTAAACAACTACAAAATAAAGTCAACATAGTTCCTTTAACACAACCAAAGTTAAAATTAAATTATTTGAAAAAAGGTTTGTGTTTTGAGTTAATTGGTTTATGTAAATCTGTTTCAGCAATAGGTGATGAACATTCATATTTTCCTAAGCAGTACTTTGAGTATTCCTGCCACACATGTACTATTGTGAAAATCATCACTAGTCCATTTGTTGCAGGAGAGAGAGAGAGAGAGAGAGAGAGAGAGAGAGGAATGACTAGGATATTGATGCTTCGCTTACTAGTCGTTACCTTAGAAAAATGAGCAAGAAACCAAAAAAGAAATGATTAGAAAAAAATGTTAATTACAATCATTTCTTTTTTGGTTTCTTGCTCATTTTTCTAAGATAATAGCTAAGCGGAGCATCGATATCCTTCTCTCTCTCTCTCTCTCTCCCATACTGGTCCTTTGGCATGTATTAAATAGAATCAAATTTTCAGCATTTTATTATCATTTTATTTCTTTGTTGTAAACATGCCATTGGTTCCACTAGTAAATTTTACCCTATTTTTTTACGAGGATTAGTCAAATTTTTGATACCCATTGGTCAAACAGACGACCAAAACTATTGTTGAACTTTTTGTCGTCGATTATACGACAGGAAAAATAGTCGTCAAAATTTTGACCTCCTTAGTGGTTGAATTACCGACCGAATTACCTAGAAGAATTGTAGATCAAACCTTTTATTTATGTGACCAACGTTCATCGAAATTGTGACCAATCAGGGCCCATAATGTTGTCGAAATTGACGTTGAACACATAGCATTCTTGTCGAAACACAAAACACAATTCATATCTCTTGCGACGACATGTGGTCAGAATTGATGTCGAACACATAGCATTCTCATCGAAATAACTATTATTAAAACATTGAAAAAGCAACCAATAATAATTTTTGGTTAAAAAAAATATGTGTCATCTTGTAGTTCTTCTTTTTAATACAATTGAGAGCTCTACCCACAAATTAATTTAAGTTCCCTTGGAGGGTTTGTTTTATATTTGTGCCAAATGAAGCTAGAATATAACCTCCTTCAAAAAGGGTAAGTTTGTCCTAATGTCGTCTATAGGGGCTAACTTCAACCTGATGGTCAAACATTTTAAAATTTTGTGACCTTTTAGAAGACAACTTTTGAGAAGTTGGAGTTCTCATTCTTTGAGAAAATTTTGAGAATGTGATTATAGACTTGAAGTTGTTGAGGACGTCACAACTAGTCCAATAATTTTTCATTGTATTTTAGAGAGGTCACAAAAATTACAAAATCTGAAAAGGCTAAGTGTTGGGGTATCAGATGGCTCAATGTTGATTGGGTCTCAAAACATTAAACAAAGAGTGATAACATTCTCCCTTCTTGTTAAGTAATTGCAAGGTGGTCTAGACTTGTTAAAAATCTTCCATGCTTGTGAAAGGGAAGCATTTTGTTGATTGGGTTTGGTTTCTCAACACCAATTCCTAAGGAAGACATGGTCAAAGAAAGATGAAATGTAGCCAAAGAAAGTGTTGAATAAAGAAGTGCAAGAGGGTATGACTATATATATGGAGTGTTGGAATTGAGAGAAGAGGAAAAGAGACTGTAACTAGATTACAAATGACATGAGATTGCAATCGTGCAGATTACAAATGTTGTGAGCAAGCTTTGCTAGAAGCAGTGTGGCATAGCAATTTTTGGGAAAGACCATAGTAAACTAATTTATGTGTAAAAGAAAGAGTAATGAAGATTACTTGATCATCTGATTATGTATTATATAAATTCTTTCAATAGTCACATTTTTGAGGGAAATTTCTTAAATTTAGATCATATAATATCTACTAACCTTAAAATTTTCATATGTCTCAAATGCCATTTGATAGACCTATAAGATTGCAACATCAAACGACCATCTAAAACCCTTTGGACTGTGTAAGTTCATTCAACATGGCCAAAAGAAATTTCTAAAAGAAATAATAGGAATAAGTTTATAATAGTTAAAATCACCCATGCTCAAATGGAAAGGTACTTTACAAGGGCTTGTGATGATGTTGAATGAAATTGATAGTTCGAGGTAGAAGTCCTTCAGATTATGAAGCAGATAACTGAATCAAATTTGCTATTTCAAGATGAAATTCTTTGAGTAAATTATTAAGAGGAAAACAAGGAGAAGCTTTTGATGAAGAACATACAATTTTGTGAAAGAAAGCAAGACTAATGTCCATATCTTGGTTTCTTTCATTTTCATGGGCTCGCCTAAGTAGCTAAATTAGGCTTTCATGCTAGTACACTTGATTTTTATTATAACAAGAATACTTTTATGCAAGCTATCAATTATATTTTGTGTTCAATCATGTTATTACCACAGTATTCTCAATAACAACGAATGTAGGAAAAAGATGTAATGGAAGTGAAAAAATAGTGATTGTTCAAGGGTTTTGCTATACAAAGTCAATGGCGAACAAAAATTGATACAAAACAATGAAATGATAGGATCATAACATAACAAATGTTTATAAAGGTCATAAACATGCATAGAGGTCATAACAGTAATAAATGTTTATAACAGTGCTTTTAATAATGCTCCAAACATTGAGAATGCAAGATACCTGTAACGATGAACTTCATTTCAACTTGCTAATTGGCTATCACTATTAACTCTAAGCTTGTCTTTAAAGTTTGAGCTTCACTTGGTTTCGAGAATAGTTTAATATTCTCTACTTAACAAGGCCATAGTTTAATATTCACTACTTACAATTCATGCTTTAATTTTGGAATACCCACCAGAGCCAAGTCTGTGCTACCCAATCTTTTGTAGCTTAGCCTTTGTTAGATGATATAGATATAAAGATCACTAATTAGTACATTATTACATTGTACTAGTAGTTAATACTATTGCATACCTTCTTCTCTCATTTCCTGGTGTAATTCCTCTTTGAGCATCCCCTTTCTCCTTTGCATCCAAAATGAACTCATTCCAATCCCTCACTGGAATAAAAGGAGGACGCTCGTACTCTAAAATTTATGGTATGAAGATGTGCAACTTGCAGATAAGAATATGATACTGAATAATTATGACTTATTTTAAAAATTTAGGAAAACTTAACCATTTATGTAGAGATTACTTAACAAAAAGTATACCTGATCGATGACTCAATATTTGTAACCTCTCAGAAACTTTTCCTTTCCACTTCAGTATCTTTCCTTGATAATTCTTGATCTCCTCATAACTACTAGAAAAAAAATGACAACAAAACTTGCTACTTTAGAAAATTGCATCAATACTTAACTTAAACATTACAGTCATGAAGGGTGTAACAAAATATGATATGCTAATAGACAAACTCATTTTGCACAAAATGGCATTAAGCATGGATTTTGGTTTACATGTGGTACATCAATTCCTTCATCGAAGACATTATCTATTACATTTATAATTGTTTATTTAGGTTCCATAACACTAGCATATACACAAAAAGAATCTGTATTAAAAAAAACATGGACACTACATATATATAAAAATACTTGTTAAAATAAAAAGAGGCCACTAAGGACAATTGCACAAGTCTCCAAAAAAAACATTAACCAACTCTTTCTCTCAAGCCAAAGACTCAGTGTCTTCAATTGTCCAGACTAGCAGCCAATTCTATGTTGAGTATATCTATCAGGCCCTCCTGCAGTTTGAATGAATAAATAATAGAATATAGGAACTGATTTAACACTTCACCTACTCAAAAACACAAACTAATGAAATAATCCACATTAGGCCAAGATAGGTTGACGCATTCAATACGAGAATACTTACACAAAATGAAGTTGAATCATGCCAGACAATGACAATGAGAAGTTGACTATTGGCCATTCTAGTTTTTTATTTGATAGTTTCCTGACAATGACACATTCAAAATGCACTTATGAGCAAAGACCTAGAATGAATGAAATTGATTAAATAATGAAGGTATGTTAGTTTGAGATTCACTTGGTTTCAAGAATAATATTCTCTACTTAACAAGGCCAACCACGTGAAGGTGGAAGCTCATCTGGCCTCACCCCCCCTCCCCCTAACATCAATCTAAATTCCCCATTAACACATAACAATATTCATTAACATGAAATCTAATTCAATATTAATACACAACATTCATAGATAATTACTTAAAACAACGTTCATGGAGTTATTATGATAGTTTTACTTATATTTTTGTCATAATTTGATGTTCAGGGTAGGGGAAAAGCACCCACAACAACAGAGGCAATAGTTGTAGATACAAATGACGATATCCCAGAAATCACTAATATAATAAATACTGCTTACTTCAAAATGACGTGCTCGCGCCATCAATTCATCTGTCCTCTTCAACATCTCCTCAATTGGATTTGCATCTTCCAAAATAGTAATAATTTATGCATTACTCTTTTTCTTCACCGTATTTATTATATTAGGGATTTGGGATATCCTCATCTATATCTATAGCTATTGCCTCTGTTGTTGCAGGTGCTTTTCCCCTATTTGATATTTATCTTCAGGTGTCCACACTCATTCTATTGCTTGTTGCCAGCGGGTCACAGTCAGTGATTGGGAGAGCCATATTTTGGCACCAGTCATGCAGTACAAGCACTAGAATTGAGTTTTTCGGCACAGATGGGAAATTTTTGTATATCAACATGCGATAGATTTTTTTTCCCAAACTCTATCACATGTTGGTATACAAAAATTTCCCAGCCCGTGCCAAAAAACTCAATTCTAGTGCTTGTACTCAGACCTTAAATTATTGAGCTTCTCTTTATTTCGAGAATAGTTTAACATTCTCTGAGAAACATAATTGTAGGCATCATGGTCATATTTTTTTAGAGACATTGTAATTGAGTGGTATACCCAGACGATGGAGAGAAACTTCTACACCTCTGGTTCCAAGTTGTTATCCATCCTGTAGTGTCAACTTGGAATCGGAGGTGCATAAGTTGCACTCCGTCTGGGTATACAACTTAATTATGTTGTCTCCAAAAAAATGTGACCATGATGCCTACAATTATGTTTGTCAGCTATTGTGAAATCCTCGTCACCCTTAGCTGCCATCCTAAGCCCTTCTTCCCTCTCCAATTCTTCAACCCTCTGCAAGATATCTGGATCAATAAAGTCTATAACATTGTGACCATCCATGATCTCAGGAATATCATCTTCTCTCCACTCTTCATTTGCCAAAATATACCGCTTCTTCAAGCTTGTCGAGTAGTCTCTAGTGGTTGCAAATCAATCTTATTACAAACTACAATAAGAGGCTTAGTAAGTCTAATTTAATTTGTCTGTGGATTGAGACCTTAAATTATTGAGCTTCTCTTTGTTTCGAGAATAGTTTAATTAACATTCTCTACTTAACAGGGCCAACCACGTGAAGGTGGATTCTCATCTAGCCCCTCCTAGGAGCCTCTTATGACCCTTTACGACATTTTAAGACCTCTAAGATGTATTCTTAGAGGTCATAAATGGTCGTAAAGGGTCATAAGGGGTCCTGGGACACAACAGCTAAGAAACATAATTGTAGGCATCATGGTCACATCTTTTTGGAGATAATGTAATTGAGTTGTATACCCAAATGATGGAGTGCAAATTCTGCACCTCCGATTCCAAATTGACATTGCGGGATTCAAAGACCATAGATCATAAGGAATAAATTTAGAGAGCGAAGGAGGGCCATAATGACAAAAATAATACAGGACAAACCTCAAGTTAAATAAGGCAATTGCAAACATTTTAATATATTTTTATTATTAAATAATGAAATTTGCATATACTAGTGTTCTAAGCCCCCTCATTACATGATTTATTATTGTAAGCCCCCTCTAACTTACGCATCTAGAAAATGAAACTAAAACCTATTGGGATTGAGACAAACCTTATAGAACAATAGTAGCTAGGAAGGATCACTTTCTAACATCTGTTGAATACATCTATTGGAGGACCTTGTATTCATGAGCTACACCTTGTATTCATGAGCTACAGATGTATTCAAAAGATGTATTCAACAGATGTTGGAAAGCGATCATTCCTAGTTGTTGTTGTTCTCTAAGGTTTGTCTCAATCCCAATAGGTTGTAGTTTCATTTTCTAGATGTGTAAGTTAGAGGGGGCGTACAATAATAAATCATGTAATGAGGGGGCTTAGAACACTAGTATATGTAAATTTCATTATTTAATAATAAAAATCTATTAAAATGTTTGCAGTTGCCTCATTTAACTTGAGGTTTGTCCTATATTATTTTGGTCGTTATGGACCTCCTCTGCTCTCTAAATTTATTCCTTATCTATGGTCTTTGTATCCCATAGTGTCAACTTGGAATCGGAGGTGCAGAAGTTGTACTCCATCACTTGGGTATACAACTTAATTACGTTGTCTCCAAAAAATTGTGATGTGATGCCTACAATTATGTTTCTCAGCTGTTGTAAAATATGCATTTATGTTTCTCAACTGTCATGTTTATAAAGGGAGACTTCATACCACGCTAATCTCAAACTTTAGTGAGACTTCATACCACGTAGCGTCTGTAGATTATGTTCAATGTGTTATTTACACTTGTATTGGTGGGAAAACTCTTGAAAATATGCAAAAGAGATTGCATTCAACCATGTTGTTTACATGACACATGTACCTTACCTCCAGCATAAATCAACGTTGCATACAAATCTGTGGATGTTGCATGGTACGAAGCCTCGCTCAAGCTTAAAAATGATAGTCAATCCATAGTCAAGGTCAAGGAACAAATGGAATAACCAAGAAAACACTATACGTTAAATCATGTGATTGATAGCAGATTGGGGCTCACCTGAACCATAAACATGAAGAATTATTCTAAAAAAAGATGTAAACTATATATATGTGCACTTGAGGCAAAGAGAAGTTATTTCATATCAATATTAAAATATTAGTTACAATATGAAAACACTAAACTAACTAATTCCTAAGTTCATCTCTGCATATGGTCGCAACAAAGATATATGATTACAATACAAAGAAGGCATCATAAAAATATAATTTTGGAATTTGCCCTAGCCTGATAGGTTTTGCACTCAAATCGTTCATTGCAAATAAGTGGAGATGGGTGGATAGATGCAGATGAGTTGTCATCGACCCAACTAAAGTATCTGTAGCCATTATTTCCCTGTGATACCCAGTCTACATTAGTTCTTATAATATAATGAATAGTATTTACATTAGAAACATTAAATATATACACATTAGCAACCTTTTTTCTATTTGGGCAGCACCAAAATTATCGTCTAGGGTTGTTCAGTGTCCGTGAAGTCTTCAACACACACTTCCCACCACCACATTGACAAGAGTCATCGAGCCTATATCAATAATGCACCGCACCATCGTTACTACATTTATTATTTTTATATGAAATACACCAAGGAGTACCATCAGAAATATTAACCATTTACAATAATGAAAAGTAAACCTAAATCAAATAGCTCATTTTTTTATCAGCATGTGTAGTCTCTGTGTATATGAAAAATGAAAGAAATATGAAGTTGAAATAAAATAGTGAACAAAATAGTATTCCAAATAGAGTGAATGAAACATACCATCAAAAGAAGGTGACAAAATCCTGTCACGAAGCACAAACATAGGAAATAAAAAAGGGACAAAAGACAAGAAATAAGAAAAATCATTACGACTATAGACAAATCATTTATACTATAATAATAAAAAAGAAACACTCTTTGTCAACAATTTTCAAAATCATTAGGACTATAGAAAAATAATTAAGACTACACAAAATCAAATTTTGGAAATGGACGGTTCTGATGCTTTTCCATTACAACAATTGAGCATTCATCATTTGGTATTGTGTATTCCATTTAAGTATGTCAACAATGTTCAAAATCCTATCACCAAGCACACACAAGAAATAAGAAAAATCATTAGGACTATAGAAAAATCAAGTTCTAGAAATGGACGGTTCTGATATTGCTTTTCCATTACAACAATTGAATATTCATCATTTGGTACTTCTTGGTGTATTCCATTTAAGTTTTTTAGTTGTCATGTTTATGTGCTTGTTCTTTATGTGTTTGGCTTCTCTCCCTCGCAAGGGATACGTCGATAGGTAATTGATTTGAAAGCATAATGATTTGACAGTATTTTTTCAAGATAGGCATAATCATCCCACAAACCTTAATTAGCAAGATTTTTGATATATGTCAAGTAATTATAATCAGTATGCCCATCAAATAGAGACTTAGTAGTAAAAGCATGTCCTTTGGTTTACTAGTTTACTTATAATCAGTATGTCCTGACCAAAACAACAAAGTGTTGTAGCAGAAGATTCTTTGGAAGAAGTAACAGATTTGGAAGTTGAAGTGGTGGCATGTGAATATCTCATGGTTGATAGAAAAGTACATGAAGACCTTGGCAGTCCCTAAGAAGGAAAATATGATGGGTACAAGAATACTTGTTCATAAGGATGGTAACAAGTTTATTCTCAAGCCTTCGCAAAAATAATTCTTCATATGAGATAAGGGTTATCTATTTTGGAAAGAAAGAGTATGTTGATTTGAAGAGTCACACAAGGAAGAGGTCTATGAAAGAGTATTAGTGTTAGAATAACTGAGAGGGGGGTGAATCAGTTATCCAGTGTCCCAATACAAAATGTATAATCCAAAACAATTTCTTCTATTTCTGCTCGTCAGTAAGCAATAATAACTCTTACTATCTATGCTTTTTACCAATTACCAGTCTAATACATAAACTATTTACCAATCAAATCCACCATGTAACATGCAAAGTATGATAACAAACAAATATCACAATCAACACATAACACAAAAGATTTAATGTGGAAACCCTGTAAAGGGAAAAACCACCTGGGACTGGCAACCCAAAATTGTTCACTCTTCTGAAGTGAGGTCGGTTAAGACCCAACCCTGTTAAAGGTTACAAACACACTGTTAGGTGTGACCTTGTTAGAGGATTTTAGACTAGAAGTTATCATCCAACCAGCATTCACTATGGGTTGACAGGATAACAATGTTCATTCTATGAATGATACATCATAAGACTTTCAAAGTCCACTTAGTTAAGAGATTTAGACTGTATACAATGGTTAAATATGTAATAGTAAAATGACCTACCTTAATACAACTTCAATTGCAGATTACAGATCAATATTTAGTCCATAAAAATCCTTCTGATCAATATTTCACTTCAGTTTCAATACTATATCAACTTACTATCCGTCGGTAGTAGCTCTCTGTAGCTCAGTAATTGTTCTGCAGCTCGGTTCTCACTAACCAGTATGATCAAAATGCATGAAAGCTTGTTCACGCAAAATTCATGTAGCTTCTTCTTCTTCTCAGCCTCTAACTAAAGAAATTTTGTTCTCTTATATAGATGAGTAAATCATTTTCTTCTCCACCATCAGATTTTGCCGCTTAATCACGTTCATAGATTTTGCCACTTAAAACTCTCTCGGTACTTGTGTCAATAACATGTTTCAATCTTCTCCGTTAGATCTTCTTTGAATTTTTTCAGCCGTTGATTTGTGTAACAACCATTATCTGTTACCTCAATGTTATACTCTTGCCAGCTCATCATTCCTATCAGCTTAAACTAATCATTTAATTCATTCTGTTCTGCTCGGTTAACAAAGAATGCATCGGTGAACACTGCTCAGTTAATACTATGGTCGGTATACACTACACTCCGTCGGTGTATACTAACAATGCTTCATTTACCGACAGCATTGTTTTGTGTCTTTCAGCTCTATACTTCATTATAGATGAATGCAACATAATAAAGTCAATATCATCAAGTCATAGACTCATCAATAAGTTACTCAATGTATTCCTTATCCTCATATGTCATGTACATCTTTCCTCATGTAGATTTCTCTGTTCTTCATCTCTTTTCCACTTTTCTTCAAATGTATCGGTGTAGTAACTTACAAGATAAGTGTTGTCAAACTAGTTGACATCAATGACAACATAATAATGATTTAATCATATTACATATCTAATCAAAAACTTCTCAGTGATCTTGCAATCATAGATCCTTCAATCAGATTCTAAATCAGTTGTAGTCCAACAATCTCTCCCTGTGGCATTGATGGCAACTCAAGTAATATGAAATGTACCATACACATACCAAAAATACATTCTACAACTTTATGAACAAATGTTGTAAGTCGAATAGACTTAATATATTTAATCACTACGTTACTAAACTAGCATTAAGTAATACAGCTTTACCTTTCTATAGATGTGATCTTTTCAGTTCAGTTCTCCTATTCCTGCTTCTATTCTCTGTAACTGATCTTCAGTACTCTGTCTCATTCAGATTGTCTCTCCCTTAGATAATTGTTGTTGGTGCTTGTTCCATTTCATATTTGGTTTTAATATCTCCTTTTCAGTTTATCTCACCCTTTTTCATTTCATATTGTTTATCTCTCCCTTTGACAACAATGCCAAAGAAACAAATAAACAAATAGCTCTGTAGTAGCCAAGTAACTCTCTGTGGTGTTCAGTACTTCCTCTGCATCTCTGTATATTGATATCTCATCGGTTCAAGTTATCAAACTTAATCACAACCTTGAACAAGATTCAAAGTGTGAGTTATGCTGCATCAACATGAATGATCTTCTGATAAAAATAGGTTGATGCAACAACCAGATCACCTTAGTGACCAATAGACAAGGGACGGACCCCAATTCTAGTCCTCAAGTATTCAAATGTGTCCTTCGGTAGGGGCTTTGTAAAAATATCTGCAAGTTGTTCTTTAGATGTGACAAAGTCCAACTTTACTTGTTTCTCTTGCACTTGTTCTCTTAAGTAATGATACTTAATAGATATATGCTTTGTCTTAGAGTGCATCACAGGATTCTTTGAAATATTGATAGCACGAGTGTTGTCACAGTATATAATCACCAGGTCAGTGATTACCTCATTCATTCCTTCCAAAACTTGTTTGATATATGCAATGTTTGAATAGTTAGTAGTAGCAGAAACATACTCTGCTTCAGCTATAGACTGAGAAATACAAGCCTAATTTTTACTTGTCTAGGTTACAAGTCTTTCACCAAAGAAAAATGCTCCTCCGGTGGTGCTTTTTCTATCATCCACATTTTCAGCCCAATCAACATCAGTGTAAACTTTCAGTTCAAACTTCCCTTCCTTAGAATACCATAATCCATAATTTTCTATCTTCTTCAAGTATCTTAAGAATCCTTTTTGTAGCTATCATGTGTGATTCTCTAGGATTAGCAGAAAATCTTGCAACAATTCCTATAGCATGTGCTATATCTGGCCTACTGTGAACTACGTACATTAACTTACCAATCATAGATCAGTAAAGTGTATGATTTACCTCAGTAGTTTCATCCTCCTTTGTCAATTTGCATCCAGTAGCCATCGGTGTTCCTACAGGTTTAGCATCTTCCATGCCAAATGTCTTTAGTACTTCCTTTATGTATTTAGATTGTGTGATGAATATCCCATCACTCTGCTGAATCACTTGTAGTCCAAGAAAGAACTTAATCTCTCCGAACATTGACATTTCAAATTCCTTTTGCATTTCATCAGCAAATGCCTTGCAAACAAGATCTGAGCCTCCAAAGATAATGTCATCAACAAATATTTCAGCAATGATAATAGTTTCATCAGTATCACCTTTCACATACAGATTGCTATTTTCACTTGTTCTAACAAATACAATACTTAATAAGTAAGTATGCAGTCTTTCATACCATGCTCTTGGTGCTTGCTTTAGTCCATATAAGACTTTATGTAATCTACATACCATATATTTGTTATCGGGATCAACAAATCCTTCAGGTTGTTCAATGTAGACTTCTTCTTCAAGTATACCATTAAAAAATGATGACTTCACATCCATTTGATAGACTTTGAATTTCTTATGTGCAACATATGCAAGTAGCATTCTAACTCCTTCTAATCTAGCAATAGGTGCAAATGTCTCACCATATTCAATGCCTTCTTCCTGTGCATATCCCTTGCATACTAATCTAGCTTTATTTCTTGTAACTTCACCATTTTCATTCAATTTGTTCCTATATATCCTCTTGGTACCGATAACATTCTTATCTTTTGGTCGGGCTACTAAGGACCAGGTTTTGTTCTTTTTGATTTGTTCTATTTCTTCCTTCATTGCATTAACCCATTCTTCATTTTCTAATGCAACTTTCACAGTTTTAGGTTCAAATTCACAAATTAAACATGTACCTTGTCTTGTTTTGCTTCTGGTTTGCATTCCAGCATGTCTGTCTCCAATGATTTGTGTTTTAGGATGATGTCTTCTGACAAAACTAGCCAAGACTTGATTTCTCCTTTCTTGTTCATCCTGCTCAGGGTCAATTTCTTGCTCGACAGCTTCTTCATGTTCATCGGTTTGTGGTGTCTGTTGTACTGCATTGATTCCCTACTGACCGGTTGACACTGTCTATGGTGTTGATAAATACTCTGGATATTCAATGTAAGTGAATCTACCATAGTCTTTAGGTTCCTTTGTACTTTCCTTAGTGTACTTATCATCAAATTCATCAACACGAACATTAGTACTTTCAACAATCTTATTTGTAGCCTTATTCAAACATTTGTATGCTTTACTTGTAGTGGAATATCCCAAAAATATCCCTTCATCTCCTTTAGTATCAAATTTTCCATTTCTTTCATCTTTCAAGATAAAGCATTTACTTCCAAAAATTCTGAAATAACTTACAATAGGTTTGTGTCCAAACCATAGTTCATAAGGTGTTCGGTTTGAGTCCTTCAATTGTACTTGGTTAAGAACATATACAGTTGTGCTAACAGCTTCCCTCCAATATGTCTGAGCAACATTCTTCTGTATCATCAATGTTCTAGCACAGTCAATTATAGACCTATTCCTTCTTTCAGCAATGCCATTTTGTTGAGGTGTCCTCAGTGCAGATACCTGCCTCTTGATTCCATGCTCATTGTAAAAGTTAGTAAATTCATCAGAGATAAATTCACCTCCTCTATCAGATCTTAAACATTTTATTTCTTTTCTGATTTCTTTCTCTACCTTAGCTTTATACCATTTAAACATTTTGAAAGCTTCATATTTCTCTTTCAAGAACATAACAGTTATCAGTCTAGTATAATCATTAACAAAAAGAATAAAATATTTATCACCAGAACAGCTCTGAGTTCTCATAGGACCACATAGGTCGGTATGAACCAACTCGAGTATCTTCTTTGTTGACTAGTCTTTTCTTTTGAAACTAGATTTAGTCATCTTACCTTTCTGACATTCATGACAGATGGCATGATCAGGTTTTGTCAAGTTAGGCAATCCTCTAACTCTTTTCTTTCTACTAATCTTGATCATGTTGTCAAAGTTCACATGGCATAACCTTCGGTGCCACAACCAAGCATCTTCATCCTTAATTAGCAAACAAGAAGACTGATCCATATCAAGATAGAATAGATTACCTCTGGATTGTGTACCAATTCTGACAAGTCTTCCTCCATCATTATAAATCTTCACCTTTTTGCTCTCAAAAGCCAGTCGGTGGCCTGAATTGTTCAGCTGTGCCACACTTATCAAATTATAGTTTAGTCCATCTACCCAATATGCATTTTCACATTGTAATCTGTCATTGATCATTAGTGAACCTTTACCTCTTACCATACAAGCTACATCATTTCCCATTCTCACAGATCCTCCATTATATTCAACAAGATGATCAAACTTCTCTACATCACTGGTCATATGATGTGTGCAGCCACTATCTATGATCCATGTATCATTTCTGCTTACTTTAGAGATCATGGTTGTCTCTTCATGTTTCTCTTCCTCTTCTGAGTCATCTTTCATAGCAACAAATACAACTTCTATATCATCATTAGAATCAGATTCAATTTCAATATCTTCATCTATGTAACATACCTTTTTGCCTTTTTCATCTCGGTTGTCTCTATTGTTGTGTCGGTAACCTCTGTTGACTCTTCTTCCATAACTTCCATCAGATTGGTCTTTGGATCTATCATCATCTTTCTTCTAAGGACATCTAGCAGCAATGTGACTGACTTCTTTACAATTAAAGCATGCTAAAGGTAGCTTGCCTCTATACCTTCCTTTTCCTTTAGGAAATCTTTTGGCCATAAGTGCTTCGAGCTCTTCAAGGTCATCATCGGTATTGTCATCACTATCACAATTCTTACCATTCTTGCTAGACTTTCCAATCTTCAGAGAAGACATGAAAGTGGATTCAATAGACGGGACAACATTGTTATCAAAGTTTTTTAATTCAAAGGTTGTAAGGTTACCAATCAGAGTGTTAAGAGTAAGGTTGGATGTAGCTCTTGTTTCATGAATTGCATAAATCCTGATTACATAAACTAGTAGCAAAGTTCTGAGAATCTTGCTTATCACTATTTCGTCATCAATTACTCCATCAGATGCTCTAATAGCATGTACCACCTCTTTGAGTCTATTTGAATATTGGACAATATTTTCACCTTCTTTCATTCTCATATCATCAAATCTGCCTCTTAGACTTTCAGCTCGAGCTCTTTTGACATTCAGATCTCCACTGTAGATTTGTGCTAACTTATCCCACATTCCTTTGGCAGTTGTGCATGTCTTGATATCTTCAAATTTAGCATCGGTACAGGCAGCAGCAAGTTCCATCATAGTAACATTGTGTTCATGCTTAGCCTTTAGTTGATCAATAGTTAGGGGACCAGTGGGTGGTTGCATGTAGCCATTTTGCATCAGATCTAGTGTTGAGTTCCCAATTCCAGATATGTGTAGCTTCATTCTGCTTTGCCATATTGCGAAGTTCTCTTTATTCAATTTTGGTACTTCCCTCTTATACATCTTGAGACCTTTATGCTTAAGTCCTTAAAACTCTACTCCAAGCAACTTGCGCTCTGATACCAATTGTTAGAATAACTGAGAGGGGTGTGAATCAGTTATCCAGTGTCCCAATACAAAATGTATAATCCAAAACAATTTCTTCTATTTCTGCTCGTCGATAAGCAATAATAACTCTTACTGTCTGTGCTTTTTACCGATTACCAGTCTAACACTTAAACTGTTTACCAATCAAATCTACCATGTAACATGCAAAGTATAATAACAAACAAATATCACAATCAACACATAACACAAAAGATTTAACGTGGAAACCCTGTAAAGAGAAAAACCATCTGGGGCCGACAACCCAAAATTGTTCACTCTTCTGAAGTGAGGTCGGTTAAGACCCAACCCTGTTAAAGGTTACAAACACAGTGTCAGGTGTGACCTTGTTAGAGGATTTTAGACTAGAAGTTATTGTCCAACCAACATTCACTATGGGTTGACAGGATAACAATGTTCATTCTATGAATGATACATCATAAGACTTTCAAAGTCCACTTAGTTAAGAGATTTAGACTGTATACAATTGTTAAATATGTAACAGTAAAATGACCTACCTTAATACAACTTCAATTGCAAATTACAGATCAATATTTAGTCCATACAAATCCTTCTGATCAATATTTCACTTCAGTTTCAATACTGTATCAACTTACTGTCTGTCGGTAATAGCTCTCTATAGCTCGGTAATTGTTCTGCAGCTTGGTTCTCACTAACCAGTATGATCAGAATGCGTGAAAGCATGTTCATGCAAAATTCCTGTAGCTTCTTCTTCTTCTCGGCCTCTTACTAAAGAAATTTTGTTCTCTTATATAAACGAGTAAATCATTTTCTTCTCCACCATTAGATTTTGCCGCTTAATCACGTTCATAGATTTTTCCACTTAAAACTCTCTCGGTACTTGTGTCAATAACACATTTCAATCTTCTTTGTTAGATCTTCTTTGAATTTTGTCAGTCGTTGATTTGTGTAACAAACATTATCTGTTACCTCGATGTTATAATCTTGCCAGCTCATCATTCCTATCGGCTTAAACTAATCATTTAATTCATTATGTTTCACTCAGTTAACAAAGAATGCATCGATGAACACTACTCGGTTAATACTACAGTCGGTATACACTACACTTCGTCAGTGTATACTAACAATGCTTCATTTACCGACAGCATTGTTTTGTGTCTTTCAACTCTATACTTCATTATAGATGAATGCAACATAATAAAGTCAATATCATCAAGTCATAGACTCATCAATAAGTTACTCAATGTATTCCTTATCCTCATCTGTCATGTACATCTTTCCTCATGTAGATTTCTTTGTTCTTCATCTCTTTTCCACTTTTCTTTAGATGTCTCGGTGTAGTAACTTACAAGATAAGTGTTGTCAAACTAGTTGACATCAATGACAACATAATACTGATTTAATCATATTACATATCTAATCAACAACTTCTCAGTGATCTTGCAATCACAAATCCTTCAATCAGATTCTAAATCAGTTGTAGTCCAATAGATTAGAAGATTGGAGCATCAATAATGGTTCTAAAAATTGATGATTATGACAATGAACAAAAGATGGAAAATTGGAAGAGTAGTGTGATTGAAGAAGATATAGTTATGTGCACACATTGGTGTCCTATCATTGCACAAGTGCAAGACGGTAAGGGTCTATTTATGGAGGGAAGAAAAAAAGGTCATTTTAACCTTACAAGGCAAGAGGAGAGACAATCCAAATAATTCTATGGTGAATGTCCCAAACAACAGACAAATGATGGAATTGCTAACATGTTTTATTTCCATGTTTCTACACATTTTGCCTGACATCAACTTTGGTAATTATGACAGCTACAGAAGTGGGGACAGATTATGGCCTGAAGATGAAAGGGAAGTTCTTGAAAGAGTTCTTATTCACCATCCAGACTTAGCAGCAAAGATAGGTTGTGGTGTTGACTTCATAATGGTGCGATTCTGCCCTGCTTTTTCTTTGCATTTTTGCAACTTATTTTCTTGCACAATCTTCTAAACAGCCCTTCCTGTTAGCTGATGTGAGTTTTAGGTAACAAGAAATCTGATTTGCTTGCTATACCTTTATATCTTTCTTTAGCATTTCATATAAACATGGGGATACAAAATAAACCATGTAAAGGACTTGTAATCGGACAACTCTCTGAAGCATCTTAAGTTCTATAAACATCAGTTTCCAAAAGGGTTTTTAAGTCCTAAAAATTCATCGGTTACATTTCCTACATTTATGTTTTGAAATTTTAGATCTCAAATTCTTTTGGAGACACAAAGAATAGAGAACACATAATAAACCCAAGTTTTAAAATAGGAGCAAGAACTGTTTGAAAATTCTGAAGCTGTATTTGTTTGAGAAATCAGTTAAAGTTGAGTATTTTTAGAATAGCTTCTTTTTAGGCACCTAGTGTATGGTGTAAAAGTGACCACACTTCTATGAACCATTACATGCAAGGTTGCTCAACAATGAGGCCTCACAAAGCAGCTCATAGCTCTCTATGCATGGAGTTGCAAGGGACTATGATAAAATTTCTCTCAGCTAGAGCTACAAACTTGTGACCTTGCTAGTCAACCATACAATGAGAGATTCAAATCCAAAGACAAGGGCAAGAATGCCAATATCCCCAAATTGAATCAAAGTATGCAAATGCAATGCAAACTAATATGAATATGCAAGATTAATCTACCAAAATGAAAGTACAATGCAACTATGAAAGGAAATAGCAATGGATCACAAATCCCCTAATTAAGCTATGTGAAGCTAATCTATTGCATAAAAGGAAACTAAGCTAATATGCCATGATTATGCAACTAAACAAAGGAAATATGCAGCTAAATGAGATGCAACAATGAAAAGCAAGTCTTCAAAGCTTGATGTAGAATGTCTTCAATAAGCTCCAAATAACCTAGAAAACCTGTAGCATAACATTAGCATAAAAGAGATGGATGCAAATGAAGGAGAGAGCTCTCCTTTTATAAGAAATGAAAAGGAATGGACCATTGAGATTAACAGGCAAAAGACTTAATCAACGGTGGAGAAAAATGGAAGCTTGATCTTTGTGCACAAATATCCTCCAATAGGAAATTAGGAGTTGACTTTATGTCCATATAAGACAAAAAATACTTTTTCTCTTTTTATGAAATAAGAATAATACTTTATTTGTGCAACATAGGATAAGAAGAAAAGTGGGGATTTTTTATTTAAATAAAAGGGGAGGAAATTCCTTTTAATTAAATAAAGGCTTAGGATAAAGTGATTTTATTATTTAATTAAAAGAGATTTTTATTTAATTAAAAGGGAGCATGTTCTCTTAATTAAATAAGATTTTTATTTTTTTTCTCTTTTAAATTAAATAAGGCTCAAATCTTAGGAAATATTGAATTGATTATGATTTGATCAAGGAAATTGATATAATTGATAAAATGTTGATATTTGAAAATATTGATTCAGGGATTTGATAAATTGCAGAAATGGGGGCCCAAAGTCTACACGACCATTTTAGGGTACATATACCTAGAACATTCACAGATGATTTACATAGCCCTTGATGAAAATGCTAGATTTCAAATGTGTAGGTGGAAATTTGTGTGGGAGTATTTTATCTTCACAATAGAAGAATTTTGATATTCTACATCGTTTCCCAATCCCCCTGATACGGAGTAGTGGCAGGGTGCATCACGTGGACTGCCTTCTAATCTATCCATAGAAGAGAGTTTAAAATATTGCAAGCAACGTGGGAAATGGAAGATGTATGCCTTTTGTTTAGGAGTATGCACCTCCTCAAAGCATAAAGGAGAATTTGTAACTAGGCTAGTAATTATTAAGTTTCCACACGACTTTCCCTAATGTTAATCCAAGTTATTAAAATGATATGCATACAACTTCACATAAACTTAATAAATGATAGTTGTGGGATTGATTATTGAACAATTAAATGTTAATTAAGAAATTAACTAATAGATAAAGGATACTTAACTTCTAGGAACTATGCAAATGAATAAATCTAATGTTATATTTGTTAACAACATATTAAAAAATTCATATGATAAATTTTAATCCAAAACTCCATGATTTGATCCAATCCAATTATCACAATTCAAAGCCTCAAATTATTTGTTTAAGCCTTTTGTTTTCTTATTTTCAGGAATAAAGATAAGAAGTTCTAATGTATGTCAATCAGAGCAAAAAAGAAGTTAAATGCAAGAAAGAGTTAATAGCCACTTCAATAGTTTTGGACATTGCCTAGAAATTAGTGTATATTATATGGTGTACATCTTTGAGAAGAAAGGGTAGAGCTCAGTCAAAGTCAGCAATGGAAGCATTCATTCTTGGGCTATTTCAAAATATATTGTTTGTATCTATCAGTGGAAAGTGCATGACAACAAATAAATCAATTGTTGGACTCTTGCAGGAGGGAAGTTACTATGTCAAACAAGGAGAATAGAGACTAGTCAAGAATGAAGTGACATTATGTAGAATATTGACATGCATTAAGTAGAAAGAGGTTAAAATATATATAGGCTTAAATTTGTAGTGTATAAACAGCTCTTGAAAATGCCAAAGGTTGCACATTTAATTCAACATTTCTATCAAGAGGTTAAAATATATATAGGCTTGAATTTCACATTATAAACCATTTCTCCACTTTCAATCATAGCTGGATTATATTTTCTTATTTGTTTCTTAACTACTATACCCAACCTAAGTGACCTTACAATGGCCTAACCAACCCCTTAGACCAGTCTATCAACCTTTCAAGGAATGATTGTCACTTTAGTATAGAGTGCTTCCTAGGCCTGCAAACCTAGCTTTCTTCATCTAACACCAAGTTTTACCATAGAATCCCCAAGTGTTATTGGGATTCTTTGACACTCTCCTTGAGGCAGTCGTCCTCCAAAAAGATCAAAGCCTAGATCATTCTCTAGGCCTCCCAACTATAAGAATCTCAGAGGCCTAATTATGGCGCCTAACAAAGGAACACCCAATAGAATGGAGAGTTTCTATAGGATAGGGTTTGGAAACTGTTATGGCACCTACCAATGGCCTATATTCCAATTTTCTTGTTTTAAAACCATCCTAGCAGTGAGTTATGGGGATTGTATCCAAAAACTGAGCCAGTCACATTTCAGATGCCTAGCTTTTCATCATTGCAAACTCCTCCCAACTGCATCTTCCCATCTCGTGACTATGATGATCCTAATGTACATCCTCCAAACTCCCTTTCCACCAATTTGTAGAGTCTTTCAGTGTTCCATTTGGGAGAAATGGAGGATAATGGAAGGGGGGTTTTGTTGGATGTTGTAGTTACAAGTGCCCTGGGAGACATGTATGCAAAATGTGGAAGCATGGCCAAGGCACATAAACTGTTTGACAAAATAACTCAAAGAAATGTGGTTTCATTAACTGCAATGATTGGAAGATATGCACAAAATGGATATGTTGAAAAAACTTTAGAAGACTTCAAACAAATGCAATTGGCAAGTGTAAATCCAAATGCCACAACCCTTGCTAGCATCCTTCTAGTCTGTGTCAAAAGGGGAGCTTTCGAATAGGGTATGGACATTCATCAAAAGATAATGGAAGAGAGATATTTGTTAGATGTTATAATTTCAAGCTCCTTGGTAGACATGTATGCAAAATGTGGAAGGATAGACAAGGTACGTCAACTGTTTGACAAAATGCCTCAAAGAAATGTGGTCTCATGGATTACAATGATTGCAGGCTATGAACTAAATGGATTTTTGGAAAAGGCTCTGGAAACTTCTAAACAAATTCAACTGGCAGGTGTAAAGTCAAATTCCACAACCTTTGCAAGTATCCTTATAGCCTGTGACAAAATGGGAGCTTTGGAACAAGGCATTGATATCCATCAAAGCATAACAGAGGGGAGATTTTTATCAAATGTTTTAGTTGTCAATGCCTTAGTAGACATGTATGTTAAATGTGGAAACATAGACAAGGCATGTAAATTGTTTGACAGATTGCCTCAAAGAGATGTCATCTCATGGACTGCCATGATTGGGGATATGTTCAAAATGGGTTTGTTGAAAAGGCATTAGAAACTTTTAAGCAAATGCAACTGGTGGATGTAAAGCCAGACTCCTTAACCTTTTCTAGCATACTCCTTGCTTGTGGTCAAGTTGGAGCTTTGGAACTGGGCATTTTTAGGTAATTTAGAGGGCCAGCACACTTCAGTCATCAGTTGAATATTTGATGACTATATCAAACATTCCAAAATTATTCTATAATCTTATTTTAGATAGTAACATGTGTAATATCATATTCTGCTCTTTGTGAAGCCAATTAGAAGTGACAACAAATAGACTAACATTTAATATTGTATTCAGGGCCAAATTTTTAGGTGAAAAAATTAAACCCTAGTTTTTAGGATTCCACTAATGTTTTAGGACCAATCTAAAATCACCAAAAAGATGAGCTTTGACTGCAAGTTGAAATTTATTTTTGGGCTATATGTAGAGAGCATTTAGGGTTTGAAGAACCAACTCTGCTAATTATGGCAATCTGAAGTGTTTTATTTTATCTTTAACTTCTCCAACCACATAAGACCATTGGATAAATTCAAAGAAGAATGTTGTAGATTGTGCACAGATCTTTGATTCAGGTGAGGTGCGCAGATCTTTGAGTCCTCCCTATATTGGATAACATATACATACATACAACTGTTGTGTTGTTTAAACCTGTGATTCTAGAGTGATAGTAATATCTAGCTCTCATTATCAATCCTTGACTTGATCCTGAACACCTGATCACTCCAGTTGTAGTCTTGTGTTCTTTTTGGGTCTTGACTCAAACATTCCAATATGCATCAAACAACATTGCAGTCACAATCTCAATCAGACAGTGTTCAAACCCCAATGCAAACAATCTCAATCAAAAGGAGGGGTTCAAACCCTAGTGCAGACAATCTGTATAATGGATAAGCAATCCACAGCTTTGGCCAGCTCCTCGGTAAAGCTTTGGCCTTCTCTGCACCGCCAACAATATCCCAGCTAATCCCAATCCCAGAAAAATAATAAAATATGCAGCAGATGACATTTTTGGGGAACAAATTGGCTTCAAACTTTTTAAAACTGGTAATAATAAATAGATGCGTTCAAATTCTCACAAGAGTTGCAAAAAAAAATCACGTTACCTTAGTGCCAAATCCGCAATGCTGAATCTGCCCTCCAAAGTGAAGGTTACCTCAATGAGCTTCAAATACACAGTGCCGATGAGGTTTCGTGCGCTGCAACCTTGAAAAAATACATTGTGGTAATAATGAAATGAAATCTTTTTTTAAAAAATAGTTATGCCCATGGTCATCAAAAGTTCGACCTACATAGTATTGGTCGAACTTTTGACGAACACGGGCATGGATTAAAAAAAATGAAAGTTTTCCTTCTATAATCGGACCAACCAAAAAAAATTTATTTCATGGTTGAAAATTTTGGTAGAAAAACCATGTCAAATGTACTAGTGTTCATTTTTGTAATTGTTTTTGTGTGTTAAATGCATTTAAAATAAAGGTCTAATTTTGTAGATTACTGATGCAGAGCCCTCTACTATCACCTTAAATAGGCTAACTCAACTTGAGGATTCAATAAGAAACTTAAATGGAATACACCAAGAAGTACGAAATGATGAATGCTCAATTGTTGTAATGGCAAAGCAATATCAGAACCGTCCATTTCTAGAACTTGATTTTTATATAGTCCTAATGATTTTTCTCATTTCTTGAACATTGTTGACATACTTAAATGGAATACACAATACCAAATGATGAATGCTCAATTGTTGTAATGGAAAAGCAATATCAGAACCGTCCTAGAACTTGATTTTTCTATAGTCCTAATGATTTTTCTTATTTCTTGAACATTGTTGACATACTTAAATGGAATACACAATACCAAATGATGAATGCTCAATTGTTGTAATAGCAAAGCATCAGAATCGTCCATTTCTAAAATTTGATTTTGTATAGTCTTAATTATTTTTCTATAGTCCTAATGATTTTGAAAATTGTTGACAAAGAGTTTCTTTTTTTTATTATAGTATAAATGATTTTTCTATAGTCGTAATGATTTTTCTTATTTCTTGTCTTTTGTCCCTTTTTTATTTCCTATGTCTGTGCTTCGTGACAAGATTTTGTCACCTTCTTTTGATGGTATATTTCATTCACTCTGGGTGAACCCACAATAGTGGGTCACACTTTTTTGCTTGAATGGACACTGAACTCTACATTTTGAAAAAAAAAATCAGATTCGGATGCATATTGTTGTTGAACCGTTTGAAATCAGAAGATGAAGTAAATTAGAGTCTTTTAGGATTTTTTGTCTAAATTATAAATATATTTTTTATTTTTATTTTTGAATTGATTTGAATGGTTTTTTATTTCTCCCACAAAAACTAGTATGTTGCTGAAAACGTCATTTTCAAAGAGTTATATTGTTTTCATAGAGCATAACTTTTTTTCTAAAATAGATATCAAACTGATTCTTTCAAATTTAGTTTTTTAACATCCATATCGAGGGCATACAATTGGTTTGATGACATTATCATTATTATTTCATATTTTATTAATATTTAAATTGACTAAACCGTAATTTTGACATACCTTGAGTACATAGCTTATAACTTGTCATGTATTTGTCCAATTTCATTTTTATTTTTTTTTATAGAAAGATAACTTCAATACCTAGGGCATAGATATTTTTTAGAATTTTTTTCTCTCATTTACTATTTTTTCATAAGTGTCAAACATAGAGGTAGACATACAGTGAAATATCTATGTTTAGTAAAACTAAAAATATAAAGTCATAATAAAATTAATATATATTAACATTATAATCATTGGAAAGATTTTTCTTTATAGTACCTTACTATATAGATAGTTTTTTCAAATGGATTCATTTGATTTTCCAACAGATAAATTCGAAGTGATTTTTTGTCAGCATTTTAATAGGTGCGAAGGAGACTCCATTATAGGTATGAATGAGGAGTATAGATGTTATATCAATGTTTTTTTTATCTAAGAGGCTTTGAGCTAACCATTTGTAATGAAATCCTTCAAATGGAACCTCTCAAGGCTTAAATCATCATATTTTATTAAAAATTTGTTATTTCAGCAAAAATTAGCATCTCTTAAAAAGTGTAACCCACTATTGTGGGATCACCCCTCTATGTGGAATACTATTTTGTTCACTATTTTATTTCAGCTTGATATTTCTTTCATTTTTCATATACACAGAGACTACACATGTTGATAAAAAAATGAGCTATTTGATTTAGGTTTACTTTTCATTATTGTAAATGGTTAATATGTCTGATGGTACTCCTTGGTGTATTCCATATAAAAATAATAAATGTAGTAACGATGGTCCGGTGCATTATTGATATAGGCTCGATGGCTCTTGTCAATGTGCCAAACTATCAATGCGGTGGTGGGCAGTGTGTGTTGAAGACTTCACAAACATAGAGCAACCCTGGATGACAATTTTGGTGCTGCCCAAATAGAAAAAAGGTTGCTAATGTGTATATATTTAATGTTTCTAATGTAAATACTATTCATTATATTATAAGAACTAATGTAGATTGGGCATCATAGGGAAATAATGGTTGCAGATACTTTAGTTGGGTCGATGACAACTCATCTACATCTATCTGCCCATCTCCACTTATCCACGATGAAGGACTTGAATGCAAAACATGTCAGGCTAGGGAAAATACCAAAATTATATTTTTACGATGCCTTCTTTGTATTGTAATCATGTATCTTTGTTGCGACCATATGTAGAGATGAACTCAGGAATTCGTTAGTTTAGTATTTTCATATTGTAACTAATATTTTAATATGGATATGACGTAACTGTTCTTTGCCTCAAGTGCGCATATATATGGTTTACATCTTTTTTTAGAATAATTCTTCATGTTTATGGCTCAGGTGAGCCCCAATCTACTATCAATCACATGATTTAACGTATAGTGTTTTCTTGGTTATTCTATTTTTTCCTTGACCTTTGAAGGCCATGGTAATTTCAACTACACCTAAGGATCCATTAGTAGTTGTGGAAAATAGGATTCATGTTGCAATGCCCAAGCTGTGAGATGGGAAAGAGAGGCAAGAAGAGTGGAAAGAAGATGATATTCCTGAGATCATGGATGGACACAATGTTGTAGACTGTATTGATCCAAATATCTTGCAGAGGCTTGAATAACTGGAGAGGGAAGAAGGGCTTTGGATGGCAGCTAAGGGTGACGAGGATGATGAGATGGGCTTTCCAACATCTGTTGAATACAAGGTATCAGAATCATAGGCTATAAGTATCAGAATATAAACTATTGTAAAAGGAAGAAACACATATGTATCATCATTTAATACAAAATATACAAGTATCCCACAAACACACAGTTTCTATTATAACAACCATCCTCTAATCCCATGGTGTACTAGTCTCAAGGTAAGAACAATTTACTTAAGCCATCATATAATTATCATCCTAAAGTTTAAATAGACATTGACTATGGATTGACTATCATTTTCAAGCTTGAGTGAGGCTTCATACCATGCACCATCCACAGATTTGTATGCAACGCTGATTTAGGTTGGAGGTAAACTACATGTGTCATGTAAACAACATGGTTGAATGCAATCTCTTTTGCACGTTTTCAAGAGTTTTCCCACCAATACAAGCGTAAATAATGCATTGAACATAATCTACGAACATTGCGTGGTATAAAGTCTCACTAAAGTTTGAAATATATCACTCCTCATGTTATTGTCAAAATTAAATTCAAATATTTCTCAAAACATTTATTCATTCATATTCTTCTGAAAGTTGGCTATTAGTGACCATATAGGACCATTCTTGATGTTTTTGGGTCATTTGATGAAAAGATGTAAATAGGGACATCAGTAATAAAATAGGAATGGACCATTCCTGAGATCATGGATGGATACAATGTTGTAGACTTTATTGATCTAGATATCTTGCAGAGGCTTGAAGAACTGAAGAACTAGTTACATTGCACATCTTTTCTTTAAGGAGGTTGTAAGGATACATGGACTCCCACTAAGCATTGTATCAGATAGGGATAGTAAGTTCATGAGCCATTTTTGGCAAACCTTATGGAAAAGACTTGGAACTAACTTATCATTTAGCTTGGCTTACCATCCACAAATAGATGAGTGGACATGCAGAGGATTTCACTCAAACTATGAAAGAAGTACAAAAGCAGGTGACATGGATCCCCCACATGATAGAGGTCGCGGGGATACTCTTCCCACCCATTCGTTAGCAATGGTAAACCTTATTGAAATTGTACAAATTAGATAGTTGAAAAATATTATATTATTATGTTATTTTATTTAGGGTTTTGGAGTTATTATGATAGTTTTATTGATATTTCTATCACAATTTGATGTTTAGGATAGGGGAAAAGCACCTGCAACAACAGAGGCAATAGTTGTAGATACAAATGAGGATATCCCTAATCTAATAAATATGTTGAAGAAAAAACTAAAAAGAGTCAATACAAAAATTATTAGCAAAAGAAAATTTTAGAAAATTTTAGAAAAAGCTGCCAAACATCTTAAGACTGCGAGGGACTCATATAGGAGTTTCATCCAGAACCCAAAGTACAAGCATCCTCCCTTTATTCCAGTGAGGGATTGGAATGAGTTCATTTTGGATGCAAAGGAGAAAGGGGATACTCAAAGAGGAATTACACCACCAAATGAGAGAAGAAGGTATGCAATAGTATTAACTACTAGTAGAATGTAATAATGCACTAATTAGTGATCTTTATATCTATATCATGTAACATATTTCAAACTTTTCATAGGTTGCAGGACACATCAAAGGCAGCAAAGGCCAGACTGCAAAAAATTTCACAATAGCTGACAAACGTAATTGTAGGCATCATGGTCACATTTTTTTGAAGACAACATAATTGAGTTGTATACCCAGACGATGGAGTGCAACTTCTGCTCCTTCGATTCCAAGTTGACACTGCGGGATGGAGAACAACTTGGAACTGAAGGTGCAGAAGTTTCTCTCCATCGTCTGGATATACCACTCAATTACGTTGTCTCCAAAAAAATGTGACCATGATGCCTATAATTATGTTTCTCAGCTGTTGTGTCTTAGTACCCCTTATGATCCTTTACGATTGTTTACGATCCCTAAGAATACATCTTAGAGGTCTTAAAATGTCGTAAAGGGTTGTAAGAGGCTCCTAGGAGGGGCCAGATGAGCTTCCACCTTCACGGTTGGCCCTGTTAAGTAGAGAATGTTAAACTATTCTCGAAACAAAGAGAAACTCAATAATTTAATAAAGGGATTCCATCCTGGTGCAGGAGGTGTATTCAGACAGGGCACCCTAGTGGAAAGACGTCTCACACCATCATTATACGGTGGAGAAGAAGTTGAAGCAACAAAAGAGTTTTTCTCAAGCTGTGCATGGTGAGACATCAAATCAGGAAATTGGAAATGCATGTAAAGTGACCAATGCTTAACATGAGAGTTTGTAGATTTGGGGTCACAGTCAGTGATTGGGAGAGCCCTGTTTTGGCACCAGTCATGTAGTACAAGCACTAGAATTGAGTTTTTTGGCACGGGCTGGGAAATTTTTGTATATCAACATGCAATAGAGTTTGGGGATCTTTTAGTATTTAAATACATCTATGGGATGTATTTCAGAGTTTGGATATATGGGAAGAATGGCTGTGAAAAAGATATTTCTATTTTTCATTCTGAGAAAAACCAGAGTGATTTTGAGTCATAGAGGAAATGCCTTAATCCTTCAAAAAGTGCTATTTTGACAAATTTTGATCACTTGAAGGACATAAAATTATCTGTTGATCACTTGATTTTCTTATCAACTCAACAGATAATTTTTTGTCCCTCAAGTGAAGGTAGGTCACTGATTTATTCATTTTGTATATTTGCTTTACAATCACAAGTGAAGAATTTATTCATATTCATCTCTGACTTTAAATTTTCATGCCAAATTTTGCAGATGCATTTTGTGGAGTTCTTTGACTGTTGGAATGGTATAGAAAAGCAGAATCTATACACTCCAATGAAATGAAATTGTATATTTTAAGTCAGTAATAATTTTCTACCTAGTTGCATATTTTATGAATACTGACATGTTGATATGAATAATATACCAGATTACTTGAAGAAGAAATCTACACAGGCATTTATATTGTGTGATAAGGAAAAAGACGCTAACTTAATAGTGATAGCCTTCAGAGGAACACAACCATTTGAGGGTGATGATTTAATAACAGACGCACAATTTTCTTGGTACGAGTTCCCCCAAATGGGAAAGGTCCACTTTGGATTTCTGAGGCTTTAGGTCTGAAAAACCTTTCAAATCGTTCAGATGATAAAAAATTCTCATGCTGTGACCTCGACAAACAAGGTCACAGTCTAGGAGGAGCTTACCATGTGCTATATGAAAAGCTGAAAGAGCTTTTTCAAGCCCACAAAAATGCAAAATTCACAGGTCATAGTCTAGGAGGGGCTTACCATGTGCTACATGAAAAGCTGAAAGAGCTTTTACAAGCCCACAAAAATGCAAAATTCATTGTGACAGGTCACAGTCTAGGAGTAGCCTTGGCTATATTATTTACAGCAATGTTGTTTCTGAATGAGGAAGATTTGTTGGAAAAACTGTTGGCTGTTTACACATTTGGACAACCCAGAGTTGGCGATAAAATATTTGCAGATTTCATGAACAGGAATCTCAATCTGAAATGGGATGTACCCAAATATTTCAGAATCGTGTATTCCAATGATATTATTCCCAGAATACCATTTGAGAATAATATATTCAAGTACAAGCACTTCGGAGCATGCCTTTACTACAACAGTGTCTACTCTGAGAAGGTACCAATTACAGTTTAGATTGGTGATATTCTTCAAATTTTTCTAGATCATTTCTATGGATTACGTGTATTGTTTTGTTGGGTATATTGTTTTGATGTTGCAATATAGGCAATTGAATTTAGAAAGTACGCAATAATTAATCTCAATAAACTCTCAATAAATTGTAAAAATCTAATCACCTCATATTATTTTCTGTTGTGACAGAATCTTGCTGAAGCCCCCAATAGAAATTTTTTCTCACTTGTGTTCTTCATAGAGATAAAAATAATTGCTCTCTGGGAATTGTTGCAGTGTTTAGTTCTACATTACAGAGAGGGATTCGAAGAAACTAAAGTTTCTATTTTCTTCAGAACACTTGGAGTTTTGAGTCCGGAGATTTTGATTCCTGGGCTCTTAGCCCACAGCCCAATAAATTATATAAGTGCAGTACAGCTGGGTCCTCCAGTTCTTAACCCTAATTTGGGCATACTAGAAGACTAATTTACTCAAAGGGCAAACTACTAGTAATGATAGGTTTGTTTTACAGATTTTAAATATTGTTTGTAACGAGTTGATATGCCTCTAAGTTTGAACTCTTTTCAATTTAGTTATTTATAACCAAACCTTTTTAACTCAATCATTTGAGTAGTTCATGTAACTATATGAAATAAAAGGTTTTATTATTATATAACATGTAATGATTATTATAAAATTGTTATTTAATAATACTTATTTGATTTTTAAGGATTTAGTTTCACTGTTATGTTATTACATGTTTGTTTATTTGAAAGAATACCAAAATTTAGTTCTTTATTTTCTTGATTTCAATAAATAAATTTCAATAAATTTGTTTGCTCTTTTTCTTTTTAATCAGTAAAGGATAGAAGTTGAATTTATATTATTAATAATTTTAACAGGAAAAACATAGAGTCTAAGAAAAAGAGTCTTTGTCTCAAAAAATCAACTATCCCAGAGTTCTGAGGAAAAGATGAAAGGCCAAACACAATACCACCATTATTGAACCCCACGCAAGGGGAAGATCATTCTGAATATTTACATTTTCAAAACTAAAGCTCTAAGTCATCTACGATACCAAACAACTTATCTGATCATAAGCAACAAAATTCCTCTTCACTAGCAATAATGCATTATTTTGTCTTCTTGGAGTGTAGAGACCTCCCAGACCCTCCCAGACCTAGATGTTGAAGCCCTAGCTCTTCCCAAACTCTTTGAAACCACTACATACATTGCCTTTCCATAAGGACACCTTGAACTCATCAACAACACTTCTGCTTTGTCTCCTCTCCTTAGACTATTGTCAATGAAAAAACATTTTGTGCACTGATGAGTCCCCTGCAAGTCAACATTCTTTCCTTTATCCTTTCCTTTATCATGTTTCTTATCCAAATTTCTTTGCTTTGATTATAGACATGATATGATTGTGTTCTACAATGTCATTACAAGATGGATGCTAGTGTCTATGTTTACAATTTCACAGATTTTATAATTTGAGTGATGATCACAAGGATCTTAAATATTTTTCACATTTAATTTAGTGGAACTTATATCTTACATAATATTTAGCCATTGTATTGTAGACTTTGAAAGGAAAAGTACTACCAAATTCAAAAATTGTGCAAATTTTTGAACTACTTGGGATTAATGTTTTTTGGTGATGTAAATTGGAGGTCTAAAATACTTAAGATTGGATAATATTTGAAGTGTGGGAAATGACAAATTTGGGAAGTAAATTATAAAATTTATGTTCAAATCAAACAATTAAAGATCAATTGTTAAGGTTTGTAAGCCTCCTCCACTTTTGGTTCAACAAGATACAAGGGAGTTTCTCTAAGGTGTTAGGTTAGATGATATCACATGGTTTCTCCAAGGCATGAAGTTAGATTATGTGTACAAACCATAGTCAATCCATATTGTATCCCTATTTTGATCGTCACAAAGTACATATGTGCTAGTTTTAAAAAGTGAGATTATAGACCTTTATAGCAAAATAATGTTTACTAGGAAAAGTGTTTTAAATATATAGATAAGAAAGCCCCTACTTTATTATGTTCTTATACATAAAATCTATGAAGGCTAACACAACTAAAAATGATTACATAATATTTAGTTTATTTTTACATCATGAGAAGATGGAATAGGGAACAAATTATAGATTGGTATGTATATCCACTATGCACAAAGTATTGAATTTATACAGCACATGTATGTTATATAAAACCAAATGAGACACCCTACTAAAAACATAACAAAAGATAACATTTTCTCAAGTGCATACATAAAGTAGTATCTACAAATGTAAATGAATAAAAAACAAAATTTGCATAAATTTATATGAGCCTACTTAATAATGCAAAACTCTTTATTTTTATTTAATCTCACACTTGGTGATATTCACCTAGGTTTCCTTTATGGTGGCTTTGTTATGGGTCTGGGCCCTTTCCCATGCTTATCTAATCAATACTTAATACTACAAAAAATAACTTAAATATTCATTTATTTATCTTGAAGAGATAAATATAAAAAATATTTAAAATATCTTTATGGTCATTTGGTTTGTCAACTACGAAAACCTCATGAAGGTCCAATAACTAGAAAATTCCAAGAGACACTTAACCAATTTCAAATATACTAGCTACACTAATTATTGAAAAATATAGTGATTCTATTACATATTTCATACAAACCCAAATCAATATTGTCTTCTTGGAATATATTTTTCTTGTTGCCCCTATGTGATTATTCACTTCTCTATTTTTTCATCCACTCAAATGACACCCTCTTGATTCTTTTATTTCTTCTAAGTAATATATCAAGATCCATAATAAATACATAAAGCCACAAATGATACATTGTAGAGGATACATATTCTCATTGGCAACTAATTTTATTGACTTAAGTCATAGATAATCTTACAAATATACTTGGATGTACTAGGGAAATATTGGGGGAATGCTCTTATGCCAAAAGTAGGAAATAGGAAAATTTTGGCTTGGAAAGGTCGAGCTCTTGCATTACCCATTACCTTTGGATTTGAAGTGAAAGACCAATTGTATAAGAGTTGAAAGGCTCGGACAAACAAAATGAAAGGAATAGTGAATGGATCATACAAGGTTTTTTTTTTAAATTCTTACCATAAAGGTAGAGTTAGAGAGAAAGCTACTTGTATGATTGCTAAATACATGCCTTGGAAAAAATGGAAAGATTGGTAAAAATCAGGCCTTGGAAATTCAACTTTTGACCTTTTAACAAAAAAATGAAAGAACAAGATACTTCAATAGAAAGTAAAGAAATAAGGACAAGTCTTAGGCCTTCACCCCAATTATTTCTAAAATGAGAGTGAAAAGTAGAAATTCAAAGTGTGACCATACATATAAGGAATAAGATTGAGAGACATGGTAAATAATAGAGATTGAAACTTGAACGTTTAGATCACATCATTTCAATACAATGGGAGTTAAGTGGGAGGGGAAATATTTAACTTTTGATTTGGAAAAAAATCTAATCATTGGAAGGGGCTTTAGGGATTGGGAGAGGATGGGATATCACATAATCACCAAAAGGAAGGGGATGTTTAAGAGCTTGAACTAAGTCATTTTGAGCTTTTCACAATATAGGGAGTTTGGCCAAGGTATGGATTGGGTGAAATGGTCCATTTAGGATTTCTCATATCAGCTATAACCAGAAAACCATAAGGGTGGCATGAAACACCAACAATACTCTTACTTGTCTATTTTCCATCTATTGATTTTAAAAATTAATTAAAACACAAAAAAATTGGAGGGGTGAAAAGTATATACTAAATTATATTTTAGTGATAAAAATAATAATACTTATTTTTGCACTCCATGTTACCCTTATTAATTAATTTAATTCCTTGTGCATTCAATGTTTGCCTTCTTGATTTTAACTATTTTTAAAGGTTGTGGTAGTTGTGAAATTAGATTCATAGTATTTAATAAATTTATGTTTGGATGAGTCAATCACATTCTCATGTTTCCTAAGCATATGCAAGGTTGTTTCTTCTACATATATAAAAAAATGTTTATTCTATTCTAGTTTTCTATTGTGTTGTTGGTGTGAAACTCTCTAAAAAAGAGAGGTATTGTAACTCATTTTAATTGATCAATAAAAATGGATTTATAATGTAGTGTATGTATCATATTGACAACTCAAAAATTCTAGTGATTTGAAGAAGTAGGAAACTCTATGACGTTCTTCTGTATTTTATCAAAGATTATCTTAGGGAGATTTGAGGCTTTTGTCATAAAAAATGAATTTATTCAAGGAACAAAGTTTCTAGAAATAGCTATCTCTACTTATTTTTATAGAAGAAAAGGATTGGTGGTGTTGAAGATTGCTGCACTAGTTGAAGAATATTTTTTGTTAAAGGAAAAATGGTTTTATAGGGACCATAAACCCAAATTTAACAAAAAAATATAGAAGAAATAGTCTTAAAACAAGACCAACTGAGAACTAGACGCTAAACAGACACCAAAAAAATACAAAACATAGCAAAAAACACCCTAAAGAACTACAAATTTGTCACTAGACTTTCATTCTTTTGAATGATATCAACATTAATATTTTTCAATTTCCTAACATGATACTTATTATAGAGGGATACTATCTACAAGGGTCATACCCTTGTCCTTGTTGCACAATCTAATAGTAGCACTTCCATCATCATCTTCTCAGTAGAGTTTGTATAAACTTCATTGTCCTCTACAAGAACTCTATCTCTCTTCCTCAAACCTGTTTCCATGGTTTTGGTCTTCTTGACTGACTTGATACTAATAGTGTGTGAATGGGAATTACCTTTATAAATTTCTTGGAGGACTTCAGCTTTCTCATTGATCATTCTAAGGCCTTCACTAGTACTATTCATGATGGTCTTGCTAATAGCCACAACTACTCTCATTTTTTCTTGGACCTTATGAAAATCATCCTCAAGTGACTTTATTCTTTCCACTTTAAGGTCCTTGATTCCAATTTATAGAGATTTCAAATTGACCAAGATGTTATCCAAATTATTAGTAGATGGGGAAGCTTTCTCTTTCAGGGTGTTAATCTCAGAAATAGGGTACTCTAATTTTCCAAAAGGTTTTTAAGACATGGATTAATACTAGGTTTATCAAGTATAGATGATCCCACTTCCTTGAGGGTGTCCGTACCCACTTTAGTAGGAGTCTTCAAATTAATCCCCACATCCTTAGCAAGCTCAAGAGAATCATGTCGAGAAGGGTTTTATTTTTTCCTTAGAAGATTTTCTTTTTTCATTGACAGAGGGAGGCCCAAAAATATTTGTTTTACCTTTAGCACTAAATTAGGGGGCCCTAGCTAACCCTTTTCCTTTAACATTGACAAAAAGGTCCAAAGAATCTAGTACATTGTCATTTGAAGGGAAATACTCTAGATCTTCATCATCAAAAACCATAATTTTATTTCAACCCATAGGGATATGGTGAAGCCTCTTGTGCCCAGAAGATGAGGAGCATTGGTTGTCATAAATATGAAAAACCTCCTCATTATTAGAATCCACATCCTCATGCTCATAAGAGGTGTCAGTATTGTGCATCCTAACATTCTTCTTATACTGGATCCCAGTTTTACGAACTTTATTTCTCTCAACATGGAAGGCCTTTACATAGTCCATGATTAGTAAAATTAAACCCTCATGAAGGATGGTGGATGCCTAATTTTTTGTATGAGATTTTAAACTATTACTCAAAGAGGACACCAAATAAAATGGAATAGCAATATAATTGTTCTAGTGGAAATGATTAATAATGACAAAGTGATAATTGAGTATACTAAAAAAATTTCCAACTATGGTAAGGTAACACATGATTACCTTAGTAACATTCTGCCATTATTTTGGAAGGGATTTTCTATCAAAACAACCATTGGTGTTCTTCCCCACCTTCTCTCTTTTGCGTAGAAGGAAAAATGAGTCCACAGTTCTTCATTTGAATTTTTTTTTATCTTTGTAGAATTTTGTGCCCTCTATTAGTATATTAGAGACCTTTGTGACAAGATCATCGTTAACTTCTAGTTCTAGGTCGTAGACACATAAAAACCCATCTTTCTAGCCATGAGAAAAAGCCTCAGAGACTAGAGCGTCAGAACCATAAATATTCTCTATGTATCCCATCAAGCCGCCTGGTGATATCTCACTCCACACCAACTCAATATTTTTCCATTTTTAATACACAATGGGTTTCAACCAATTTTGGCCACCCCCCATTCTACAAACCACACTTTATTCCTCATTTTAGCCATCAATGATTCCCAAGCTTTGCAAGATTAAAAACAAAATGAAAACAACAAGAAGGTTCAACCACTTCATCATAAAAGAGTCCTTCTTGAGGAAACCTTCTCACACATATACCATCATCATTTCCTAAGTGAAACTACACTTAGAAACCATCATTATCATTAAAAAGTAGCATTTGAAGATGTATTGGGATGCTATCATTAATATCCCATTCAATTTTTAACTACAAATTAGTCCCAACATTTTCCAGCCTATCTGCAAGACAATTTCCCTCATAGTACACATGAGAGATAATGTGATCATCAATGTCCCTAAGAATATCTATGAAATATTTAATGATTGAACTTATTGTCCAATGAGGCCCGAAGTAATTCCCTTGAAGCAATTGATTATCATGAGAGGATCTCTTTCAATCCACACCTTTTTCAAATTTATCTCCCTATCCATTTTAATACCAACATAAGATGCGAAAATCTCAAAAAAGTGGTTTGTTTAGGTATCCAAGGGGAGGGCCATTGTTGAGACAAGCCTACCATTGTTATCATGAACCACTCCCCTGCAACTAGTAGGACTAGGATTACCCTTTATTGTAGTAGTTGAAGAATGTTACAGTCTTCAAGTTTGGATATTGTTGGGAATAATATTTGGTGTTAGAAGACCCATGAGAAGATCATTATGTAGAAATGGAAGAAAGAAACAACTTTTCTCATCCTTGAATTCCCATTTTAAATGGTATGAATTATGATTTGTGGTTAATAAAGACAAAAAATATTTTATTCTCAATATGATATAGGACATTTGGTAGAGACTGGTTTTGTATAACCATAAGATTGGGTAAGTAGCCTATTAGACATTAGAATCAACTAAATGGAAATAAGAAGAAGGATTCTAAGGCTATATTTTTCATTTAGAAATCAACATATGATTCAGTGTTTCCAAGAGTTTCTATAGTAACTAGGTCTAAACATGATTAGGAGGGATTACACTCTACTTACTTAGGTAATCTACTAAAGTATAGGTAGCTAAGTTAAAATACTTACATGAGCGTATTTGATTCTACATATTATTTCTTTATTAAAGTTACAAATATTGTTAATCTAATGAGGACATACTATGAAAACATATCTTATCACATGGTTCTTGAAATAATTCTTATCTCTATGTTCTATATTTGATGCAATTGTAGTTTCTATTTATTAATAAAAAAACAACTTGACTATTTGTAGATGAATTATAGGGTTTCTTATTGTTCCATTGATCTAAATTAAAAATGAATAAGGATACTTATTTAGATAATGCTTTCATATTATAGGTCTCAACTAGTAAAGAAAGATGAAGAAATATCTAGGTCTAGACATATGAGTAGAGTTCTAGAAGAAATGACCAATAAGTGCAATAATAGTTTCAATAATAGAGGACAAAGAAGAAACCAATTCTAAGAGTGATCATCGAGGTTTGATAAATCTCATATTCAAATCCATTATTGTAAGAAATATGCTAATTATGCAAATGAATGCGGGAAGAAACAAGACGAGACAAATAAACATGGTGAAAATTATACAGGTGTATCTAAGAATAATTCAAGATTTTTACTAATAACAAGAAGTCAATTGATGAATTAATTCTGAGTCTGTTATTAACTCATTAAGAACCATCATCAATTCTACATTTGGCGTCTAATGATTTAAAAACCATCCTAACCATCTACGTTATGAATGAATAAATTGATTCCATTGAGAGAAGTCAAACATGAGAGCTAGTTGATATACACGAAGGTAAAGATTAAATTATTGTCAAATGGGTTTATAGAACCAAATTTAATGTAGAAGGTGGGTGAACCCACAATAATGGGTTACAATTTTTTGGAGGAAGGAATTCATCCCAAAAATCATGAAAGCGCAGATTTACTCAAATAATTTCGATAGAAAGTACTTTCTATTGAAAGTACTTTGTATCAAAAGTCCTCGAGAATGGGTAATTTGCATAGTTTTATGTAAAGTACTTTCGATAGAATTATCAAAAGTACTTTCTATCGAAACTAGGTGCTTTTGATCGAAAGTACTTACTATTGAAAGTACTTTCTATCAAAAGTCCGTGAGTAAGGGCAATTTGCAGAGTTTGATAAACTTCTAAACATTTCATGGCTTCGGGGCTCAAACGTAGGGGTCAAATGGAACAATAAGGAGACGTCCTTTTGCATAGTAGAAGTACTCAGAACGAGCTTTCTAACAATTATAGATTTGATAATTTTTTAGTTTATTATGTATACATTTTTTTTACGTTAATTGAATGTAGGTTTTTTATCAAATATAAACCTCTGAGTTTGATGTTCAATGAAAAATAGTAAAAAAGAGATTTTTTTTTTTGAAAAATAACAGTGCCCTCTGTATTCAAGTCTACTTTCTATCCAAAAAAGAAGAAGATAAATACACAAGTTATAAGCTATGTAGTCAAGGTATGTCAAAATTAAGGTTTAGTCAACTTCAAACGTTAATAAAATATGCAATAATCATGATAATGTCATGAAACCAATTGCATGCCCTTTGTATGGATGTTACAAAACTAAATTTGAAAGAAGCACATCGATATCTATATTAGGAAAAAAGTTATGCTCTATGAAAATAATGTAACTCTTTGAAAATGATGTTTTCAGCAACATACCATTTTTCGTGGGAGAAAGAAAAAACCATTCAAACCAATTCAAAAATAAAAATAAAAATATATTTAGAATCTAGATAGAAAATCCTAAAAGACTCTAATTTACTTCATCTTACGATTTCAAACGGTTTAATGACAATATGCATCTGAACATGAAAGTTTTTTTCAAAATGTAGAATTCAGTGTCCATTCAGGCAAAAAAGTGTACCCCACTATTGTGGGTTCACCCAGGTACAGTTGGCATGCATAAGGCTATATTAAAATCAAAGGTTTTGCCCAACACTATGAGATAGGACTACATCGAAACTTTTTTTCCTATTGCTAGACTTTACAATAAGAACTATTTTAGCTATAGATACACAAAATGATAGTCATTTTTTTAAAATGGATGTAAAATTAACCGTCTTGAGTGTTTTTCTTGAAGGAGTGTATGTTCAAAAACCACCTCTTTATGAGGTATTTGGGTATCAAAGTAAAATTTGTAAATTAAAGAGAATTTCTATGGTTTGAAACAAGCACCTAGAGCTTCATATAGTTGAATTGATTCATATTTTTTAAGTGGTGGACTCAATAAAAGTAGTAGTGAGACCACATTATATATAAAATACAATCAAAAAAATCAAGTTTTCATTGTTTGTATCTATGTTGATGATTTAATTTTCATAGGTAATAAATGTCTATAGGCATGTACAAGTCAACAATGATGAAAGAATTTGAAATGAATTATTTGGGCTTGATGAGATAGATCTTAGGCATTGAAGTTATTCAGTCTGATAAGGGAATGTTTTCTTATCAATCTAAGTATGCCAAGGATGTATTTCAAAATATTAGAATGTTGAATAGTAGTCCAAAATCAACTCTAGTTGCAACAAGAACAAAACTTAGCAAAGGGGGACAAGGGATCAAATGCTAATCCAACTTTTTTTAAGATTCTTTTTGGAAATGTAATGTATCTCATAGCTACAGGGCACAATATCATGTATAGTGTTATCTCAATATAACAGTTTATGGATTCCCCTCATGGCTTTCATTGCAAAGTTGGGAAAATGATACTATGACATGTTGTAGGGACAAGTGGATATGAAATTCTATATTCCAAAAGTAAAGAATTTTATTTGGTTGGCTATGCTGATAATAATTTTTTAGGTAATATTGATGATAGGAAGAGTACTTCTAGATATGTCCTTCATTTTTACATAGGTACAATCTCATGGGCATCAAAGAAAAAAGCCATAGTGACACTCTCATCAGTTGAAGTTGAGTATGTAACACCACATTGACAACATGTCAAGTAGTTTGGATGAGGATGATCTTGTTAAATTTATTACAAGCACAAGAGGGGTCAACACCAATCTTTTGTTAGTTTTGTTCTAGTTATTGTTGTGTTGTTGGCATGAAACTTCTATAAAAGAGAGGCATTGTAACTTAGAGACAAATATAAAAATTGTTAGTTTTGTTCTAGTTATTATTTTGTTGTTAGTATATTGAAACTTCTATAAAAGAGAGGTATTTTAATTTAGGGTTTGCAACTATATGTTGCAGCATATTAGTTTAAACATAAGCAACCATATATTTTTATTCTCTACTTTATTAATCTCTCAAATGCACCTCCTAGGATTTGAACCTTGGTGGGTGGCCCATATATATCTCATACCATCATCCTCATCAATTGAGCTACAATCTTTTGGAAAATAAATAATTTATTATTAGAACTGTAAAATAAATATTATCTTATACTTTTATTATTGATTATTTAATAATTAAAATAAAATTAATATTGCTCTAAAAAAACATTATTGATAGTTTAATCATCAAAATTAAATAGTCAATATATATTATGGATTAAGCTAAAATGCAATATAGAATAATTTTATATTTTAGATAGGAAATGAGAGGTCAAATTGAGGTAAGTTACATGAAATATCGATCAATATATATTACTTGTCATGTATCATAAATTATATAATAACTTCTATCTAACTATTTTAAAACCACATTTAATTAATTGTTCAATCTTTATTCCTTATCATTTATTGAAGAAATTTGCATAGAAAAATTTTCAACTATTCTAAAACCAAATTCAAGCCAATGATCAAAATAAATTTTGACCCATAAAAGTAAAATAATTATTTATCAATTTTCTCCATTGTTAACTTGTTTAAAACTAACATGTTGTCATATGCAGCGTGTTGAAGTGTTAATTAATATGATAATGAAATATTCCAATGACTTTATTCCAATATTACCTTTTGATAATGAAATATTCATGTATAAGCACTTTGGAGTATTCTTTACTAAAATTGCTTTTATTGTCAAAAGGTATTATTACTATTTAGTTTTGTGATATTCATAATTATTTTAAGATTAACTTGATATCCACTAAATTTTAATAAGACTATCTATATAGAATTAATATATTATTTTTCTAAAATTTGTTACAAAAGAATCTTGTGGAAGCCCTCAATATAGATCTCTCATTGGCTATTCTTCATACCCATACAAATAAATGTCATATGTGAAGTGTTATAATGCATATTCATACATTACTTAAAGAGAGAGCTTCAAGGAAACCAAAGTTTCTATTATCTCTATAATATTTGGGATTTTGATTCTCAGGATTTCAACGCATAGTCCCATAAATTACATTAATGCAATTAGATTGGGTCCTCCTAGATTCAACCCAACTTTGAGTGATACAAAAGGGTACTATATATCCTTCAAAGGATAAATTCTTACTAATAGGAATGATTGAATACAAATATTTCTTCATATGTTTGGACATCCTAGAAAAACAACTTGAGATGAATATATGCATCTAGTACCTATTGTTTCTTCACAAACATATGCCAATATGATGATAGAAACATACAATAGTATACCATAAAGTGGAATCAAACATAATTTATTTCCTAAGGAAAGGGCTTGTAGTTTTAGATATTTTCAAGTCAAAGTAGTTTCAACAACATGCATGCATTAAGATTCAATAGTATATGATCATAAAACAAGAAGAAAATGACAAAATATTGAAGAGCGCATAATTAACATGGGGAAAAGCCTTTCATAAAAAATTCCACACTCCAAAACCAAAGAGCCATTGCATTATTTAACAACAAAATACAGTTATAATTTATCATCTTTATGCTCTAAGCCTTAACATTGAGATTTACCTCCTACTCTATCTTGTAGAAAATGTGGTAGCATAACCCTTGTGAAATAAAAATCTCTCATCTTCAACTCCTTTAGCAACACTTGTATTTCTAGAGCTTAAAATGCAAAATAAAATAATTTCTCAAAAAAAATGTCCACATTCAATGTATCGACAACATTATTTAGAAACTTCCTTTGTGCATAACTCTTACATATAAATATTGAGTTCTATTTTCTAATCTCCAAGTCTATCCATGTGGAAGATTTGGTCCTGCTTAAAATCTTTCCAAAGACCATTAAAAATAATTAAATTAAATCTACTTGGAAATCCTAAGATTGAGGCACCTTAATCCTAACAATTTAGATATGATTCTAATTATTTAAAAATTATTATTATAGAGTTAGTAAAAATTTAATTAGTCTTATAACTTTTAGGGAAATATATGTTGCTAGTCTATTTATGGATTCAAATATTTCATAATAAAAAATAATTTAAATAAGACTACCAATTCTTTTATTTTAATTTTTTATAATTAACTTATTTAAATTAATGTTTATCAATTGTTAGTTGCAAACACTTAGAATAAAGAGCTTGTATATTATTGGTAATGTGATAATTATTTATTTGGTACATTTGTATTGTAATAAAGAATAAAAAAATTAAACACAACATATAATTTTTTAAGCCTTTTTATATAATTGATTTTGGTTTTTATAATTTGCATAGATTTAGTGTGAGAACCCATATTTTTCCCTTTTCTCTTTTGAAAAATGAGTAAAAATTTATTCAAATAAAAGAAATATTACAAAGAAAAAGGCTAGAGGCCCACCAAAAATAACCAACCAACAACAATAAGAGTTCTTGAGAGGATCCTCAAAGAAGAAAACAGCTACATACACTTGTCCTCGATAACAGATTTTTGTGAAGCTTTTAGAGTGTGTGTTTATGGAATCAATTGTGTCAATTTTATTTACATCAATGTTTTAAATCATACTCAATGATCCATCATTAGGATGTAAGAGGATGTTTAAATGAAGCTTGCAAACATCTGGGTACATGAGTCCCAAGTCCCTAGCATTCCACCCCTCTACAATCTAATAATTTTTGCAATCATATTCTGAATAGGCCAAAGAGTATTGAAGAAGAAAATGGAAGACTTTTCCTCATTAATCTTTTTTCCAGATCCATACCCATCAAAACTATAGGTGAGAATGAGGAATCACATTATTGCACCAACTCCATCCCTGAATTAAACCTTCTCTAGCACATGACTTGATATATCTTCCTAAACCTTTAGCCATAACAATAAATAGATAGTGAGATAGATAATTCCATTATTGAAGACCTTTGAAACCTCCAAATAATTCATATGGCTCACTATTGATGATAATACAAAAGGAAGTGGAAGTAACACAACTGATAACTCAATTAACCCATTCATTGCCAAATCCCAAAGTTGGAAAAACTTTATGCAAAAAGGCCCATTTGACCTTGTTATAGTCCTTTTCCATTACTCAACTTATAACTCAAGCTTGATGAACATGACCTTCTCCTTAGAGGCTTCCTTTGAATGAATAGCCTCAATTGCAATCACAACCCCATCAAAAATTTTCCTAACTACAACAAATTAACCCCACTTTTTTTAATCAATTGAGTAATAATCTTATAAATTGCATTGCAAAGTTAAATGGGTCTAAAATGGTCCACACAAGAAGCATCCTTTCTTTTTGGAATAAGAGTCAAGAAATTATAGTTCATGGCTCTTAACATTTGTTTATTTCTTTGCAACTCAAGTACCACTTCATAGAGATCCAATTTGATAGTCTCCCAAAACTCCTAGAAGAATTCAATTGGAAAACCATCAAGGCTTGGGGCTTTTCCTTTTTTATTTGAAATATGTAACTCATCCAGTTCCTACAATAAGATGGGTCACATGAGGGCCACATTGATTCCATTATCTAAACAAAAGAGGGAATGCAATCCAAAATAGAGATTTTCTCTTCTCTCGCAATGGGAGAGTCCTTAGTAGATATAGCTGAGAAGAATTGAGAAGTTTCTCATGAAACTTCTTCAAGGAATAAATTTGAACCCCCTCGAAGATCACAAGGGAGGTAATAATATTTTCACTCCTAGCTTTGACAGAGTTGTGGAAATGTGTAGTGTGTGTATCTCTTTCTTGAAGATAGTCCATATGAGACTTTTAATTTGAAAAGATCTTTTAACTTAACTCCCTTTCCTCCAAATACTTAGCACTAGTTGTCTTCTCTAGACAAATTCTCAGTTAGATGATCCTAGATTTGGCGAGTGATAGCAACCCACTAGGCTTGAGTTATCATTTAATTGGAATGAAGGTTGTCAAAGTGTTATCTATTCCACTTTTTAAGTTTATACTTTATAGATTATAGTATCTTAGCAAAGGAATGCATGGTTGGGCCATAAGAAGGTTTTCTTTCATGCCACTATTTAAGCATTATATCCTAGAGTGAAGGATCATGAAGCCACATAAGTTGAAACTTAAAAGAAGGGTTCTTTGAAGCCTTAAAAGAAATAAACAAGAGTTTAATTAGCTCATGATAAGAGCCTCTCTAATACAAGAACCTTGATCTACTAGTCCACCTATTTCTAATTTGATAACAAGAAAAAAAGGAAGTCTCTAATTTGATAACAAGAAAAAAAAGGAAGTTATCAAGCCTCTGAATGAAATAGTATTTTCTCCACTTTTTCAGTTGTTCCAAATGAAGATGTCATTATTGTCAATGGACCCTTGGTCTGCTGGTGAAGTTGAATGGATTTGAATGAGCCCACCAGACTTCAGCATCATAAGAGCTGAGTCAAACAAATTAATAATTTTTATTTTTTTTTAAATGTCATTATTAGACTTCACATTAATTAAATTCAAAAGATTAATATTGTTCCTTAAAAGATTAGTAAAATGATCAAATTATCTCAAACTTTAATTATAGATAAATAAAAGATCAATTCACATTTTTGAAAAAGTAAATAGAAATCCTATGACATTCCATACAACTGTTTGAAATTTTGGTGGCTGTTTCTGTTAGAAAGATAAAAATTCTATAAAACTATTTCTGTTGTGAAGATATGGGAAGGATTACTTAGAATAGTTAGAAATATTCATCAATATATTATAGCATCCTGTAATCTTCAAAGTTTTCTTTATGATTTCACATCATAATAATCTGAAAAATTCATCAATATATTAGAGTATCTTACAAGAGTTTTCTTTATAATTTCACATCATTATCTATATATTTTTGCATATCGAACCCTGACGCAGATTCCTGTTACCATTGTCGAATCACAGCGAAGAGGATATTTAACTTATTGAGACAGATATATTGATATACATCTTTCATTTATAATTAACAATCAGCTGTTAATGCAAGTAGTTTATTGAAAGAAAAGCTTAAAAAATTTCAGAGAAGAATAATTCAAAGACAATTTAGGTAACTCCTGGTCTACTGTTAGAGATCATTTTTATTGAGGTCAACATGGGAAGCCACAATGAAGAGACCACCTATGAAGAAAATCTTAAAATCTTGTAGAGAAGAATAATTAAAAGACAATCTAAGTAACTTTTGGCTCACATTTTTTTTTAATGTTCTATGGTTATTGAGGTCAACATTAGAAGCCATAATGAAGATACCAGCTATGGCGTGAAATGTGAGATGAAGAATGGTTCGCCAACAGATAAAATAAAAACATATTGATTTTTTTGCTATTTTTTTGTGGTTTTGATCAGATCAAATGTTAAAAAATTCACAAAAATCTATTGTATTTTCTGATTTTTGAATTTTGTTCAATGATACATTTTATAAGAAACTTAGCAACATCCTTCAGCATATAGATTTCTGTCAAAACACTTTAAATTAATAAATATCTTTAATTATATGGACATACATTTTTACATCTATATATGAATAGATAATAAATATTTTAAAATATATTTACTTTACTATCAAACCATGTGATCATTTAAAATACTTGAAGCAATACATACATCGTGCCCAACTTACAGATTCCTGGCTGTGCACGAATACCCACGAAATGGTACGTTGCAGACGACGAATTTTCTTTAGTTGGCATCCACATTTCACCAAAGATGCATATTCATCATGTAAACGTCATTCAAAATTTCTAAATAATTGAGCGATGATCACGAGGACATTTAACTCATTTGAACCAAATTGTGGGAGCCTTATTGATATACATCTTGCATTTATATGATTAAATACTAATTGTTGTTAAACAATAATTGTAAAGGAATAAAAAAATTATGCAAGTCATGAGTAGGATAAATGTGAAGATTATTTCAAGAACAATCTACGCAGCTTCTAACCCACATTTTTCTCATGTTATCGTTGTTATCGAGGTCAACATTGACTCCCTTAATTTCATTTAATTTAATTTCGCTTTTTACATGGGTATTCATGAACATTCTGACTAATTCAACATACAAGAAGCTGCAAGGAGTCTTCTCTTTCACATGCCAATACACATGTTTCATGAATTGTTTTCATGGATATAAGTGTAGTGCATTTTTTTTTCTTTTTCGGAGCTGAAGAATGTTTCTGAACATGGGGGCAGATTATTTGATAGTTTGTCCTGAGAAATGCTGTTTGTTAAAGTTGTTTCTCAGTGTAATCTTCCCTCATATATTCAAATCTTGTGTCATTGATCGTCCAGATTCATTTGGATTACACCTGGAAGGGAATTGGAGGATAAAGCTCTCTCTTATCTTTATAAAGATTGTTAAGTATGTTGCAGGACCCTTGAGAGCTATCGGCAACCTCATAGAATTTCTTTTGAACCTGTTTTACCATAATGGAGGATTACTAAGAGCCCCCATCAAACTACTGAATGGTAAACTTATTCAATTATTCTTTTCTACTTTTTACAATAAAGATTAAATAATATTAGGTTTTAAAACAAATAATTTTGGTCGATTTGTTTGTGTAGCAGCTTTTAGTATCTATGTTTCAATCATGTTCTATATGGATTCATTGGGATGAAGATGGATTATGGAGTGTGATTCATAATATTGATATAGAAGTCTACTACATCTTCACACTTTATGATCCATCTTTATTCTTATGAATCTACATGAAATGTGATCTTAAATGTTGATGCAAAAAACTGCTACACAATCTAATTTGGATATAACATTGACCAGAATTATTGTTTGTAAAAATCTAATATGTATCATAAGTTGAACATTTTTTTTTATGCCCCTTTCTCTTGGCGAGGCAGATTCAGACATTTTTGACGATCAACAGAGTTGTACTTGTTAACAAAAAATAATTAGCCATGATTTTCAATTTTATGTAAAAAAAATCTTCATAAACATTTTAGATCAGACATTTTTTACTTTTCTTATAGTTGGAATATTTTTATATCAGATTATGTAAGCTCTTCCTTCAATCATATTCTACTATCTATCACCAAGATGAACAAGCAAGAATAGAAAATGATTCATTTAATTTAAATATTTCTAAATTGAACTATTTCAACTTTTTTTAAGATCAAGATGAACAGAATAAATAAAACATCATTTATGAACTGCACTTTTTATGCAGGAAGCATAAATGTACCCAAAAGAAGATCAGAATCATTTTTAAGTTTTATTGGCCTTTTGGCCGGGAGCTCAGAGCTGTATAACAGTGGCCCTTCAAAACCCATGAACCCTGGAGATAGATACTTTGCGGATATTTCAGTTATGGCTTCAACCATAGCCTATGAAAATCCATTGTTTATAAGAGAGAGAGTAAACCAACACTGGAAGGTAGGGCACTGATTTATTTTAAATCTTTCTTTTACAATCTCAAAGTTAGGAATTCATTCAAATTCATCTTTGACATTAAATTTCAATCACAAATCTTGCAGCTGCATTTTGTGGGGTTTTTCGACTGTTGGAATGGTATGGAAAAGAAATTGTATTTAATTCTGTTAGATATCTACAATTCATAATGATAATTGTAAGTAGTTTTTAAATTTAATTATGTGTAAAAAAAATTATCATTAATATTTTAGATCACATTTTATGTGAATAAGAGTTTAAAAATATAAGAAAACTTGTATATTTTAAATGGGTAATAAATTTATATCTGGTTGCATTATTCTGAATACTGATCCGTTGATGTGAATAACATATCAGATTACTTAAAGAAGAAATCTACAGAGACATTTATATTTTGTGATGAGGAAAAAGATGCCAAATTAATAGTGATAGCCTTCAGAGGAACAGGACCATTTGAGAGTGATGATTACATAACAGACGTAGATTTTTCCTGGTATGAGTCCCCTCAAATGGGAAAGATCCACTTAGGATTTCTAGAGGCTTTGGGTTTGAAAAATCGTTCAAATTGTTCAAATGATAAAAAATTCTCATGCAATTTGGACCCTGACAAACACGGTCACAATCTAACAGGAGCCTACAATATCCTAAATGAAAAGCTCAAAGAGCTTTTACAAGCCCACAAAAATGCAAAATTCATTGTGACAGGTCACAGTCTAGGAGGAGCCTTGGCTGTATTATTTACAGCAATGTTGTTTCTGAATGAGGAAGATTTGTTGGAAAAACTGCTGGCTATTTACACATTTGGACAGCCCAGAGTTGGTGATAAAACATTTGCAAATTTCATGAACAGTAAACTGAATCAAAAACAAGATAACCCCAGATATTTCAGAATCGTGTATTCCAATGATATTATTCCTAGACTACCTTTTGAGGATGATATATTCAAGTACAACGACTTTGGAGCATGTATTTACTACAACAGTTTCTACTCTGAGAAGGTATTTATTATTGTTTAAGTTAGTGATATTGTTCAAGTTTCTGTAGATCATTTCCATGGATTTGATATATTGTTTTATGTTGTGGCAGAATCTTGCAGAGACCCTCAACAGAAATTTTTCGCCTGTGTTCTTCATACCCATAAAAGTAATTGCTCTTTGGGAATTGTTACAGTGTTTAGTTCTACATTACAGAAAGGGAAAGGAATTCAAAGAAACTAAAGTTTCTGTTTTCTGCAGAATACTTGGAGTTTTGAGTCCAGGAATTTTGATTCCGGGGCTTTCAGCCCACATCCCAGTAAATTATATACATGCAGTACGACTGGGTCCTGCAATACTCAACCCTAATTTGGGCATAGGAGAAAATTAATTCACATGAACTCTTTTCAACTTTAGATATTTATAAAAATCCTTTTTCTACAGCTCGAATCATTTTAGGAGTCCATGCACTATTATATAAAATATAATTTTTATTACAAAATTGTTATATAATTTAATAATAACTCTTTTATACAGATGGTAAGGGAGATGGTAAGGGATTTGGTTTCAATGTTATCTTATTATTATCTTTTATTGAGCTGTTCAAGACTTCCATTTTTGGTTCAACAAGATTTAAGGGCTTTTCTCTAAGGTGTTGGCATAGATGATATCATATAGTTTCTTTAAGGTATTAAGTTTGATTATATCTATAGATAATATTCAATGCATATTGTATTCATATTTTGGTTGTCATAATCTACCTATGTGCTAGTTTTAAAAAATGAAATTATGCACCTTTATAAGAAAAAAATTAATAATATCAGATTTCCACAATCTATTTTAAAGAAGTTGATACCAAAAATCACACACAATCAAATCCAGAAATGCACATACAAAAAAAACATTTACTGGAAAAGTGTTTAAAATATGAATAAACAAACTCACTTTAATCATGTACTTATACACAAAAGTTGGGAAGAACAACACAACTAAAAAAGATATCTAGTTTATTTTAACTTGTTGAGATGAAGAAATGGAAAACAAATTATATAAAACAAAATGGGATACCTTAATGAAGATATAACCAAAGATTATATTCTCGCAAATGCACACATAGAGGGGGTTCTACACATGTATATGAATAAATAATATAAGCTGCATAACTTTATATGAGACTACTTCATATTGCAACAATAGATTTAAATATTTCTTTATTGGTCTTCAAGAGATAAATTGCAAAAGCTTTAAAATGATTTAAAGGCCATTTGGTTAGCTAACTAATCAAAGCCCATCAAGACAATACATAGAAGACTTTTAGAGACACCCAAATGACACACTCTTGATTCTGTTATTCCTTTTAAGAAATATGTGAAGATCCATAATAAATACAAAAGGCTAAAAAATCATAAATTGCAGGGGATTCCTATTATTATTGAGAACTTTTCCCCTTAAATTGTATCACAAATCATCTTACGAATCTACTTGGACGTACAAGGAAAATCTAGGGGGAATGCTCTTAGGTTCAAAGATGAAGGAGATAGCCAAATTTTGGCTTCGTAGAGGTTGAGCATTCACCTTACTCCTTACCATTTTAGTAAATATTAGATAAAATGTTTAATCATCAAACGGCCAAAAGTCTTGGAAAACAAAATGAAAAGAAAAGAAACAAGGATCATAGGAGTTTATCTATGTCTCTTACCATAAAGGTAAGGGTTGGAGATAGATGCTCTTATGACCATAGGAGGAGTGCTTTTAGGGCTTGTATGTTAATGACATGTTATTTATAGGTAGAAAAATGATAATGATTATGGAGCTCAAGCCTCTTCTTTATGGCACATTGGATGTAAAATATAGGGGTTGCTAAATATTCTTGGTATGGAGATCAATAGGGATCAAACACAAAAACTCTTTGGTTAAGTTAGAGTAAGTATGTTGATATCATTTTGTGATAATTTAATATCCACTATTGTAAGACAACAAGTATTCCATTTTAGTTCCACTATTAAAATTAGTTTAGAAACATCTCTTAATTTTGATGGTGTTTTCAATAGATGTCTAAGGCTTCATGTGCTAGTATCATTGGTATTTTGATGCATGCAATATTTTGTAGTAGACCAAATATTACACAAGTTGTGGGAATTTTGAGAAATTTTATGTCTAAAAACCTATTAGAGACAATGATAATTTTGTTAAAAATGTCTTTAAATAATTTTGAGAAAATTCTAGATATATTTATCATGGTGCTAATGTTGTAGCTAATTTAGGGTTGGGGCCTAGCTCAATCAATAAAAGATTCTTGTGTTAGGTATGAGGTCACAAGTGAAAGGAATTTAGGGTAGGAAAATAAATTTCAACACTAACCTCGAGAGGAGGGTTATTAAATTTTTTATAGATCCTTACAATAGCGAAAAAAAATTAAAAGGAATAAATATAAATAGCACGCATACCACACCATAGTGATTTGAGTAGAGAAAACCCTTTCAAGAGAATAACCCCACACTCTAAAAATTCACCCACTATTATTTAAAGAAATCAACAACAAAATACAATGTACATGCTAAGAAACTTCTCGCAAGAATATCACCAACTAAAGATCTAGAGTTAACTCAAAAACTTTAAGATCCTTACACACAACCTACATGTCACACACCTAATATATAGGAGGTACAATACATGAAACTATCAAATAGTATTGCAAAACTATGAGCTAAAACCTCCTCCAATCTAAGATGTCCTCTAATGTGTCAAAACACACACCAACATGTGTAACTTTGTTAATTTATCCATCAATTTCCAACCACTTTCAAGCCCATCTAGAGCCTCCAAGGCCTTCAAAATTGACTTTTATTTTTTCAATAGAAAAATTCAAAAATAAAAACCTTAATATCTTCAAATCTAGACATGGTATTACAATGTAAATTATTAGCATGGTTATTTATCCAATCCATAGCTTTGGAGAAAGTTTTGGACAAATACATGCTCAAGTGTAAAAATTTACTATAAATAGTAACCTTATGTAATATAGGACTGAGAAACCATTTTCCTAACATTCTCCCACTTGTCAAATACCTTGTAAGTGAAAAGGGTGTGTCTACACCATAATTTAATTGCTAGGGGCCATGAGACCTATAGAGTCATAGCACCATTTGAACATCTCTATACTCACAAATTTAGTCAACGAATCTACAAAATTTATCAAATTCTACCTTAACTAAATTCAACCTCCCATCCTTGACCATTTCTTTGATAAAATGATATTGAATGTCAATTTTCTTGGTCTTAGCATAAAAATTTAGATTCTTAGCAAAGCAGATCGTACTCTAATTGTCACAATAAAATTTCACTATACCTTATTTTTCCAATATCTAAACATAATCGCTTGAGCCAAATGAATTATTTACAAGCATGAGTATTTTATATGTATTCAACTTCAATAGCATATAAAGAAACCACAATTTTTTGCTTACTTGTCCAATTGATTGCACTAGCGAATAAAGTAAACGTATAAGCAGTATCAATAACAATATCAATATCACCTATCCAATCTGATTCCAAATAACCTTTAATATGAAGGAAATATAGTCTCATATTAAATTACCATAATGACAAAGAATAATATGAGGTACGCTTCAAATATGTGAAAATGCTTTAAATTTCATTCGAATGAAGTGTACCAGAATTAGACATACATATAGAAAGAACTCCCACTTCTTGGATGTTTTGTACTTGATGTAGACCATAACATACATTAGATTTTCAACTACATACTTCTAAGGTACACTGCTCATCTCTTCCATCTCATATGGAGATGCAGGATAATTTGAAGCAAATAAATTTTTCTCAATGGTAAAAGGAACACATAATAGTCTACAGTTAAACCTCTGCAAAATTGAATTTGTATAGTGACAATGGCCTACCTATAGCTTTCTAAAATCTAATAATTGGTACAATCTTGTATTGAATAAGCCAATGTGTATTGAAGAAGAAAATGGAAGACTTTTCCTAATTAATCTTATGTCTAGAGACAACGAAGTAACATTTAGAGCTCTTCTTATGTTAATGAAGCATGTTCATCAAGATAGTGTCATAAAAGAATTATAGGTGAGATTGAGAGCGCACATTATTGTATTGACTCCATCGTTAAATTAAACCTTGTCTGACATGAGACTTGATATATCTTCTTAGAGCTTAAGCCAAGTACTAATTGACAAAGTAATAATTGACAAATAGGGAGATAGAGGATCCCTTGAAAATACCCTAAGAACCTCTAAATAATTCATATGATTCACCATTTGTGATAATATAAAAGGAATTCATATGGTTCTCTATTTATGATAATATAAAAAGAAATGGAAATAACAAAATTGATAACCCAACTAACCTATTCGTCACAAAATCTAAAAGTTAGAACTTTATGCAAAAAGGCCCATTTCACCCTGTCATAGTCCTTTTCCATGTCAAGCTTGATGGACATGACCTTCTTTAGAGACTAGCATTGAATAAAGAGCATCGGTTGCAATCATAACCCCATCAAGAATTTGCTGTAACAAATCAACCCCACTCCTTAGAAAAGATCAATAATCTAGGGCTTAAACCTTTCTATTTTTAATTTAGTAATAATTTTATAAATTACACAGCAAAGAGAAATGTGTTTAAAATGGCCCAGACAAGAAGCATCCTCTCTTTTAGAATAAAATTCAACAAATTATAGTTCATGGCTCTTAACATTTGTTTATTTCTTTGCAAATCAAGTACCACCTCAAAGAGATCCAACTTGTCAATCTCCCATTTTTCTTAGAAGAATTTGATTGGAAAACCATTGGGATATTTCCTTTTTCCATTTGAAACACAACCTCCTCTAGTTCTTGTAACAAGATAGACCGTATGAGGGCCACATTCATTCCATTATCTAAACTAAAGAGGGAATACAATTCAAAATAGAGATTTCCTCTTCTCTTATAAGGGGAGAGTCCTTAGGAGATATAATTGAGAGGAATTGAGAAGCTTTTTCTGACACTTCCCAAGAAAGAAATTTGAACCCCCTCTAAGGCCACAAGGAAGGTAATAAGATCTCCACTCCTAGCTTTGAGAAATTTGTGGAAAAATATAGTATGTGAATTTCATTCTTGATGCTAGATGATATGAGACTTTTACTTCTAAAAGATCTTCTCATGTAACTCACATTCCTACTCCCATTCCTTCTATTACTTAGTTGTAGTTGTCTCTTCTTTATGCAAATCCTCAATTAGACCATGATTCCAGATTTGATGAATGATAACAACCAATTGGGCTTGAGTTGTCATTTTTTTGGAATGAAGGTTGTCAAAGCATTACCTAATGCTTCAAAAACTATAGTATTGTAGGAAAGGAATGCATAGAGGTGCCATAAAAAGGTTTCCTATCATCCCACTATTTATGCATTAAGTTCTGGAGTGAAAGATCGTGAAGCCACATAAGTTGAATCTTAAAAGAGGGGTTCTTTGAAGCTCTTAAAGAAATAAGTGATAGTTTAATTGGCCCATTTAGAGCCTCTCCAATCCAAGAACATTGGTCTGGTAGTCCACTTATCTCTAATCCAATAACAAGAAAAAAAGAAGTTGTCAAGCTTCTGGATGAAATAGCATTTTCTCCCCGGTTTCACATCAATTAAATTCAAAAGATTAATATTGTTCTTTTGAAGACTAGCACAAAGATGAAGAGTGATACCTCCAAACTTTAATTGTAGATAGATAAAAAACCAATTCACAGTTTTAAAAAAGTAAATAGAAATCTTATGACATTCCATACAATTGTTTGAAATTTATGTAACTGTTTTATTTTCTATGCAAGTATTTCTATTGTGAGGATATGAGAAGGTTTACTTTGAATAGTTAGAGATATTCATCCATATATTATAATAGCATCCTGTAATCTTCAAAGTTTTCTTTATAATTTAACATCATAATAGTTTGAGAAATTCATCAAAATATTAGAGCATCTTATAATTCAAAGACAATTTAGGTAACTTCTGGCCCATATTTTTTTTTGTCATGTTCTATCTACTGTTAGAGATCATTCTTATTGACGATTCTATGGGGCCCGATCTTAGTTCCGGGGGGCCCCCTACTATTCATTGGGCTAGTTAGAGGGGTGTGCATGCATGCGGCCCCTACTATTCTATGGCACCCTACCCCCTACTATTTAAAGGGGAAGGGGTGGGCCCCTCTATCTATGTGGTAGTTACGAAGTTGGTGTGGGATTTTCATCCATATAGTTCCCGATGAAGCGTGCTGGTTGCGGTTGGGCAGATGGGGGCAAGGTGGGGCTGTTCCCTGGTGCGTGCGGTTGGTTCCTGGCGTTGCTGCCTGGTTGGGCCCCTATAAATTCTATGGGCGGGACCGTGGATAAAGAATGGCTGGTGGTGGGACGGGGAGAAGGTGCCGGGTTTGAGGGTAAAGGGGTTAAGGGTGGAGGCTTTAGAGTGAGGTTTCCTGCGGGCCGGGGCTGAATGAAGTAGGGCAGGTAGTGGCCGTGAGACCGGCAGAGAGGCGGTTGGGTGGTAAGCTGTTTATGTGAGTGAGGGCGATTGGGGAATAAATACAAGGCTTACCAAGTGTAATTTCTCCGCTTACCAGTTCCGCTTACAGCATTCCTCTGACTGAAAGGATCGACCGCCGGATTCTTTTTATAGGAAAGAAAGGAGATGCATGGGCGGAGCCCTTCAAATAGAAGGCCGCCTAGAAAATAATAGGGCGGGTTCGGAGTTTCAACTTATCTTATTTTTGCTCCGCATAATCTTCTTGGCACATTTCATGAAGGGCCGTGGAACCCCCATTATTGATACGGGATCTATCTACTGTTAGAGATCATTCTTATTGACGTCAAAATGGGAAGCCACAATGAAGACACGAGCTATGACGTAAAATGTGAGACGACGAATGATTCGCCAACAGATAAAATAAAAACACTGCCATTAATAATATGGTTTACCTGTTTCTTCGCTTTTCTACAGAGGAATTATTAATTTTCTGACTAATTCACCATAGAAAAAGCTGCAACGATTCTTCTCTTTCATATGCCAATACACATGTTTCACGAGTTTTATAGAATTTCTTCTGAACCTGTTTTTCCACAATGGAGGGTTGTTAAAATCTCTGTTCAAACTATTAAATGGTACATATATTCAATTATTCTTTTCACTTCTTTCTTTCTATGATTAAGACTAAATATTTTTCTTTCAAGTTGGGTAAATATATTCTATTTTTTTTTCTTGGTTTTCGACTAAGATAAAATAGAATTTTAAAAAGATTCAGAACTTTTTATATTAAATGAGATAGAGTGTTAGGGATTGGATTGTTGAGTTTCTACGGTTGAGACTGAATGTTAATCAGGATGTACCCAGATATTTCAGAATTGTCTATTCCAATGATATTATATTCCCAGAATACCATTTGAGGATAATATATTCATGTACAAACACTTTGGATCGTGCATTTACTTCAACAGCTTCTACTCTCACAAGGTATTAATTACTATTTAGACTAATGATGTTCTTCAAATTTCTCTAAAGCATTTTCATGGAATTAATATAATATATTGTTTTATGTGGTGAAAGAATCTTGTACAGATCCTCAACAGAAATGTTTCGCTTTGTGTGTTTAGTGTTTAGACTAGTGATGTTCTTCAAATTTCTCTAAATTATTTACATGGACAGAATCTTGTAGAGATCTCCAAAAGAATTTTCTCGCTTGTGTTCTTTATATCTATGAGAATAATTACCAGAGATTTCCAAAAGAATTTTCTCGCTTGTATTCTTTATACCCATGAGAATAATTGTCCTTTAGAAATTATTGCAGTAAAATAAAAAATAAATTTATTTTATCATTATATCATATGATCATTTAAAAACTAAATTGAAACCATTCATAAATCATACTCAAAAGACAGATTTCTATAAAAACACCTCAAACTGGAGGCTTCTAGAACATTTTTGCATCTATATATAAATGCATAATAAATATTTTAAAAATAAATTTACTTTAATTTTAACCATTTGTTCATTAAAAAAGCTCAAAATAATAGATAAATCATGCTCAACATACAGATTCCTGGTTGTGCAAGAATACCCACACAAATACCCACAAAATGGTATGTCGCAGACGGCGTGCCTAGCGGGTGTATTAGGTAAAGAAAGTTTATGTTGCCGCTGGTTTATGAGTACAAGTTAAGAAAGTTTATTGGAGGGGTGGTCGAGCTTTACTTATTACATTAAAAAATATAGTTGGCAATTTTTTTATTTTATATACATATTAAAATAAAGTGATGCAAGTTATTAAATAAGTTTTATCGATAATAATAAGCAGAAAGGTTTTTACAGTGTACAAGCAGAACCATATTCCACATAAGTCACTTAGCCACCTCCAATCAACAGAACAGTAAAATAAAGGGAAACTAAATCCAAAACCTTGGGCAGATTAGCAATTATACAAAGTGTCTTATACAATATACAAGTTCAACTGTAATAAAAAGGAATGAGAGAACCAAAATAACAAAAGGAGAGTAGAACCCATGAGTCTAAGAAAGCTTGTAATTGAGACAATCTGAACAAAAAATGCTCCTAGTAGGATCTTCAACTGAGAAATTTTAAAACTATCCTCGAAAAGAGCCAAATAGATCATAATGCAATCACATTGAAGAAGAGTTGGAATCAAGAGTGGCAAGATGATAAAGATCTTGAAAGCAATCCAAAGCCACTGTCATGAAAGGGTTGTTAATGTGTTCCAAAATCTGTTCAAACTTTCTTATAGTAATTTTGTATTAATATAAAGAAAATGTTTTTGATTGAGGGTCAAATAAATTTTGAAGGAATCTAAAATCTTATTTACAAAATACTGCTATCAATCAGAGAATATAAGCTGCCAATCTACATCAAAAGAAAACTAAACAATAAGCAAGAAAGGATTTAATTCAGGCTCTTCAATCCTAATTAATAACGGACGTGTCTAAGCTCCCTACAAAATGTACTATTGATCAAATTTACAAAATCAAAAAATACAACAGATTTTGGCGAAATTTTCACCATCTGTTCTTCATGATCTGCATATTTTGTGGTCAAAAATCACAAAAAAATTGAAAAACTGTACTTTTGCAAATCTGAAAAAAAAAATTGACATTTTTTTTTTGTCTTTGATGCATTTTATAAGGAGCTTAGCCCGTACCATTAATTATTAGATAAAAAATATATTATTATCATAAATCAAATGAAAATAAATATAGATATTCATCTTGTAAATGTCATTCTTATTTATATAATTAAAAATGAACTTGATACAATCACATAATCGTATTCTAAGCACCTAAATAATGTTGAATTAAATCTTTTTAAAATAATAATATAAGGAATTAATAAATAATTAAGCCTGTATAGGATGATGTGAAGATTATTTTAAGGACAATCTACGTGTCTTACCTACATTTTGTTTTGTCATATTCAACCTACTATCAACATGGACAGCCTTAATTTCATTTCATGTTCTGAGAAGCCACGATGAAATGTGAAACGAGATAAAATAAAAACCCTGTCATTGACATTCTGACTAATTCAACATACAAGAAGCTGCAACGAATCTTCTCTTTCACATGACAATACACTACTTTTATTATTTCCTTCATGGATATAAGTGCAGTGCATATTTTTACTTCTTGGGATCTGAAGAACATTTGTGAACATGGGGGTAGATTATTTGATAGTTCGCCCTGAGAAATGTGGTTTCTTGAAGTTGTTTCTGAGCGTAATCTTCCCTCATGGATTCAAATCTTGCGTCATTGATCGTCCAGATTCAACTGGATTACACCTGGAAGGGAACTGGAGGATGAAGCTTTCTCTTATGTTTATAAAAGTTGTTAAATATGATGCAAAACCATTGAAAGCAATGGGAACCTCATAGAATTTCTTCTGAATCTGTTTTACCATAATGGAGGATTGCTAAGAACCCCTTTTAAGCTATTGAATGGTAAAAGTATTCAATTATTCTTTTAGGTTAAATATTTCGGTTAATATTATTTCTGTGGTACATCAATATTTTAGATTACATTCAATGATTTATTTTCATTCTAATAAATCTACAATTTTTTGCATTAATATTTTGAATCATACTTAATGATATATCTTCACCTTAATAAATTTATATGAAATAAAATCTGTAACATTTATAAAAACTACTCCCAGAAATAACATTCATCAAAATTATTATTTATAAAAACTTAATATCATTAATCAAACATTTTTCTTTCAATTAGATAAATTCCTTTCTATTGTTGAGCCAGATTCAAACACTTGGATGATCAGTGGAATTTACTCTTTAATCAAAAATATTTAGACATGATCTCCAATTTTATGTTTGTCTAATTATCTTTCATAGCTCATTGTCGAGGCCTTGAATGGTCCTCTTGTTTGTCTATTACAAGTTGTCTGCACCGTACACACTGAATTGTTTTCTTTGATACTGCTCCAATTTTTTAATAAAGGATTAATAAACTGCTTCATTAGCTTCAAATTTTTTTTAAAAAAACTATGTCAAATTCTTTTTCCATGGATGTTTGGGATTGTATTTTATGATTTATTATTAAAATGAAGAAAAAGAGGAGAGAACAATTTTTTAGTTTGAATATTTTTAGATCTATTTTAAAATTAGATTGTGCAAACTTTTTCTTCGTTTATGTTTTGAATCATATCTTATAATCTATCATTAAGATAAGCAAGAATAGAAAATATCAATTAATTTGAATAACTCTGAATTGCATTATATAAAAAATTTCAATGATCTATGATCAAGATGAACAAACTAAAAGAAAAAATATCACTTATGAACTGTACGTTTTATGCAGGAAGCATAACCATACCCAAAAGAAGGTCAGAGGCATTTTTAAGTTTTATTGGTCTTTTGGTGGGACCCTCAGAGCTGTATAACAGTGGCCCTCAAGATGAGCTAAGAAAGAGCCCTGGGGACAGATACTTCGCAGATATTTCAATTCTGGCTTCAACCATAGCCTATGCAAATCCATTGGTTATAAGAGAGAGAGTCAACCAACACTGGAAGGTAGGGCCCTGATTTATTTATTTTGAAATCTTTTTTTTTTCCAATCACAAAAGTGAGAAATTTATTCAAGTTGTCTTTGACATTAGATTTTAATGCCAAATCTTGCAGATGCATTTTGTGGAGTTCCTCGACTGTTGGAATGGTATGAAAAAGAAATTCTATTACACAATTAGATTTCTATTAGATTAAAAAATTTATCATCAAAATTTCAGAATAAATTTCTTGATTTATCATTAGGATGAATGAAAATTTAAGAATATAAAAGAAAGTTTATATTTTTAAATGAACAATAATTTTTTCTCAATATATGAATACCAGATTACTTGAAGAAGAAATCTAAGAAGGCATTTATATTTTTAAATGAATAATAAATTTTTTTGAATATATGAATACCAGATTACTTGAAGAAGAAATCTACGAAGGCATTTATATTTTGTGATAAGGAAAGAGATACCAAATTAATAGTGATAGCCTTCAGAGGAACAGCGCCATTTGAGAGTGATGATTACATAACAGACGTAGATTTTTCCTGGTATGAGTCCCCTCAAATGGGAAAGATCTGTTAGGACGATTAATATAGTCTAGAAGAATCTAGAGATTGGACTGTCTAGAGTCTTCAATAAGATCATTCTAGAATTTGGGTAGAACATTCTAAGATGTAGAATATTCTAGAAAAGGAGTTTCCAGATTTTGTATGCCCTCTATAAATATGTACTGTGTAGAAGCATACTACGTATTGTTAAAAGGCATTTGAGAGCTCAGAAAGTTGTAAGCAAGCTGGATTAATATATTACTGTGTTTTTCGTTTCATATCTCTATTTTCTGCTTTGTTTCTTTTGCCCCGTCTTAATACAGCTGTTATTACTGGTTATTTTTATTTTGGGCCTGTTTTCACATGGTATCAGAGCCAGGTTCAGCTAGAAGATTGTTGTGACGTTTAGCTATAAGATTGTTGTGAGATTCAGCTACAAATAGATTATTGAAGTGATTTGTTTTAAAAGTCTCTATATTGCTGAAATAGTATTTGCTTGAAGTTTTTTCTTGTGTGGCTAACATGGGCTCTACAAATGAAGTATTACCAATCTTTGATGGAAGTGGTTTTGCAGATTGGAAGATTGCAGTCAAGAATGCTTTGAGAGAAAAGGCTTTATGGAGAATAGTGAATAAGGAAACTGGAGAACCCCAAACTGATAGAGAAAAAGAGCTTTGGAAATGCAAGTTGGAGCAAGCTAGAGGTATTATTGGTAAAGCTTTAAGCCCCAATCTCAATAGAAGATTTGTTGATATTGATAATCCAATCGAGTTGTGGGAGAATTTAGAAACAGATTATAAAGATGCAGATGTTGCTAACATGTTTAGTATAGAAGAAAAACTAGTGAACTTAGATCCATCTGAGTTTGAAAAGATGACTGATTATTTCAATGAAGTTACTTTTTTAAATGCCCAACTGAAGAAAATAGGTGCTGAATATGTGAAAAAAGATTTTCAGCTAATTGCAATGGTAGAAAGTAAGCTTCCCCAACCATTCAAGGTATTTAAGGAATCAAGAAAAAGGGTTATTCAACTAAATCCCAATACTCCACAACAATCTTTTGATAAGTTTTGCAAGTCTGTTTTAGATGAAGAAGTTCAGCTTATTAAAGAAGGATATATTAAGAAGAATCATGCTTATGCAGCTAAAAGTAAATTTTTTAGAAATGATGGAAAGAAGAATTGGAAAGAATATAATAAATTTCTAAATGATGAAAGTTCTAACCATTTTTCTAAAAATGATGGTGCAGAGAAACAAGATGGAAGAAAACCCATTATTTGCAGGTATTGTGGTGGTGAAAATCACATGGAGAAATTCTGTTTGAAAAAGAAGGACAATGAAAGGCATCAATACAAGCCCAAGCAAGAAAAGTTTAAGGATGGAAAGAAGGATAGGTACAGCTTTGTAGCCATCTCCAAACAAAGAGAAGATAAAACAAGTAAGGAGGTAAGTGTTACACTTGAACTTAAATCTAATGTTAAAGGGGGGTACTTTGCTTCAGATTCTATTAAAGAATGGATTTTAGATTTAGGTGCATCATATCACATGACTGGAGATAGATCTTTGCTTACTGATTTTTATGAAGGAAAGAATTCAGATCAAGAAATTACTATTGGCAATAAAATGAAACTTTCAGTTTTAGGTACAACAACTGTTAATGTAACAAATGGGTCTTTGAAAAATGTTTTATTGGTTGAAGGATTAGGGGTGAATCTAATTTCAGTATACAAAATAGTTCAAGCTAGATATGAGTTTGTTGTTATTGCTAATCAAGTTATTGTTAGAGATAGAAAAGACCCAAACAATATAATTGCCATTGGTAGAGTTGACCATGAAGAGAGTCTTTTTAAATTTGTGGGATTTGCTAATGAAGAATTTAAATACTCTCATTCTTATATTGCTCAAGCTGACTATATGTCAAAACTTTGGCATGCTAGACTTGGACATATAAATTATAGGAAATTGCAAGATAAGGTTAGAATGGATATGGTTAGAGGGTTAACAAAAATCTCACCATCTGAAGGAGTTTGTGAAGGATGTGTGCTAGGAAAACATCATCGAGATCCTTTTGATTCAGGTAAAGCATGGAGAGCTAATCATCCATTACAACTCATTCATAGTGATTTATGTGAACAGGCTATCCCTCACTTTCAGGTGTCAGGTATCTCCTCACTTTTATTGATGATTATAGTAGGAGAGTATGGGTTTATTTTATTGAAAGAAAGAGTGAGGTACTTGAAGTTTTTCAAAAATTAAAGGCCTTAGTTGAGAATCAATGTGGGAAAAGAATTAAATGTTTAAGAACAGATAATGGGGGTGAGTATTGTAACTATGCATTTGAGTCATTTTGTGAGACTTGTGGAATTAAAGTGCAAAGAACAGTGCCTTATAGTCCTCAACAAAATGGGGTGGCTGAACGAATGAATAGAACTCTTCTGGAAATGGCTCGTTGTATGTTGCATTTTAAAAGCTTACATAATAAATTTTGGGGTTTGGCTGTTTCTTGTGCTGCATATATTATAAATAGAATTCCCACTAAAGCCCTCACAAATATCACCCCTGAAGAAGCTTGGAGTGGTAGAAAGCCTCACATTGGTTATTTAAAGGTATTTGGGTGTATTGCTTGGACACATATTCCCGATGAAAAGAGGAAAAAGTTAGAACCAAAGAGTCACAAGTGTTTGTTTATGGGTTATAGTGAACAATCAAAGGCTTATAGGTTATATGATTTGACAACAAACAAGGTATTTGTAAGTAGAGATGTAAAGTTTGATGAGCATTCACAACTTCCAACCACTTCCTCTCACTCTACAACAACAAATGCTTCTCCTATTCTAGAAAGAAGTGAAGACCATATTTATGAGGATGAGGTATGCATTGCTAACACCAATGAAACTACTAATGCTTTTGATCAGCCATTATCTGCAGGTAGTGATGATGAAGAAGATATTTCTCCAGCTAGACAAAAGACAAGAAGTGTTGAAGAATCTATAGACAAGGCTCAAAGATCCAAGGAAGGAATGGTTGTGCTCTCATGGCCAGAGCATTACAAATAAATGATCCAAAATCATATGAAGAAGATAGAGGGAAGAAAGAATGGGAGCAAGCCATGAAAGAAGAATATAATGCATTAATGGACAATAAAACTTGGGACTGGTACCTCAACCCCAAGGTAAGAATATTATTGGTTGCAAGTGGATTTACAAGACAAAATTTAGATCAAATGGTGATATAGAAAAATTCAAGGCTAGATTGGTTGCTAAAGGATTTAATCAAAAAGAGGGTGTTGATTATGAAGAAACATTTTCTCCTGTCATTAAAATGAATACAATTAGAGTTATTTTATCTTTGGCTACAAGTCTTGGGTGGCATATTCATCAAATGGATGTAAAAAATGCTTTCTTAAATGGAGATTTATATGAAGAAATCTATATGGATCAACCTCCAGGTTTTATAGAACAGTAACATCCTAATCATGTTTGCAGATTGAAGAAGTCACTCTATGGACTTAAGCAAGCACCAAGAGCATGGAATGAGAAGATTGACAGGTATTTCCAGCTTCATGAGTTTAAAAAATGGAAATCAGATCCAAATCTTTATGTGAAGAAAGTGAACAATAACATCCTCATTGTTGCAGTTTATGTAGATGATTTACTCATAGCTGGACCAAATATTGGTTTAATTAATGATTTGAAATCAGATCTCAAAGAGGCATTCTATATGAGTGATTTGGGTGAACTAACTTATTTTCTTGGCTTGCAAATTAGTAGACTTCATGATGGGTTGTTCATCTCTCAAACAAAATATGCTTTGGATCTTTTAGAGAAATTTAAAATGATTGATTGCAAGCCAGCCCCTACTCCTTTCCAATCCGGAGTCAAGCTTACTAAGGAATGCACCTCCAAAAAAGTAGATCCTACTCTATATAGACAACTGTTGGTAGCTTAGTTTATCTAACTCATTCTAGACCAAACATTTGTTTTGCAGTAAATATGGTATCTCGATTTATGCAGGAACCCAAAGAAAGTCATTGGTTAGCTGCCAAGAGGATTTTGAGATATGTTCGTGGAACAATGTACTATGGCATATATTACAGTTGCAAGTCCCCAATTTCTTTGCTTGGCTTTACAGATTCAGACTGGGGTGGTGATATTGATGATAGAAAATCTACTGGAGGCTATGTTTTTCAGCTTGGATCAAATCCAATCACATGGAGCAGCAAAAAACAAGCAACTACATCACTATCTTCCTGTGAAGCAGAATATAGAGTAGCAAAGGAAGCAGGAAAAGAAGTAGTTTGGCTTCGACATCTTTTATGTGAGCTTGGCTTTGAACAAAGTTTAGCTACTACTTTGTATTGTGACAATCAAAGTGCTATACAAGTTGCAAGCAATCCTATTTTTCATGCTAAAACAAAGCACATTGAGATTGATGTTCATTATATCAGGGATCTTGTTCAAGATAATATTGTTCATCTCCAATTTTGTCCAAGTGAAGACCAAGCAGCAGATATATTTACGAAGAGTATGCTTGAGGCCAAATTTCTGAAATTACGAGATTTGTTAAGCATGATTGAGGTGAACATTAAGTGGGGATAGTAATATAATGTTCCCCTCCCTTTTGTATTTTTTCTTTGAATTCTTCTAGCCAATCTTAAGGGGGGATGTTAGGACGATTAATATTGTCTAGAAGAATCTAGAGATTGGACTGTCTAGAGTCTTCAATAAGATCATTCCAGAATTTGGGTAGAACATTTTAAGATGTAGAATATTTTAGAAAAGGAGTTTCCAGATTTTGTATGCCCTCTATAAATATGTACTGTGTAGAAGCATACTGCGTATTGTTAGAAGACATTTGAGAGCTCAGAAAGTTGTAAGCAAGCTGGATTAATATAGTACTGTGTTTTTCGTTTCATATCTCTGTTTTCTGCTGTGTTTCTTTTTCCCTGTCTTAATACAGCTGTTATTACTGGTTATTTTTATTTTAGGCCTGTTTTCACAAGATCCACTTGGGATTTCTAGAAGCTTTGGGTTTGAAAAATCGTTCAAATGATAAAAAAATTCTCATGCAATTTGGACCCTGACAAACATTGTCACAGTCTAACAGGAGCCTACAATGTGCTACATGAAAAGCTGAAAGAGCTTTTACAAGCCCACAAAAATGCAAAATTCGTTGTGACAGGTCACAGTCTAGGAGCAGCCTTGGCTGTATTATTTACTGCAATGTTGTTTCTGAATGAGGAAGATTTGTTGGAAAAACTGTTGGCTATTTACACATTTGGACAGCCCAGAGTTGGTGATAAAACATTTGCAGATTTCATGAACAGTAAACTGAATCAGAATCAGGATAAACCCAGATATTTCAGAATCGTGTATTCCAATGACATTATTCCCAGACTACCTTTTGAGGATGATATATTCAAGTACAAGGACTTTGGAGCATGTATTTACTACAACAGTTTCTACTCTGAGAAGGTATTAATTATTGTTTGGATTAGCGATATTGTTCAAGTTTCTGTAGATCATTTCCATGGATTTGATATATTGTTTTATGTTGTGGCAGAATCTTGCAGAGACCCCCAACAGAAATTTCTCGCCTCTGTTCTTCATACCCATAAATGTAAATGCTCTTTGGGAATTGTTGCAGTGTTTAGTTCTACATTACAAAAAGGGAAAGGAATTCAAAGAAACTAAAGTGTCTGTTTTCAGTAGAATACTTGGAGTTTTGAGTCCAGGAATTTTGATTCCGGGGCTTTCAGCCCACAGCCCAGTAAATTATATACATGCAGTACGGTTGGGTCCTGCATTACTCAACCCTAATTTGGGCACGGTAGAAAATTAATTCACAGGAAGGGCAGATTATAAAGTTTGAACTCTTCAATTTTAGATATTTATAAAAATTCTTTTTTTTTTATAACTCAAATCTTTTTAGGAGTCCATGCATAATTATATAAAATATATTTTTTATTACAAAATTGTTATTTAATTTAATAATAACTATTTTATAGAGATTGGAAGGGATTTGGTTTCAATGTTATCTTATTACCTTTTATTGAGGTGTTCAAGACCACTTTTGGTTCAACAAGATCTAAGGGTGTTTCTCTAAGGTGTTGGCTTAGATGATATCACATGGTTTCTTTAAGGTATTAAGTTTGATTATATCTATAGATAATATTCAATGCATATTTTATCCATATTTTGATTCATCTACCTATGTGCTAGTTTTAAAAAATGAGATTATGCACCTTTATAGGAAAAAAGTTACTAGGAAAAGTGTTTAAAACATGGATAAACAAACCCTACTTTAATCATGTGCTTATACACAAAAGTTGGGAAGAACAACACAACTAAAAATGATATCTAGTCTATTTTAACTTGTTGAGATGAAGGAATTGAGAACAAATTATATAAAACCAAATGGGATACCTTAATGAAGATATAACCAAAGACTACATTCTCTCAAATTCACACATAAAGGAGGTTCTACACATGTATATCAATAAATAATATAAGCTGCATAACTTTATATGAGACTACTTCGTATTGCAACAAGAGATTTAAATATTTCTTTATTGGTCTTGAGAAGATAAATTGCAAAAGCTTTACAATAATTTAAAGGTCATTTGATTGCCTAACTAATCAAAGCCCATCAAGACAATACATAGAAGACATTTAGAGACACCCAACTAATGTCAAATATACTAGGTACACTTAATATTCAAAATTATAGAAATTCTATTACATATTTCATACAAACCCAAATTAATAAAGTCTTAAAATCACATTACCTAGAATTGAAAAATTAAACCCTGTGATTCTTGGATTTTTTTTCTTGTCGGCTTGATTATTCACTTCTCTATTTTTCTATCCTCTCAAATGACACACTCTTGATTATGTTATTCCTTTCAAGAAATATGTGAAGATCTATAATAAATACGAAAGGCTACAAAATCATAAATTGTAGGGGAATGTTCTTAGGTTCACAGTTGAAGGACATAGCCAAATTTTGGCTTGGTAGAGGTTGAGCATTCACCTTACTCCTTACCTTTTTGGTGAATATTAAAGAAAATGTTTGATCATCAAAAGGCCAAACGTCTTGGAAAAAAAAATGAAAAGTAAAGAAACAAGGATCATAGGAGTTTCTATATGTCTCTTACCATAAAGATAAGGGTTGGAGACAACTGCTCCTATGACCATAGGAGGAGTGCCTCTATGACTTGTATATTAACATGGCATGTTATTTATAGGTAGCAAAATGATGATGATTATGGATCTCAAGCCTCTTCTTTATGGCACAGTGGATGTGAAACATAGGGGTTGCTAAATATTTTTTTGGGATGGAGATCAATAGGGATCAAACACACATAAATATTTGGTTAAGTTAGAGCAAGTATGTTGATCATACCATTTTGGGATAATTTAATATGCACGATCGTAAGGCAACAAGTATTCCATTTTAGTTCAAGTATTATAATTAGTTTAGAAATGTCTCCTAATTTTTATGATGTTTTCAATAGATGTCTAAGGTTTCAAGTGCTAGTATCATTGGTATGTTGATGTATGCAATATTTTGTACTAGACCAAATATTACACAAGTTGTGGGAGTTTTGAGAAATTTTATGTCTAAAAACTATTAGAGACAATGATAATTTAGTTTAAAATGTGTTTATATAATTTTGAGAAATTTCTAGATATTTTTTAATTTATCATGGTACTAATGATGTAGCTAATTTAGGGTTGAGGCCTAGCTCATCAGTAAGAGATTCTTGTGATAGGTATGAGGTCACAACTAAAAGGAATTTAGGGTAGCAAAATAAATTCCTGCACTAACCTCGAGAGGATGGTTATTAAAAACTTTATAGATCCTTATAATAGTGAAAGAAACTTAATAGAAATAAACATAAATAGCTCACATACCACAACATAATGATTTGAGTGGAGAAAAACCTTTCAAGAGAATAACCCCAAACTCTAAAAAGTCACCCAATATTATTTAAAAATCAACAACAAAATACAATGTACATGCTAAGAAAATTTCTCACAAGAATATCACCAACTAAAGATCTAGAGGTAACTCAACAACTATAAGACTCTTACACATAACCTACATCTCACACACCTAATATAAAGGAGGTACAATACATGAAACTATCAAATAGTATTAGAAAACTATGAGCTAAACGTCCTCCAATCCAAGATGTCATCTAATGTATCAAAGCACACACCAACATGTGCAACTTTGTTTTAGAAATCATTTATGTGTCCAACACATTTTTATGTTTCCTATTTTAGGAGACCCAACCTCTAAAGGTCATAACTTTTGATTCAAGTGTCAGATTGACAAACTGTTTGAATCATCAGGAAGCTTGTGAATTTTTCCATCAAGTTACAACCACTTTCAAGCCCATCTAGAGCCTCCAAGGCCTTCAAAATTAACTTTAAATTTTTTAATAGAAAAATTCAAAAATGAAAACCTTAATATCTTCAAATCTAGACATGATATTACAATACACATTACTAGCATGATTATTTAGCCAATCCATATCTTTGGAGAAAATTTTAGACAAATCCATGCTCAAGTGTAAAAATTTTCTATAAATAGTAACCTTATTTAATGTTGGATCGATAAACCATTTTTTTAACATTCTTCCACTTGTCAAACACCTTGTAGGTGAAAAGGGTGTGTCTACACCATAATTTAATTGCTATAGGCCACGAGACCTATATAGCCATAACACCATTTGAACATCTCTATACTCACAAATTTAGTCAATGAATTTACAAAATTTATCAAAATCTACCTTAACTAAATTCAACCTTGCATCGTTGACCATTTCTTTGATAAAATGATATTGAATGTCAATTTTCTTGGTCTTAGCATAAAAATTCAAGTTCTTAGTTAGGTAGATCATACTCTAATTATCACAATAAAATTTTACTATACCTTGTTTTATTCCAATATTTGAACATAATCGCTTAAGCCAACTAAATTATTTACAAGCATGAGTATTTTATATGTATTTAGTTTCAATGGCAAGTAAAGAAAACACAATTTTTTGCTTACTTGTCCAATTGATCGCACTAGCAAATAAAGTAAACTTAAAAGCAGTATCATTAATAATATCAATATCACCTACCCAATATAAATCTAAATAACCTTTAATATAAAGGAAAATATAGTCTTATATCAAATTACCATTATGATAAATAATATTGTCCTGTACCCATTAAATATTTGAAAACTCTTTAAATTTCATTCGAATGAACTATACCAGAATTCTAGACATACATCTAGAAAGAACTCCCATTGCTTGGATGTTTTGTACTTGATGCAGACCATATCATACATCATACTTCAACTACATGCTTCTAAGGTATATTTCTCATCTCTTCCATCTTAGATGGGGACGCAGGACAATTCGAAGAAAATATTTTTTTCCCAATGGTAAAAGGAACACATAATGGTCTACAATCTTGCATGTTAAACCTCTGCAAAATTGAATTTGCATACTGACAATGGCCTACCTATAGCTTTCTATTTAGTCTATCTCTTCCAACTTATATTCTAATAATTTGTTTAACTACACCAATATCTTTCATTTCAAATTTAGCAGTAAGTTGAGACTTTAGTTCTAAAATGACATAGGTTTCCCTATACCAATGAATAACATATTATCAACATATAATGAAATACATAGGAAATGATCACTAGTATATTTAATAAATACAATGATTTTACTTAGAATGATCAAATTTCAACTCAATATGTATATATATCAAATTTATCTTGCCACATCCTTAAGACTCTATTTGAGGTCATACACATATTTATTCAATTTAAAAAACAAATTATTTTTACCATTTACCACAGAGTGCTTTGGATGTTTCATATAAATATCTTGCTCCAAATCATAATGAATAAAATTAGTTTTCTCAACCTCTAAATGACAAGAAACAACAATATAACTTTGGATAATTCTAATGAATGTCATTTTTTCAACAAGAGAAAATATATCACCATAATAATATCAGATTTCCACAATCTATCTCTAAATATGTGTGTTTATGGATTTGATTGTGTGTGTGTTTTTAGCATCAATGTTTTGGATCACACTCTATGATCCATCATCAGGAAAAGAGAGTGCGAGAATTGTAGAATCAACAGATGATTCTACAATTCTTGCACTCTCTTTTCCTGATGATGGATCACAGAGTGTGATCTAAAATATTGATGCTAAAAACACACACACAATCAAATCCAAAAATGCACATATTTATATCATCATAATCAATACCCTCAACCTAATAACTTGATCTTTCACAACCAATCTTTCTTTTATTTCTCAATGCCTACATCTTAACCAATATTCTTCTTAAATACCTATTTGCAACCAACAATTTTTGTCCTTCCAAAAATGGTACAAAATCCCATGTATCATTCTTTCTAAAGATATCATTTCTTCATCCGCAATAATTTTCAAAGATTCTACACCATTCATACCTGATACCTCTTTTATAGATTGTTCGTCTATAATAGTATTCAATGCCAAAACATCTTCAATCATTAGGTGAATACATTTCAAAGTCTTCTTCTATATATTACCTTCTGTGCAACTAGATCCCAAACCTTGAACCCTACACCATAATTGTACCCAATGAAGATGCATAACACAACCTTTTTCTTCAACTTCATTCATTTTTACTTTGGCTCATGTGCATATAGCTCACAACAAAAAAATATAAGATATTTCAATGAAGGCTTGTGACTTTAAACCATGTCTACATAGGTTTTTTCTCAATAAGAACTAATGTACACTGGTAAATTTTGCCCTAAATTTCGATGGGAAAAGATCAAATTGTCTACAACAATTGGTCGAATAGGCAACTAAAACTATCATCGATCTTTTTTCGTCGAATTGTCTACGTGGTGATTAATCATCAAAGTTTTGACTAGACTAGTGTTCGAATTATCCACTGCAACAATCCCTTGGAAGTGGAAGAATAAAACCACCACCTCAACTAAGTCAATTGGTGTGAAGGTCAAAATTGCGACGTTAACTCAAACTTTTAGAGTTGAACTATCCATGGTGGTTTGTGGAAAAGACCATCGAATGCATAGCATTCTGGTCGAAAATAGCTTCGAACTATCCACGGTTGTTTGTGGAAAAGACCGTCGAATGCATAGCATTCTAGTCGAAAATAATAGTGTTGAAAGGTCAAAATTGAGACCAATCCAAAATGTTGTTTAAAAAAAATTGTGGTGCACCATTTCAATATATTCCTAGTTTTAGTTGAATATATTGGTTGTCTATAATTAGCATTGCGGTGTCAAATGCAGCATGAATTCATAATATGTGTGGGATTTATGGTAACTAAAATATAGCATAAATTATAGTCCAATGAGATGAGATCAAGAGATAAAAATATTAGGGCTTCTTCTATTATAGATATTCAAGTTAAATCCTCAGAAGAAATGACAAAGTGTTGAAATTGGGAAAGATAACACATCCAACTCTCTGGGTATGACATACCCCAACAAACTTGGACTACTGCAAATCCTAATTGAATTCACTAGAAGAGACACCTATCAGTCATGGTATTTAAGCTGGTCACAATGCAAGAGGAACTAACCAATCAAAAAAGAAATTTTACTCAAGTAGATTGGTAAAGGATATGCACAGATCATAAGGAAAGAAGTATCATATAAAATATTCATCACACGTTGTGGTGAAGTGCAAGACATATCCGCATGAGGACCAACATTGTGAAATAAAGTGGATAAACAACTAGAATCCTTACTTACAAACTAGAATATGCACATAAGTCCTTAAGGTGCCTCCATGAACTGAAAACAGTAAGTTAGAAATAGGAGGAAACATAGATACCAGAAGTAGAGACAACCAAGGTCCTATTTCAGTTGTGATCAACTAAGTCATAGAACTATAGGATGCAACATAAGATAGGATAGTAGAGTGAGAGCAACAAAGTCAATTCCACTAACAACACCTCTTCGCTGTCTCAAGACAATACAAAATGTTCATGGGCTAATGTTAAAAGCCAATGAAGTACTACACTCTCAGACCAAACATTAAATCCTTTAGATTCATCAAAGAATTCTAATGAGTAATATCATAGACCTAATTAAAGGAAACTAAACAAAAACAATTGCTTAAGCTGTAACTTGAAAGCACTCTAATACTCCAAATTACTCAAAAGCAGACCATCATGTTAACTATACAACTAGTATTTTCTGCCTATTTTGTAATCAATGCATCCATAACATGAGTAACTTAAACCTCATCATTCCTGTCAACCAACCTTGGCTGCCAAAAAGTTACCACTGGCAACACTAACTCCAACATCATGCCAACGATCATTGTCACCATGACGACGAAGACTTGGTATTGGTGGCCCAGAAGAAAGTTTGGCTTCTATAGCAAACCAGATTGTCCCAGCTGCCTCCAATGATTTAGTGTCTGTAATCTCATATTGCCCAACATATTTGGCCCTATTTCTTGCAAAATTAAATATTTATGTTAACCTAAAATGTTCCAAGACATTGTGTGCAATTCCCAGTGTTAGCTTTAGTTTGTCAGAAATGTTGTTAAAATCTCAACGATGAATCACTACTTTCGTCATCTTATATTAGCCTATAAAGTTCTGACATCTAGATGACAGCCATGGCAACATATATGCAAGACCTCATAGAATAATAAATATTTGTCATTAGGTTTATAAGTGTGACCTCATAGAATTCATTATCACTTAGCATTTAGCAACATATCAGGTCATACTTCTAGTTGACATCTTTAAGACAAATGACAATCAGGATCAAACAGCTAAAAAATATATAATAGTATTACTAATGAATATTTTTGACACAAGGACAGCTAAAATATATCATCACAATTGCAAAAAAATGGATATGAACAACTTCCCATCTACAATGTGAGACCTTTTTATTTGGAGGCCAACAAGAAATATGTAATTACCAAGCCATTCTTGAAATAATGAAAATAGATTTCATGTTCACATAGATCCCAGATCATATCTCAAAAGCCCCTCCTATTAATAAATACCCCACAATATGCTTTGAAGTATACAAAAGATAATATATATCAAAATGTCTAAATGCGCGTAAAACAATTGAATGGAAACTGAATAAATAACTAGAAAATGCCAACTGAAGCATGCAGAAATACCCTAGTTCACTTCCAAAATTATACATCATATAAATAGATGTTCCTAGTTTCCTATCTAAATGCAAGAGAGCTCTTAAGCTTTACTCCTGTTGATCCTTGTTTCAGGATTCACCTTATAAATTGATTGCCTTCTTTGCTATTTGAACTCTATAATTATTGAATCTTTGTTTCCTAGGTTACAAAGAAAGATCTATCAGCCCTTGCTTATGTAGGCTCACTGTTCCATTTATAAGGAAGTTTTCTTTCTCATTTCCTTATATAAGTGTGTCAAGGTAAGTCTCTTTAAAGTTTTGCAAATTTGGGAAGTGTCCCATTCCTCTATCCAATTGCTTCCACTGTCACTATGTAGAGCCTGAATTGGCATTTTTGAAACACTTTTAGTTGTTGTCCTTTAGGCTCTGATATTGCACCCTAAATATCCACCTTGACTCCTAATAGAAGAGCATGCACTACTAAATTATTGCAATGGTTAAACACATGTCAAAGCAAGATGAAAGACGGTGTCATAATTTAGAATCAACCCTGCTCCACCTTTAGATCAGCACCAAATCTATAAACAACAAGTAGGATCTACTGACATGGATGGTTATAACATCTATGCATTGGATAGGACTTGACAGAGGGGGTTGAGGATGTGGTGCAGGAGCACCAAGGTCACAAGCAGGAGGCAAGATGAGCCATAGGGACACTGATGGATCCCAAGGAGGAGTGGAAGAAAAATGGCCTTCAAAGGTCATCAAGACATGTAATAAGGCCTATCATGGTCTTGAAATGGTATTTTGATCACATGTTGATCATATTGTAATCAAAGATTTAATGTAAGCCTTAATGGCATTATGAAGTCTCAAAAGTACCTAGGGGTCACTAGGAATGGACTAAGGGTTGATCCTAGGTTAGGTGTTAATGGAATTGACCTATAAGGGTCTTAATAGTTGTAATAAGGCCAATAGAGCCTCTAGATGATGCTAAAAGCACTAAAAGTGCAAGATTTTGTAAATTGCCTCTAATGGCAAAAATGGCCTAGAATGGGCTTAATGGGGTTAGTTGGGTTAGTTAAGGTTATAGGATGATAAAGGTTATCATTAAAACCTTTAGAAGTCTTTAGTTTTGGCATTATATGTTTAGGTTGTCAAGTTGACAACTTTGTATCTCCTACCCCAAAAAAATAATCCACTATGTGATGCACCCAAGATTAAAGTACAAATTATCAACTCATAATTAACACAAAACCAAATATAGCAAAACAAGGATTTACCAGCTGGAATAGATCATGAAGGCGTCGATGTTTGCATGCCCCTTGTTGTCGACATTGCACTCAACAATCTCGAATGGACGTCTGTCGACCTCCTAGGAGGAGTCTCCTCCACTTGATGACCTGAACAATACGTTGTTAGCAAAGACATTCTGAAATAATAAAAGTAAGAGTTAGCTTAAGAAGTTTTTGAATGTTCCAAATAAAAAATTCCTTGTAACTTGTCAACTAAAGGATTATTTTACCAATGGTGGCCAGAGCTCTACTAGTACCGGCCTCACCGCATTGTCCTTGACCAGGTTCTGGATCAGTTGCCAAAAAATCCTGTAACAAGAACACATATTACATATTTTACTTCACAACATAAAAGAGTATAAAATATAAACCTTTATTGAACTTTTGTTATAACTAAAGATTCATTACTGCTTACTTCATAATGACGTGCTTGCGCTCTCAAATCAGATAGCCTCTTCATCGTCTCCTTGATTGGAATATTTGCATCATCCAAAATTCTCATTATTTCTAAATTGATTTTTTTAATTTTTTTCTTCAACATAATTGTTACATTGGGCGTTTCCGCAATATCATCATCAGAAGGGGTAGCTATTGCTCTGTACTTACTACAGGTGCTTTTCCCCTATCCTGAACATCAAATTGTGACAGGAATATCAGTAAAACTATCATAAAAACTTCAAAATCATAAATAAAATAACGTAATAATATAACATTTTCCAACTATCTAATTTGTACAATTTCAATAAGGTTTACCCTTGCCGAAGAATGGGTGGGAGGAGCATCCTCGTGGCCTCTATCATGTGCTGGATCCATATCGTCCTATGACAAAGATTAAACATAAAAACTTCAGCGAACTGAAAGCAATACACTTAGCAAAAAAAAACTTATTAATAAAATGGTATATAGTACTTACCACCCTCAAGATAGTAACTTCATTTGTATCTATGCGATTTAAATGGTAATTTATTAGCGGTTCTTCCCTGCACTTATTGATTTTATCGCACATACAAAAACTTGATTCCCCTCACGTGCCTCAAATATGCAATTGGGTTGCTTATTAGTTGAGGAAGGTCACATACTATTTATAAAACCCACAATATTACTGTTGCTTTTGGTCTCCCATCAATGTACATTGCAAATCTTTTACTTTGATCATTTTCTTTCCATTCTATATAATTAGCTGATAGTGCATATCTACACATACTTTTTTTATATTGAACAATCCGCATCCAATCATTGTAATTGTAACACGGACCAACATACTTGAACAATTCAATAACTTTGTTGTAACATACCTTTATCCCATCCATGGAAAATAGGCCCAAACCATGTAATGAGGATAGAGCAATGCGATATATCCTCTCATTAACACAAAAATTAGTGTTAATTGGAGGTAGCTCATTGGGTACCCATTCTTTCTCAATGTGTGTGTACCGAAAGGGCACCTTGATGTCACCTTTCGTCTCATCATCATAAGAACATGACCCCCCATTAGCAAGGAAAAATTGCATGTGTTTATCAAGTTTTTTTCTAATCTTTTGACCTCTAGTTGATCTCCCTATTTTAGTCGTACTACATGTAGAACTTTCATCTACCATTCCCTCATTTCCCTCATTTGATGTAGATAGATCTGACAAGTACCTATTTGGTGGGTCCTGCAATCCATCAAATGAGATATTGTCACGTCCCTGCTTCAAATAAAATTTTGATAATATTTAAATAATATATATAGAATAATCAAGTCGTGACCCATACATACGGTTCTTCTTTGTCTATATGTGAGAGATATAAAATGTACTAAGTTGAAAGTGATTATATAATTATATTTCTATATGGTTCTTCTTTGTCTATATATACATTATATGATTATATAATATGTCTATTTATAACATACGTGCTCAGTGATAAACAAGAAGAATATAAAAAAATTATGTCTATTTATTGACTTATACCTGTTGATCCATGTCATTGTGCACGATCCATGCCAAAGGGGTCAAATTTCTTGCATATGTTAATCATTTATCTTAAGTTAGCTAAAAATTACATGATATGTATGCTACAAATAACTTAGAAGACAACATGAACAATATGCAACATCATAAACATGAACAAATTTACCTTATATATGGAATGCAAGATCGTCAACAGAAGGGGTGACGATGTTTGTAGTCAATTGCTTGTTTGCAAAAAGGGTGATAATCAAACACAATATAAACATTGGTAATTATAAATCACATATGTTGTAATCATTAAAATTGAACACAATAAATATGTAATCATTACAATTGAAAGAAATAAATCATGCCAATCATTTCATTGATCATTTCAATTATGTCATTGATCATCTTCATCATCATCATCATTATCATCATCATCATCATCGACATCATCACCATCATCATCACCATCATCACCATCACCATCATCATCATTGCCATGATCACCATCACCATCATCATCATCATCACCATCATCATCATCATCATCATCATCATCATCATCATCACCATCATCTTGATCTTCATCATCTACTTCTTCATCATCTTCAATATCTTCTTCATCCATAACATTATACTTTATTGGCCTTCCTCTTGGATCATGTCTAACAACAAATGACCAACCCTGTTTATGTGGAACTTCTAAGTAAAACACTTACTCACATTGGCTTGGAAGAACATAGGGCTCATCTCTAACAGGCTCAAATGACCTTGTATTAATCATTGTAAATCCATTATCATGTTGAATAATAGTTCTATCTAGATCATTTTGATTTAATCGTAACCTGTACCATTTGACGACAAATAGAACTACTTTGAAGGAGTTAAAGTCGCACTCAATTATATCATCCAAGATGCCATAGTATTGATTTTGAGATTGTTGAGGATGTATGTCATTTCTAGATGATATATTGGTGACCTCGAAAACTGCAGTTATCCCAGAATCACAAGTTTTCTATGTCATCCAACTTTTTTATGCAAAATTTGTGGCCATGATAGTACATAGCTTTGTGGTGCTTGACCTACAATTTTTCAAGCATGTGTAAATTATTTTCGTCGTGAGTTAATACAAAACATACATCAAGTCATGATCATTAATAAATTTGTACGTACCTCTCCACCTCTTAAACCATGTGCTAGATCAATTACCACTGACATAACATTAGAATCTCCATTACGATGAGCTTCTCTAACCAATGAAGCAACACCTTCCCATGTTAATGAGAAACCATTTTGTTGACATCATTCAATCCATACCGTCATCCAATCAAGATTGTTCACAATATCCAAATGTATTGCATCCCACTCTCAACCAACTGTATCAAAAAAAATACACCAGTTATAAATAACTTATATTGAAGATTTATAAGAATTAATTAACTACAATAGCATCTTAGATTTACCTCTCACTTTCCTCAATCTACCTTTTCCCATCAAGTACTCCCCTTCAAATTTGTTAATGAAGTTGGGATCCCAAATACGATCTACATGGATCTTTGCTGCAAACTTAGGAAGATATTCACTAATGTACACCATGGGCTGGTATACCATATATCCCTCCACCATAAAACCCTCAGGATGTGCTCTTTGTCGAACCAAGCCTTTCAAAAATTTCAAGTTCCTCTCAACCATCCACATTGACCTAGTTGGTACAGGTCCACACAATTCAATCTCCTCAACTTGATGTATGAGGTAGTGTTCTTGTGCATTGAAAAAAGTTGAAGGTAGACACTTTTGCATTTCACACAAGAAGAGGAATTTTTCTCTTCCAATATTTTATATCTTCTTTATTGATTTCTTTAGATGACAACCACCTCATGTATTTTCCAAGATCATATATAACTTGTTTGACACTGTTGGCGAAGTGGTGTGGGAGAGATAGAGGTAGAACGTACTACAATATTTGTAAAATGATGTTGTCAATATTTTATAAAAGAATGCAATGAAAACTACATGCAGTATACAAATATATAGTGAATACAAAATAACATGAATTACCTTAATAAATGTATGCCAATCGTGTGTTTTCACCCCTAGCCCAAATTCACTCTTCTTTGATATGAGATCGTTTATATTCGCAGCAAATCCTATGGGAAATCATATTATTTTTATGACTTCTTTTATAGCATTGCTCTACTTCTTCGACAATAACCAACTAAGGGCACTTGTATCAATCTGGTCTCCATTGTTATTTGATCGAATGCCATTTTTCATTGCATGGTTGGATTCTTCAATGTCACTACAAATTTTGACAATTTAGTCTTTGTCACGCCTTCCATCTAAGATTTTCCATAATGTCTTTATTACATTCTTTTCAATATGCATAAGATCAAACAAATGCACAATTGGGAGTTGCTCGTAGTACAAAAACCTAGTAAATTGCGTAGGATAACTTTTTAGTCCTTTTGGAAGTTGGTCATTGATAGCTTGACGACCTTCACAAGCATCAATTACATCATCAGTAAACAAAACACAATATCAAAATATAAATTTGAAACAAAAACCATCAGATGGAATGACATTACCTTGATGATTTATTTTATTGTATGCCAACTTCCATAGGCGAGGTGTCATTCTCTATGGCTTTGATGTAGTCTCTTCTTTCCCATTGAAAAGATGTTTTTCGGTAATTTGGTACTTATGATTTTTGTAGAGAAAGTGTCTATTCTTATCGAACACCTACTTTCTTAAACTTTTTGAATGATGAGATTTCATCTTTGGACCACAAACTGGACATGCAAATTTTTCCTTTGTCTGAAAACCTACAAGATCATGTATAATTGGATTAAATGTGTTAACTTTGTGTTGGCACTATAACATACCAAAAAAGAGGTGTTAAGAAGAGAACATACCACAAAAATGTGTTAGCCCAAGGGCATCATGTATTGTCCATACAAGCATTGCATGAAATTGAAATTATCTTTGTCCTATTGGTCTAGAGATGTCATACATAATAACCCCATTCCATAACACCATCAAATCGTCGATAGGGGGCTCTATATATACATTGATATCTTTAACTTGGTACTTACCTAGTTGAATGAACAAAAGCATTACATAATTATTATGACCATTTTGATGGATTATTAATAATAAATTAATTTAGATGACCATCAAATCAAAAAATACCTAGAACAATCAGTGCCAACATTATGTACTCCCTCTTTATGGACAACCAAGGAGGTATGTTATTGTTGATAACAAAAATAGGCCACACCGAGTAAGTAGATCTCATCTCTCCAAAAGGATTAACACCATCTACTACCAATGAAAGCTTGAGATTATGAGGTTCTTCTTTAAAGTGTGGCCATTTTTCCTTTATTTCCTTAAATGTCAAACCATCCGCAGGCATTCACATAATGTCATCTTGACTTCTATTGCATGCATGGTAATCCATAAATTGTGCCAAGCTATTGCACCTAAATAATCGTTGCAGACGTGGAATAATGGGAATATGTCGAAGAACCTTGTGAGGCACCTTTTTTGTTATTCAATCTGATTGATATCTACTAATATGATAAATAGGGCATTATGTTGCAAATTCATGTTGTTTATGATATATAATATGATCGTTCAGGAATGCATGTATTGTTTGATACTCCATTCCAATATCTTTCATAATGGCAAATAATTCTCGGTACGAGCGAGGTAGAATGTTTGATGGTGGTAACAAACACTCACCTATCAACCTACGACCAAAAATATAATTTGTTAATTTAAAGAATATTAATTGCTACACAATTCACCCAATGTTAATTGTAAGAGAATTACGACTAAAATAATAAAAAAGATGACATACCTTAACATACGTGTCATTGCTACGTTGGATAAACCATTCATAACCTTCAAGTTCACCAACAACAATACAATGGCAAGAAGAGTTGTTTCGGAGCCTTCATATAGGGGCTCGTGTGCCTTCTCAAGTATAGGTACATCAAGCTCTACATCATCATCATCATCATCATCATCATCTTGATCATCGTGATCTTCTTCATCATCGTGGTCTTCTTCCATGGTATCATTACCTTCTACTTCTATATTCACACCTCCATGTTCCCTTATTTGGAAATCCACATTCTCTGAGTTGTCATGGTCCATAACATGAAACTCAGGGACGTTGACCTATATGAAAATGATGACCTTATATTAACCATGACCATGATGTCATCATCAAATCATGTCTTATGTATTTTATAAATTATTAAAATACATACCAATGGACGAAATTTGTTTCCCCCTTCAATGTGACCATGTTGCCACTAGTACATTTGACATCATTTTTCGACCGTTATTTTTGACCATTAATGAAAATGGTTTAGGTTGGTCGGGGTGTAGAAGGAAAAATTTGTTTTTTTTAAAAATCATGCCCGTGTTCGTCAAACTTTCGACCACCACTAGTACATTAGGCCTATATTTTCAACCAAAATTTTTGATGGCGGGCCAATTTGGCTTGTGAAACTCTTTTTTTTTGGTTTATGCTCCTGAAAATGTCGAAGTATCGACATATATTAAGTTTAAGAACAAATGTCAAAATATCGACAAACACGAGATTATATAGAAAAAAAGAAAAGAAAAGTGTTAAACACAATTTTCATTTGTTGCAATTTCATGTGTCGAAGTGCTTTTGGTAGGAGGAGGTGGGTTCGTGTGCTGTGATTTTGCACAATAGGTAAGGGCACTTAGCTGGAGGCATTTCCCACATGTAATTTTTGTTTTGAAAGCTCTTAGCTGCAGGCATTTCCCTAAACTAGGGTTTTTTTGAACTTCTTATGAGATCCTACAGCTCTCACACCAGCAAACGTCGACAATGTTGTTATCATTTTGAGTTGAGATGAACTTTGAATACGATATACATTTCTTCACATATAGGTACTCTTAGATGAAATAGATAAACATTACTTGCTTTTATTTAAATGAGTTTTCTCTACATTTAAGAATAGGGGAAAGGGCATCTTCATTCTGTTAGACCAAAAAAAGGCTCTGCACATTTATATACCAACACGAAGATGAAATTTTCATTGGAAAATGTCACTTAAAATTGAGATTATAGCTCTGCATACTATAATTATATAGTTCTGTTTGAAATTAGGTTGCTGGTAATTGGCGGCAAGATGAGGATTCCCTTTTGCGTTCTCCTGCAACCAACAACTGCACATGTTGTCTAAAAAACTTAAACCCTAAACACTTGGGAAGATGCAAAAGTCTCACTATAATAAAAACTTTTTTAGTGCCTTAAATGTAAACTCTAAAGAAAAAAAAAGATCTAGGCTATTGTGCACTAACCAAGTTGTTTGTATTCATTTTCATGTCAAATGATCTCCTGAATGTAAGGAAGCTGAAACTCAGGCAAAAGAAGTGTATCAACTAGAAAATAGATAAGATGGCTTATGAACTAGACAAATCATATATATTTTCAATCTTGGGTAAATATATACAGACAATAGTAAAATGACCGTCTACAGCAGTCCATGTACATTTAAAACATCAACAACAACAAACAATATTTCAAATTTTCATTATAAAGTTGAGTTTAGCTCCTGTACACAATTCAAAATAACAAATCTTCTTTCACAGAACTAATAAATTTCTTCCAGTTATTAGTAAAGAAATGTATAAAACAAGACCATAGTGTGACTATGAAGTTCAAATGGGAAAATAGTAAAGCAGAGCACCGGTTTCAAAATGCTAAGAAGCAATTGTTCCCAAGATAATGTGCACTGACAGTCTTATCCTGTCAGAAAGAATGGTGGTTCTTGGTGTCTCCCAATTATACGATCCAATTGCTCACATGAATCCTTTAAGTCCAATAAGAATAGGATAGTAGGTGAAGAGAAATAAAAATGTCAGTGTTTCTATTTTGGGACTTAGATTGAAGGATTTATTGCATGTCTTCATTTTGGGAATGCATGATTGTGCTGGGGTAAAAAATTGAGTATTAACATATAATGAATCTATTGTTATAGGCTCTTGATAATTTCACTGGTTGAAATCAATTGTGGATTAAGGACAGGTTAGGAGTTTGAATCTTGCGGAGGTAAGATATAATAGTCAGAACTTCATCATTTTAATTTCATTTGGTTTTAAATTGTTAGCTTATAAGATAAAACAACAATTGTTAACTATAATATTTTTCCTTCCAAATTGCTCTTAACTAATTTAGATTTTACACTTTTTGACAATGTAGCATTATTTTTTGCTTCTCACATTTCTCTTAATCATTCAAATTTTACAACTAGAGGGAAATATTTATAATTCTTTGTCAGCTCTTGGTAGTGTGAAATACAATTTCTTATATGATTCAAGATAGATTTCCATTGTCCTTTGCTTTGTCTACAAACCAACTGACTAAACATACATCTCATTTACTAGAATCGTATGACACCATGCCCATACATATATATTCCTAGAAACTATAACTCACTCTCGCAAGTACTCTTATTAAGGTCAACATTATGCCTAAACAACTCTGTGCCATACATTCATAACTTACTAGATGATGTTGGATTGGATATACAACATAGGTTCTCAAAGATAGATTCTCATTTTCTATCTACATAAAAACCTAAACACAATCAGATAAAAAAGAAACTAACTCATTCTACCCAATTGCTAGTTCAATTCTTAAAATGTTGTTTTGAAAACCAACCACGTGTTTCATCAATTAAGCATCAAAGACCCTAACTCGATCTGCTTACTTGCGAATATAAAAGTAATTCATACTAGTATTCTTCCAAATTCCTATATACTCGCTATAAAATAATCATGATCCATGTATAAACTTCCTTACACAAATGAATATTTTTTTTGATATTCTTCCCATTGAAATGATTATACGTGATAGATGCATACATACAGAGATTGAAAGAATTTGAGAAGTTCATAAACAAAATCTGCATATACAATTTATTATAACAAATCAGTATATGTTGTTGTTGGAAATTTAGTGGTGCCCATAGGTAACTAAGAGGGGAGGGGTGAATCAGTTACCCAATTAAAACTTTACTTCCTTGAATGTATTTCTTGATTAGACTAGATTAGATAGATTGATTGTTTAGTTTGCATAAAATGAAAGAGCATTCAACACATCCATAATACTTTGACACAAGAGATTTTGTTACCCAAAAACCTTCCAAATAGAAAGTAAAACTGGGGTGGGGATGATACCCACAACTTTATCACTACAATATAGAGGTTGTCGGTTAAGGCTTACAATTGACCACTTCTGATGGTCTACTCAGTTAAGAGTATAGAAGACTGGTTAAGTCTACCCTATCAAGGGATTTACAAAGTACTTTATAGTACCCACTCAGTTAAGAGATTTACAATGTATGGCTGTCAGGCTGACTTGGTTAAGAGATTTACAAAGGACTGTTAAGTCCTACCCGGTTAAGGGATTTAGCCAATCCAACTATTTAGGATGAACTGGATGAGGAAACTCTACCTTTGCAACTTGGTTGTAGTAACTCGATTAAGTTTCTGGATCACTTGTCTGTGATAGATACTACTCTGCTATTCCCTTATGCTGCTTATTCACTTTTCCTTGTAAGATACTTGCTTACTCATTTCACAACATCATAACTCCTTAATTATCTTTACAAATGAAATGTCTTCTTATATATACAAACTTGAAATGGGTCTTTCAATCAGTTTGTGTTAGCAGTTAACAAATCATACCCAATCAGTTAATGCTGAGACTCGGTTCATAACTAACAACTCGGTCAACTTCCATCTCGGGTGATATACTGACACTCGGTTGATGCTGAGAGGACAACTCGGCACATACTCAACATTAGGTTATCTTGAGCATTAGTCGATTCACATGGATCACACTTGGATAGGAACACAATCAGCATAGGTAACTCAACAGATTGTTAACTGGTCGGTCTACTCGACAGCTTGGTAAACCTTTCTACTTTACTCGGTTAATACTGACTCGATCATCATAGGCTCTAGCTTGGTAACAATAGTTACTCAGTTAACACTGTCTAGCTTGGTAACACTGGCTCACTTAGTTAACTCTTTCTGGCTCAGTAACATTGGCTTCTAACTGCTCGGTACCTCTTCATGATGCTTGGTACTGTAACCGACTGTGATGACATAAGTGTTTTGTAGCTAATTGACAATATAAGTACATTTTACCCTAAATTTTGACCAAAAATTTTGACCATCAAATAAAAATGTTTAGTTGGTCGCATGAAAAAAAAAAAAATTTTGGTTTTTTTAAAATGCATGCCCGTGCTGGTCTCAATTTTGACCAACACGGTATTGGTCGAAATTGAGACCAAGCAGACATAATATAAAGTTAAAAAAATGGCAAACACTTATTTTGTTATTTCATTTCACGCGGGCTTTAACACAGTGACTTCATTTCACACAGGCTTTCACAGTGGTATTGCAGAGGAGGACGATGGCCAAACCCTTCATTTTGCTACCGAGGGCTTTCTGGTACATTTTCTTCACAAACCTCCAAAACTAAGAAGATCTGTATGCTAAATTGCAGGTGTATGCTAATAAATGATGATTTTGAAGCTCATTTCTTTATCCTAGGTTTTATTTTTGTCTTAGATTTGAATAGCCTCTTGCGTAGTAGCAACCTTAGGATGAAAATCTAAGGGAAATCAGTTTTGGGGAAGAGTTCTATATATATATATATATATATATATATATATATATATATATATATATATATATATATATATATATATATATAGTGCGGAGGAAGCTGGTGTTTTACTGTCATGAGTAGAAGTTGCTCTAACTCAGCCGATAGGAAGGGCAGGGACTGTGACGGGAATCCAGAAAGGATCAACCCTGTTTGTAAGAATTTATCATGATGCATTCCATGTGTAAAGATATGTTAAAGCTATTCATTACAACCTTGGAACTTGGAAAACTTATCTTTATAGTAGAAATGAAACAGACGCTGTGAGAAGATAGGGTGATTTTTGTCCTAACCATTAATGCAACATTTAGTTAGAAGTGCATTTCAATTTACCAGTTTGTTAGGACAATAACTCCATTCATATGACATCACTTGTTGGAATTGGAGCCATTTGCTCAGCGACTGTTGACAATTCACTGAAATCAACTGAAATCAAGCAGTGCATCTAACACTTCTTAACTCCTCAAGGGGACTCCATTTTTAGTATTTTTCTGAAAACAATGTTCTACTTGTAAAGTGTTCCAAATGGCCATAAATAGAATTATGACAACACGATTATATGATTCTTCCCAACTCATTGCTGCATATGAGTCAGAAAATTTACTAGACTGGAGCAAATAAAAACCAATACTTGCATCTATCATTCTCTTAGAAATTAGACATGAATGCATCAAATATCAAAAGCTTCCTTTGTGTGTACTACTAAAGAAACAAATAATTTCTTTATTATAACATATAATCTCAATGAAGGTACATAAACTGTATCTATGTATGTACAGTGGTAAAAACTCATGCTATCCTGATTTGACATTTACTTGAAACAACTCTGAACACTCTCTTCACTGTCGGATATCAGTGCTCCACCTTACCAACTTACATTTGTGTGTTTATATGATTATGACTGGTCATTTTTTTATAATAGGAAAGGAAGTGCTTAGTTCTACTAAAGTGTATTAAGGGCATACTTACACTAGTACATTAAGGCCTATTACACAAACTTATCTTATCCTGTCATATGTATTCTTGGCATATTCTTTTTAAGGCCCATTAGCTTCTTGGAATATTGGCATATTGGAGTCCATTTATTTATGGTATTGGACAATGTTTGGAGTCAGTGGTCATTCATCTCACAACAACTAAAACATTGTAGGCATTATGGTCACAAATTTCAGTAGATACAACTAAATATTGTATCTGTTGAAATCTATGAGCATGATGGATACATTTATGTTTCTCAGTTGTTTGTTTGTCTATTAGATGAATGCATTTGGGGATTTGATATGTGAAGGGTCCATATAACCAAATAAAATTAATAATTCTTTAATTGAATGCACACTAGTACATTTGACATCATTTTTCTACGAAAATTATTGACCATTTATTAAAAAGGTTTAGGTTGGTCACATTATAGAAGGAAAAAATTGTTTTTAAAAAAATCCATGCCCATATTCCATGCATTGGGTCAGTAGATTTGATGCCCTAGAAAATGCATGTTGAAAGGTTAAATAGTGAAATGAATGAATTGATTGTAAAAGTGGCGCAAAATGGTTGTAATTTGTATTAGAAAGTACTTGGAAGTCATCCTCATTGCACTATGAGTCTATTCCCTATTAAAAAGCTCCCATTTCATGTCACATTTGTAAAGTTGTAAATCTTTGCTGTCATTTCCTTAACCTATTGTATTCTCCTATGGTAAATTATCATAAAAATTATCAATGGTATATTAAATAAACCTATGATAAATGGTTTGACAGGGCTTTGTTAACCAATTTATCTGTTATTGATGAGATTCAAACTCTTGCAGTGATTTACTGTCGCACCAGTTGTAGTTACACCAGTCGTTCTATATTTCAATTTGCGGTTGCAGTAGAGTTTAGGGACAATGTGGATCATTCCATGAATGTTCAAGCCAAATATTCATGGAATGACAGTTTATAACTTGTATTATAGACTAATTGACATTGCATATGCAGTGTTGAGTGGAGAGAAGGCGTGCATAGTCAGAACAGTGGAAAATTACAATGAAATTGAGTGTTAAAGTATAGCAGTGATTGATTTATCCAAATAAGGAGTGGATTGTATGTTTGCAAACATATTAGCATGTTGTATGAATGGTTTTTTGATCATCAATTTTATGCAGGAATGTGAGGAGATAGAACTGTGAGACATCCCTAATAAATAAGGGTTTGGGGTCCCAAATTGGGGATTTTGATGTTGCAGAGTGTTGGGAGTTAATTGCTTTTGGATTGGGTTGATTTAAGACATAAGAAGCCACTGTCCAAGAGTTGGAAGTGCCAGGTGGATTCTTTCACATAATTCCTTTGAAAATTTGGTCAATTTTGTGTATTGAAATAGGGCAACTGTTAAGAACAGGGGTAATGGTCCAAAGTAACTCTATGAAATCTTTTGATATGTTGTAGAACTCAGTAAAGGGTATCTAGAAAGGTATTTGTCCTATCAAGAGTCTTGAGGAAAATTCAAGTTATTCTTATTCTAATTCTGCAGTAGCAGTCCAAAGGGTCTTTGGGACAGTTTGTGAGAACCTTGATAATATGGAGTATGGGAATTGAGTTGGAGTCTTAAAACCTTTTGAATATAAGTCATTGGAAGCCTAGGAAACCAAATTTATCCTTTAGGGGTCTTGGAGATAGTCTTGAGAAGTTTGATCCTTGAAACAATTGAGGGTTTAGGTAGGCTAGAGTGCCTAAACCTCTGAAATTTATTAAGTCTACTTGTGTATTTGATACCACCACCCTAGTTTAGCTTTGAAAATCCAACTTGGTGCCCTTCACTACTTAGCCCAAAGGACTTACTAAAATAGTAACACTTGCTCCTTTCTTGGATAAGTTTTACTAAAACATTCTGAAATTTCTATATGGAATCTGGATTCATCCTACTGTACGAGTGACGCATTTGAAGCAAAATCATATCATAGATTTTCTTTTCTTAATAATTTTTCATGCCTGGAACAATGAAAAATCTTCCACCTGAGTTTAAGTGACATGATTTATTTACTCCATTGACAGTAGTAGAATTTCTATGCATTAAAACTACACTAGTTTAGTTCTTACAACAAAAATATTCAAAGCGTATGCATTAAAACTACAAGTGAGAAAGGACCAAAGACACAAAAAATCACTCTTTAGTCCAAACTTGATGCCTTCCAAACATAATGGGGTCCCATGTGGACTTGGTGGTATCAGAAATCAAGTCAACTTAATGAAGTATTTAACATGTTGAAGGTGGCTTATAAGATCATCGATCCTACAAAGTGGCAGTAGTTCTTTGAAGTGGTTTTGTTTAGAGCACGATAATTGGTGGCTAATTGGCACTACACTAATGTGGTATGTGTTTGGGTTTTATCTTGACCACAATGTACATAAAAGCATCAAAAATCAATGCTTTGATACTCTATGATATTGATCAAAATTTTTAGACTCAAATCCTACAAAATCAAAGCTATAAAAGTGCAATCTGTTTTCTTCATATATTGAAATTGAAATAGATGTCACTATTTTGTTTTACATTTGGTGCTCATTTTCTATATTCTAAACATCTACTTTGTTGAAGGATTCATCTACCAACCACTTATTTTCTATATTCTAAACATCTACTTTGTTGAAGGATTCGTCTACCAATTTTTTTTCCCTACTAGCTTATTAGAACAATAAATTGACCATCCCAACCATCTAATTATATCCTTGAAGATATAATTTCTTAGATGATGTCCACTTGGTGCCCCTACACCAAGATGAAAGCATGCAAAAACTCTATAGGCTCGTCAACATTATTATGAAAGGATATTGTATATGCCAGCTTTCAAAATTACTAGCACTTAGTTGGTATTGACATAATTTTGAATAGGGGTCCTTATATTAGACAAAATTCTGATTAAAAGTTAAAATATACCATTAAAATCTAAATGATAAAGATATTTCATATGATGTTTTTTGATATTAAAATGGTTGAGAAAATGGTTGTTCAGTAATGATTTTTATCTGCAGGTTGCAAACAAATCATCCTTCTTCCACCAACGAGTCATTCCATTCAAAAAAGACCATGTCTGACGATATCAACGCACAAAAAAATAGGGAGACAATTGCTAGACTATGGTCTAACTTAAAAAGAAAGGGTGATGGAAAATGCTATTGTCCTTGCAAACTTTGTAAGGGCTTAAAGACTCGAAGATATCTAATCAAAACAGTCGAGGAACATTGTAGGCAACATGGTCACATTGAAGGGGGAAACAAATTTCGTCCATTGGTATGTATTTTAATATTTTATAAAATACATAAGACATGATTTGATGATGACAACATGGTCATGCTTAATATAAGGTCATCATTTTCATATAGGTCAACGTCCCTGAGTTTCATGTTATGGACCATGACAATCTGGAGAATGTGGATTTCCAAATGAGGGAACATGGAGGTGTGAATGTAGAAGTAGAAGGTAATGATATCATGGAAGAAGACCATGATGATGAAGAAGATCAAGATGATCACGATGATGATGATGATGATGATGATGATGATGATGTTGATGCAGATCTTGATGTACCTATACTTGAGAAGGCACACAAGCCCCTATATGAAGGCTTCGAAACAACTCTTCTTGCCGCTGTATTGTTGTTGGTGAACTTGAAGGTTATGAATGGTTTATCCAACGTAGAAATGACACATATGTTAAGGTATGTCATCTTTTTTCATTATTTTAGTCGTAATTCCCTTACAATTAACATTGGGTGAATCATGTAGCAATTAATATTCTTTAAATTAACAAATTATATTTTTGGTCATAGGTTGATAGGTGAGTGTTTGTTACCACCATCAAACATTCTACCTCGCTCGTACCGAGAATTATTTTCCATTATGAAAGATATTGGAATGGAGTATCAAACAATACATGCATGTCCAAACGATCATATTATATATCATAAACACCATGAATTTGCAACAAAATGCCCTATTTGTCATATTAGTAGATATCAATCAGATCGAATAACAAAAAAGGTGCCTCGCAAGGTTCTTTGACATATTCCCATTATTCCACGTCTGCAACAATTATTCAAGTGCAATAGCTTGGCACAATTTATGGATTACCATGCACGCAATAGAAGTCAAGATGACATTATGCGAATGCCTACAAATGGTTCAACATTGAAGGAAATAGAGGAAAAATGGCCACACTTTAAAGAAGAACCTCGTAATCTCAAGTTTTCATTGGCAGCGGACGGTTTCAATCCATTTGGAGAGATGAGATCTACTTACTCAGTGTGGCCTATTTTTGTTATCAACAATAACATTCCTCCTTGGTTGTCCATAAAGAGGGAGCACATAATGTTGGCACTAATTGTTCCAGGTATTTTTTGATTTAATGGTTGTCTAAATTAATTTATTATTAATAATCCATCAAAATGGTCATAATAATTATGTAATGTTTTTGTTCATTCAACTAGGTAAGTACCAAGTTAAAGATATCAATGTATATATTGAGCCCCTTATCGACGAGTTGATGGTGTTATGGAATGGGGTCACTATGTATGACATCTCTAGACCAATAGGACAAAGACAATTTCAATTCCATGCAATGCTAGTATGGACAATACATGATGCCCCTGAGCTAACACATTTTTGTGGTATGTTCTCTTCTTAATGCCTCTTTTTTGGTATGTTATAGTGCTAACACAAAGTTAACACATTTAATCCAATTATACATGATCTTGTAGGTCTTCAGACAAAGGGAAAATTTGCATGTCCATTTTTTGGTCCAAAAATGAAATCTCGTCATTCAAAAAGTTTAAGAAAGCAGGTGTTCGATGAGAATAGACACTTTCTTCACAGAAATCATAAGTACCAAATTACTGAAAAACATCTTTTCAATGGGAAAGAAGAGACTACATCAAAGCCATAGAGAATAACACCTCACCTATGGAAGTTGGCATACAATAAAATAAATCATCGAAGTAATGTCATTCCATCTGATGGTTTTTGTTTCAAATTATTATTTTGATATTGTGTTTTGTTTACAGATGATGTAATTGATGCTTGTGAAGGTCGTCAAGGCATCAATGACCAACTTCCAAAAGGACTAAAAATTTATCCTACATAATTTACTAGGTTACCATACTATGAGAAACTCCCAATCGTGCATTTGTTTGATCTTATGCATATTGGAAAGAATGTAACAGAGACATTATGGAAAATATTGGATGGAAGGCGTGACAAAGACCAAATTATCAAAATTTGTAGTGATATTGAAGAATCCAACCATGCAATGAAAAATTTCATTCAATCAAATAACAATGGAGACCAGATTGATACAAGTGCCCTTCCATGGTTATTGTTGGAGTAGCAAAACAATGCTATAAAAGAAATTATAAAAAAAATATGATTTCCCATAGGATTTGCTGCGAACATAAATGATCTCATATCAAAGAAAAGTGAATTTGGGCCAGGGATGAAAACACATGATTGACATATATTTATTAAGGTAATTAATATTATTTTGTATTCACTATATATTTGTATACTGCATGTGGTTTTCATTGCATTCTTTTATAAAATATTGACAAGATCATTTTACAAATATTGCAGGACGTTCTACCTCTATCAATCCCACACAACTTCACCAACGGTGTCAAACAAGTTATATATGATCTTGGAAAATACATGAGGTGGTTGTCATCTAAAGAAATCAATAAAGAAGATATTAAATATTGGAAGAGAAAAATTCCTCTTCTTATGTGTGAAATGCAAAAGTGTCTACCTTCAACTTTTTTCAATGCACAAGAACACTACCTCATACATCAAGTTGAGGAGATTGAATTGTGTGGACCTGTACCAACTAGGTCAATGTGGATGGTTGAGAGGCACTTGAAATTTTTGAAAGGCTTGGTTTGACAAAGAGCACATCCTAAGGGTTCTATGGTGGAGGGATATATGGTATACCAGACCATGGTGTACATTAGTGAATATCTTCCTAAGTTTGTAGCAAAGATTCATGTAGATCATATTTGGGATCCCAACTCCATTAACAAATTTGAAGGGGAGTACTTGATGGGCAAAGGTAGATTGAGGAAAGTGAGAGGTAAGTCTAAGATGTTATTGTAGTTAATTAATTCTTATAAATCTTCAATATAAGTTATTTATAATTGGTGTATTTTTTTTGATACAGTTGGTCGAGAGTGGGATGCAATACATTTGTATATTGTGAACAATCTTGATTGGATGATAGTATGGATTGAACGATGTCAAAAAAATGGTTGCTCATTAACATGGGAAGGTGTTGCTTCATTGGTTAGAGAAGCTCATCATAATGGAGATTCCAATGTTACTCCAATGGTAATTGATCTAGCACGTGGTTTAAGAGGTGGAGAGGTACGTACAAATTTATTAATGATCATGACTCGTATGTTTTGTATCAACTCATGATGCAAATAATTTACACGCTTGAAAAATTGCAGGTCAAGCACCACAAAGCTATGTACTATCATGGCCACAAATTTTGCATAAAAAAGTTGGATGACACAAAGAAAACTTGTGATTATAGGATAAGTATAGTTTTCGAGGTCACCAATATATCATCTAGAAATGACATACATCCTCAAAAATCTCAAAATCAATACTATGGCATCTTGGATGACATAATTGAGTGTGACTTTAACTCCTTCAAAGTAGTTCTATTCGTCGTCAAATGGTACAGGCTACGACTGAATCAAAATGATCCAGATAGAACTGTCATTCAACATGATAATAGATTTACAATGATTAATACAAGGTCATTTGAGCCAGTTGGAGATAAGCCCTATGTTCTTCCAAGTCAGTGTGAGCAAGTGTTTTACTCAGAGGTTCCACATAAATAGGGTTGGTCATTTGTTGTTAGACATGATCCAAGAGGAAGGCCGATAAAGTATAATGTTATGGAAGAAGAAGATACTGAAAATGATGAAGAAGCAAATGATGAAGATCAAGATGATGATGATGATGATGATGATGATGATGATGATGATGATGATGATAATGACGATGATGATGATGGTGATGATGATGATGATAATGATGATGCTGATGACGATGGTGATGGTGATCATGGCGATGATGATGATGGTGATGCTGTTGATGGAGATGATGATGGTGATGATGATGATGGTGATGATGATGATGGTGATGATGATGGTGGTGATGATGATGAAGATGATCAATGACATAATTGAAATGATTACATATTTATTGTGTTCAATTCTAATGATTACATATTTATGTATTGCTTTCAATTGTAATGATTACATATTTATTGTGTTCAATTCTAATGATTACAACATATGTGATTTATAATTACCAATTTTTTATTTACGATGCTCAATTAATTGCTGTTGATACATGTATATTTGTGTTTGATTATCACCCTTTTTGAAAACAAGTAGTTGACTACAGACATCGTCACCCCTTCTGTTGACGATCTTGCATTCCATATATAAGGTAAATTTGTTCATGTTTAGGATGTTGTATATTGTTCATGTTATCTTCTAAGTTATTTGTAGCATACGTATCATGTAATTTTTAGCTAACTTAAGATAAATGATTAACATATGCAGGAAATTTGACCCCTTTGGCATGGATCATGCACAGTGACATGGATCAGCAGGTATAAGTCAATAAATAGACATAATTTTCTTATATTCTTCTTGTTTATCACTGAGCACGTATGTTATAAATAGACATTATATAATCATATAATGTATATATAGACAAAGAAGAACCATATAGAAATATAATATATAATCACTTTCAACCTAGTACGTTTTATATCTCTCACGTATAGACAAAGAAGAACAGTATGTATGGGTCACGACTTGATTATTCTATATATATTGACATGAAAATATCTCATTTGATAGATTGCAACACCCACCAAATAGGTATTTGTCAGATCTATCTACATTGAATGAGGGAAATGAGGGAATGCTAGATGAAAGTTCTACATGTAGTATGACTAAAATAGGGAGATCAACTAGAGGTGAAAAGATTAGAAAAAAATTTGATAAATGCATGCAATATTTCCTTACTAATGGGGGGTCATGTTCTTATGATGATGAGACCAAAGGTGACATCAAGGTGCCCTTTCGGTACACACACATTGAGAAAGAATGGGTACCCAACGAGCTACCTCCAATTAATACTAATTTTTGTGTTAATGAGAGGATATATCGCATTGCTCCATCCTCATTACATGGTTTGGGCCTATTTTCCATGGATGGGATAAAGGTATATTACAACAGAGTTGTTGAATTGTTCAAGTATGTCGGTCCGTGTTACAATTACAATGATTGGATGCGGATTGTTCAATATAAAAAAAGTATGCGTAGGTATGCACTATCAGCTAATTATATACAAAGGAAAGAAAATGATCAAAGTAAAAGATTTGCAATGTACATTGATGGGAGACCAAAAGCAATAGGTAATATTGTGGGTTTTATAAATAGTACGCGACCTTCATCAGCTAATAAGCAACCCAATTGCATATTTGAGGTGCGCGAGGGGAATCAAGTTTTTGTATGTGCAATAAAATCAATAAGTGCAGGGGAAGAACTGCTAATAGATTATCATTTAAATCGCATAGATACAAACAAAGTTACTATCATGAGGGTGGTAAGTATTATATACCATTTTATTAATAAGTTCTTTTTTGCTAAGTCTATTACTTTTAGTTCGCTAAAGTTTTTATATTTAATCTTTGTCACAGGACGATATGGATCCCGCACATGATAGAGGCCACGAGGATGCTCCTCCCACCCATTCTTTAGCAAGGGTAAACCTTATTAAAATTGTACAAATTAGATAGTTGAAAAATGTTATATTATTACGTTATTTTATTTATGGTTTTGGAGTTTTTATGATATTTTTACTGATATTCCTGTCACAATTTGATGTTCAGGATAAGGGAAAAGCACCCTCAATAGTAGAGGCAATAGCTACCCCCAAGGATGATGATCATTTTGTAGATTTGCCTAATGTAACAATCATGTTGAAGAAAAAAATGAAACAAATCAATAAAGAAATAATTAATAGTTTGTATGAAACAAATCCAACTGAGGAGGTGTTGACGAGGCTAACTAAATTGAAAGCACTCGCACGTCGGTATCAAGTAAGCAGTAATGAATCTTTAGTTATAAAAAAATTTCAATAAAGGTTAATATTTTATACTATTTTATGTTGTGAAGTAAAATATATGTAATATGTGTTCTTGTTGCAGGATTTTATGGAATCTCTAGTACCTGGTCAAGGACAATGTGTGGGTGAGGCCGGTACTAGCAGACCTCCGGCCGCCTCAGGTAAAATAATCCTTTAGTTGACAAGTTAGAAGGAATTTTTTCTTTGGAACATTCAAAAACTTCTCAAGTTAACTCTTACTTTTATTATTTCAAAATGTCTTTGCTAACAATGTATTGTTCAGGTCATCAATTGCAGGAGACTCCTCCTAGCCAAGTTGTCCATAGAAGATTGTCGAGTGCAATGTCAACCACAAGGACCATGAAAACATCAATGCTTTCAAGGCATATGGTAGCTGGTAAATCATTGTTTTACTATATTTGGTTTTGTGCTAATTATGATTTCATAATTTGTACTTTAATCTTGGGTGCATCACATAGTGGATTATTTTTTTGGAGCAGGAGATTCACCACCATTTCCTGGATCTACCCGTGTTACTAGCATAGGAGCTACGCAGGTGTCATTATTGATTGACAATAATGAATCAATGCCTATAAAATGTCTTCAGATTCCAGGTACTTTAAATAATTATTTTTTATATTGTAATATGCATTTACCTATTCATAACAAGTTTTGGATTGATTATCCCATGACATTTTTTGTAGGAAATGATATATTTTATAAGAAGCTTTATGACCTCACATTGCATATATTTGGGCCCACCATACGTACAAGGTGGAACATCATAAGTGAACTAAGTTTATCCCACTATGTTTTTTCATATCATTAATTGGTACAGTATTTTTCCTTTCATTCCGGTCTTTTCTTTTAGTGGCTATATCTAACAATTTTGTGTTTTTCCTTAAAAGGTGGAATTTGCAAGAAAAAAGTTTAAAAGATTAGCTCGTCAAAGATTTAGACCATGAGTTTGGTAATAATATTTTTGATGAGAAGAAAATTTTAGAAAGAGCTTGCAAACATCTTAAGACTGTGAGGGATGCATATAGAAAGAGTCTCATCCAGAACCCAAAGTACGAGTGTCCTCCCTTTATTTCAGTGAGGGATTGGAATGAATTTATTTTAGATGCAAAGGAGAAAGCGGATGCTCAAAGAGGAGTTTCACCAAAAAATGTGAGAAGGTATGCAATAGTATTAACTACTAGTGGTAAGGTGTTTGGCATGGACTTTTGAGATGATAATTAAATTTTGAATGCAATCATCATTTTTCAAAATAATATCTTGGTATGATGTTTTAGACATTTTCACCATTGAATGCAATGTGTTCAACATTTCAAAGTTTCATTTGTTATTCCATATACATGTTTTTATAACCATTTTTTCAAACTTTTCATAGGTTGCAGGACACTTCAAAGGCAACAAAGGCCAGGTTGCAAAAGATTGGGCAACATAGACTTGGCGCTGGAGGATATTCAAAAATTAAAGCTCACATTGTAAGTAGCAGTAAATGAATTGTAGAGAAAAATTATTTATAAAATGCAAATAATTTTGTTTTATCAAAAAATGCAGGGCTCTGATTTTAATTTAGAGGCCATGGAAGAACACAAAAAAATTGCCTTCAAGGAAGGCTATCAAGCCATGGCTGAATGCCTAAGGCAAGCTTCCACTAGCCCAACCGAAGAGTATCCTACATCATGTGCACAGGTAAATATGCCAAAAAATATATTAGAAATTGAATACTTGAGCAACAATCAATTTGATAATAATGTCCATTACATTGCAATGCAGCCTCTTAATCATGACACAGATCATACGCCACATCATGAAGCCCCTGATGTACATCGTACTATCCAAGGAGGTGCTCATTTGCTATTTAAAACTAATTATGTAATTATTAATACAATTTAACATCTTAAATTGAACTTGGTGTAACATTTTTGTGTATATTTTAGAGGATACAGAATCAGGTCATGCTGAACGAGTGTCGGAGGATGTTCAGACTGATCACCATGTAGATCATGTGGCACATTCAGGTAAAGAAAATCTATGTTTTGTTCTTTTAAATTAATTTTTTGATTTATAGTTCTTTTACTTACATAAATACTTGTAATTCAATAATATAAAATAGTGTGAATTTAACTCATGAAGTAGTTATTGCAGCATACCCCCCTTTAGCGCAGCGGCCTTGTGTTCCTGAATAGATGAGGAGGAGACACACGTTGGGATTAGAATCAATAGAGGAGGGGAATGATGAGGACATTGATCTTCCTCTTATAAATTACATGATTAAAAAACACAGCAAGAAACCCAAAAAGAAATGATTGTAATTAACATTTATTGCTAATGAAAGAACATTGTCTTAATGGATGTAATTTTGTACTAGTAATGTTGATGAATGATGTGTGTTAATATGTGTTAATGAATTATTCATGAATGTTGTGTGTTAATGAATTTTATGTGTTAATGAATGTTATCATGTGATTATAATGATTGAATGTTATATTTCAAAAATGGATGAATGAATGAATGAATGTTATTAAATGTTAATGGGGAATTTAGAGTGATGTTAAGGGGTGGGGGAGGGGCCAAATGAGCTTCCACCTTCATGTGGTTGGCCTTTTTTAGTAGAGAATATTAAACTATTCTTGAAACCAAGTGAAGCTCAAACTTTAAAGACAAGCTTAGAGTTTTTGATGCAGAGCCTTCTAATATCCCCTTAAGGAACCCTGTTCAACTTGAGGATTCAACAACGTCTTGGAATCCACTCAAGGAACTAGAGTTCAACTCAAGGATCAATAAGAAGTCCCTGACTTTAGGATATCAACCAAACACTCCTCTATAATAGGTTCACTACCTTGATTCATTTTAGACAACTTATCAATTCACTTTGTCCATGTTCCAATTTCCCTCTCCTTGGGAACACTCCTAATTCACCTTTCATGCAATCACCTCTTGATTTATATCTTCAAGGATTCCCCCAATCCTTCTAAGGCTTCAACAATCCTCAAATAGCCTAACTAAGGAGTTCCAACCCCTACCAAGCATTAACTCTATCCCAATCTTCAAAACTACCTTTGCTAGCTAGGACTGTCCAATTAGCCCTATCCTGCCAGTAAATTGCACTTTTCTCTAAAATTCCTCAAACACCATGTGACTTCTTCACCTTTCCAGATACCCTTTATGGAGTTCTTCAAACCCTGCTAATACCAATCCTTCAACTTGTGATTGTTGCACACTTCTATGACTGTCCCTATCAATAATTAGGCCTAATTAGCCCTCCTCTTCCAAAGCAACTCCTATTTACACTTACTCTCAACCTTAAAACCTTTATACAATCTCAAGGCATCTAATAAACATCAGAATTCCTCAATTAGTTTGACCCTCCAAGCTTTCCTAGATACTTTTTCATCAAACCCTCCCTTTAAGGGTTTCTAGCCTAGGGCTTCCTAGAAAAGACCCTAAATCAACTCACAAAACCTTTCTAATGGCTCAAAAACCTTCAAAAAAACTCTCTCAATCATTTCCAACACTCATTTACCAATTCCACCCTCAACTTGTTCATATTCACCACGTGGTGCTTCCCAAATGCACCCTTCACTGCCTGTTCAACAGTCACCTACTGTTCCTTTCTCCTTTCACTGACACTTGCATCCAGATCATGATAAAAACATAATATTTGCAGGCCTTAGTACCTCTCCCACAAGTTTCATTCCAATCATAGAAAGTGGGAGAGGCTTGTCTCCATAAAAGACTATAAAACAGTGACAATCTGTCACGTTTCCTGTGACAGCAGAGGACTTAAAAATAGTTTTGTTCGAAAAAAACTTACAAAAGTCTTTGATCAAAGTTGTGAAAGACTTAATAATTCATGACTAACCTTTCAAGGACATAACACAGTAACTTTAGAATGGAAAGAACCTTACTGAATTACCAATCTGAATCTTGCAAATTAGAAAATTGCCACTATGACAGTGAAGTACAGAATTCTTTTATTTATGTCTTTTCTTGTTACATTCACCTCTCCTCGAATTTTTCTCCCATAAAATCAAAAGACATTCCTTTTTAAAGACTCTTTTCCTTCTAACTATCTTCTAGACCTCTTGGATCGAATCAACTTCCTTATAGCTGTCATAGGACTGTAAACAAGCAATTTTTTGTAATGACAGTCATTACTTTTGGATAACAATTGTTTCTTGTTTTATATACTTCGTGACAAGGACTTATTATACTTTGGATAACATTCCTAAAGACTTCTAAAAGACTTTTTAAAACAACATTCACACCCTATGATCTCAACTAACCCATCCAAGCCTTATTTGGCTTATGTTGCCAACAATGGCAATTTACAATATCTTGCACCTTTAGTGCATTTTACATCATTTAGAGGCTTTAATAGCCTTATTAAATTCTTTATGACCTTAGACACATTTAATACAAACTTATAACACATAAATGACCTTTTACATCACTTGAAAGATTCTTGACTCGTCATTTATGCCAATTCGCTCATTCTTGGCAATGCATCACATTTTAACAACTTTATGAAATCCCTAACATTTAATGGCTTCAATAGCCATGATTCCTCATCAATTGACTTGATTAGGCATTTATTTCCCTTGTACCTTCATGGTCTCCTTCATGACCCCTGGTGTACCGTGTAGGTTCATGTGTCCCTTGGGTGCTCCTGCACCAGTTTTGTTTACTATTGACCAATGAAATCTTCGATTCGATAGTTTACTATAACTGGTATGCATTTTGTTTTTTATTATTTGAGATGCTTTGATGAAAATTTTGTCCTTACATTTCCAGGCGCTTTCAGTGAATATCCTATTGCATTTGCAGATTGAAAAGGCCATTAATATCATAGAAAGCCTAGAAAGGACTAAAGATGCAAATTTGAGTTTGGAGGGTGCCATGTGTAAAATACTTCTAGGAGAGGTAACTTTTCTCTGCACCCCAAGATCTTTTACCAGATGCACACGTTCCATTATTATGTTAGTTTTGTAATTTGAAAATCAAAATTTTCATATAACAATTTCTTCTACTCCTTCAATATCATGCAGGTTGTATGCACAATATTTATGGGCTTAGACCAAGACCAGATCAATGCTTCATCAGTTCTTGTCATGCCTATGGTACCTTCTCGTATGACTAGATTAAGAGTGAATGCTATCAATCCAGCCAAACTTTATCCTGTCAAAAATTCCAACTAGATTGAGATTGTGACTAAGGAGGAAGATGTGGACACACCTAATGCCACTACCTTATGTCAACTTGATTGAAAGTTGAAACAATTGTAAGTGATATTAACTGATATATCTGTCATTTCATTTGTTTTCTATTTTGTATAAAAACACTGATTGATGAGCTGTTACTATCACGATGCCAGAAACCATGGATGGGTATTGGTTCACAACATATATTCTTTGCTGCACTGCTTGAGTACATATATGATTGTATATGTATCATTTCTCAGAGTAAGTTGTTTTGACATTGGAGTATATATTTTAACAATACTTGAATATATTGATTGAATTCTAACTGCTGGTGTATCACGTTAGAATTGGTAATTGTTGAAATCATTCTCAGCTTAAAGAAGCTGCCATATGTGTAGGAGCTCCAGAAATTCTTAAAATGCTACTAATTTTAAATCTGGCTTTCTCTGCACATCCATGGAATAATTTTCTATAATAAATTTTGCAAAAATTAATGAAAAGTATTATTTTATAGTCCAAGACACTTTGCAATATTCTAGATGAAGATGTGTATGGCTATATGTTATCTGTTGTGCTCTACACGGCTTTTGTTAATGTGAAATTAAGGTCATTGCCAAAAGATATACAGATTAATCCACTAAAAAGTTGAATATCTCTCTGATAGTAATTGCATGAAATAGTAAAACTACCTGTAAACATATGGTGGATTTATCCTCAAATCTTTTTTTGAGAAAAGTTAGTTTCATATATTTTACTTAATTTCCTTCTATAACATGGTCATCAGAGTGCTTTGTCCCCTTAGAGACTTGAATATTTTTTTTGATCTTATTCCTGCTAATATGGCTGTAGTGATTAACCATATTCAAAGTAGATGTCTGATGATTTTTTTCATGGTAGTTGATTGATCATTTAGACATCACAATATGGTTAGCTCTTTAAAAACAAAGTAGTTATAAAAAAGGGAAAACTATTACACAATGAGCCAAGTAAAAGTATAAGCATGATTAATGAACAAAATGTTCTCAAAATTTGCTAGCATGGTGGTCTGGTAGAAATTGATTGCAGAGTTTGTTCCTATAGAAATTAATTGGAGAATTTAGTTTACTAACTATTCTAACATCGCTTTATGACAAATCATGTTTTGGCAGAGATGGCGATAAGTGGTGCTGTCTATTCCTTGGGAGATTAGATTGCACAGGTCTGTATCTCAAAATCATTTGCATGTGGCAGAAATGCATACTTACAACCATTTCATTCTACATTTAAAAACATTGATGACACTCTAGAAATAGCTTACAATACCATATCTGTGTTGCAATACCATCTTTTTGATGTTGTCTGCCAAGTCTAGCTAATGAGCCTAATGGTTGACCTTATTGTCCTTCACCTTTCAAGGATCATAGCAAATGACATGTCCACACTTCATTGACAATTGGAGCTATTCAATATTTTACTTTATTTTGAGTATCCACATATCATTGAGCAAGCATAAGTAGCTGGTTAGAAAGCATAAGCATAGCCCTGTAGATATAGGTACATCAACGGGCATCCTAGAGATAATAAGACCTATAAGTTTGATGAAGCTCCTTGTAATGTAGAGCCAACAACAAGATAGCAAAGTGTCCTTCTACTACCTTTCACAACTCTCAAACTTGACCCAAATGCTCAAAGGTGCTATCAACCTCCTAAGATGGTGTGATACACTCAATTTACTAAGACAGTGTTCCAATAAACTCCTTTTAGCAAGGTGGGTATCCACTCAAAGTTTGGTGCCAATTTGGCTTTAGGGACACTAGATGATTGATCATGATTCATTATATCATATCATTCTACTTTGCTCATTGTAATCATGATCATCTTTATGATATATCATATATGACAAATTTGATATTTTAATTTCATATTACTATGTTTACTTTAAATGATTATCATTATGTTACTATGTTGAAAACTTGAATGTTTAATAGTTCTAGTTCATGTATTTCAATCTAGTATGTAACTTAGTCATTCAATTGGTATGTTGAACATTTCAAGTTATATATGTATAGTATGCAGTCCCCCCCCCTCCCTCGCACCCCCGTCGTTGTCCCCCCGTCGTCCCCCTGCCGTCTTGAAATTGAGGCCCTTTTTTTTCCTGCACCTGAAACTCATCTCGGTGTCCCCCTGTCCCAACATACCTGCGTACCTGTGTTTCATTGGATATACCCAGACAAATTCAGAGTCCCAGGTATAAACCCTGAGTATACCTAGGAAGGAGTGGACCCAGGACCCTAAGTCTGGTTTGGTATGGGCATATCCACAGAAATGGGCAAACCCAATTACATACGTTATTCTACATAAACAAGAAAATCTAGTAACACAGGTTATTGATATAAATGCTCACTCATGCTCTTATTTGCACTTGTTTTGAATTTTAAACACTTAATGTCCTTACAGGGAGACGCAGAGTTTAATTGTTGTTCAGCACTTGCCCCAAATATTTTAAATGTTCTTTATGATCTCTATTTTTCTTTATGTGTGCATTTGGTGGACATTACTAGTACCTAACTCTTACATTTGTGCGAGTACTTCATCTTGATTATTTTTCTATCATGTACAATGAATTTTCTATTATCAACTTTCATTACTACATTTAGTTATTTGGCCTGTATCTTGTGGTTTTGATGAACTTTGATGTCAATCTCAAGGTAGAATATCTATGTAATAACAAGAAAAATTCTATTAAGTTGTGAGTTGACCTTACACTGATAAATGGATGGAAAAATGCCTTATAGGCTTATAGCTATTTGATGAATACCTTCTTAGATTGATGGAATATTCTTGCAGGATTTTGATTAAGGTCCTAGTTACATTAGCATTACGACGACTTATGACTTATCAGTAGTATATGATTATGATTCAACTTCTGGAAATTAGAATTTTCATTTATTGGAAAAATAGAATACTGACAACATGTATTTCTTCTTCTAGGCACTTGAAATTGTGGATGAATCTGGAGCTAGTACCACAGTCCATATATCATTCTGCTCATCATGTTCGTACAGGTGCATTACAATGGCTGCAATCCTGTAACCATTTAGACAATTAATGTTTTCCAAAACTCTTTGAAATTGATAAGGTAGTTTTTATGAAAAGGGAGGAAATGCGTATTAACCATAGAGCTTTCTTTTAAAGAAAATGCCTTTGTTGTTCCTAGGAAACTTTGTTTTAAGAATGTAACTTATGCTTTAGAATTTGCAACAAAGATAGTTCTATTTTACAAGTGTAAACAAAACACTGATGTATAAATTTTTTATATAGAGTAAGTTAAAAGCTAAAAAATCATGTCGATTCTTTATTTGGATTAGCATTATTGTAGAGTTAGACCTCAGACACAATCCTAAGTAGACACAAAGATGACTATACCAAAGAGCCTTACCCTACTTGAAGAAATTACTTTTATATTGAATTACTTAGGGATTTTGAGAAATATTGATTTATCAGAAAGAGAAGCATATTTTTTCAGCACATTAGAAGGATAATATTGCATTTGAAGAATGTGTTTCTTATTGTATTGTTTTAAACAATCACAACCATTAGTTAAAATAGGAAAATTTTCATTTATAATGGCTTTCATATTTATTTTTTCATTTTCTGGTTGGATGAAGTGTGTTGATAAGGTACTGGTCCATTTTCTTTTTATTATTTTACATCTATTTAGCTTTTTATTGGGTGAATCCTGATTGGACCCAAACTAGGGTCAATAGCCAATGTGGACTGATCTAGGCTTGCCTAGGTTTATGGGTGGGCCTGGTATCATAGTATGGTAGTAATGCTCATTGTTTGGCCTAGAGTAAGACCCTGGGTAAACCCTGACTAGATACTAACTAGGATTATACCCATCCCAGACTGGTTCAAATTTGGTTAGAGTTCTAGGCAAATCTGGTGTCATGCAATGGTACTAATTTCATTGCATACCTTTCTGTTTCTCAACATCTATATTACAAGGTATGCTATAAAATTACTCCTATTAAGTGATACCAGTGAGGAAAAAATCTACAAATTATAAACCCCTAATAGTGGATATTGCGTCAATGCATAGCACTGGGTAGACACCTTATTGGGATTCTTGTCTCTTCAAAGGACCATATGCCTAAACAACCACATTTCCAAGAAGTTTGGAAAAATCCCAAATTATTCACTTAGATTGATGCTTTTGGTCGGCATCTTTCTTGACAACTATCTCATCTTTTCTAAGATAAAATACATTTATTAATTTGGCAAAGTGAACATATGGAATATAGAGGAAAAACCAGGAAAAAATACTTGGACAAGTGTGACAAGCTGAGTCGAGGTAAATGATAAACCATACTAGCATTCAGTAGAATCAAAATTAACTTGGAAAACCAATTACTTGTGATTATAATTCAATTACTTGGATTTAGCTGGGAAAAACTTTAGATATAAAAAATACAGGTTTCCCAACCTATGCAGTCCAATTTACTGTTTTAATTTGTCTTAAAATTAGAGCCAGACCTGAGATACATTGCCCTCTTGAGGGTCCACATGCAGTAGTGCTTCTTGCACATTCCCTATTGTGATACAGAGTGTGGCATAGGGGTGGATCACCCACCAGGCTCAAATTAAGGCCTTTGAGGCCACATGAGCTTCCATGGTGCATGCCATTTCTCAAAGGAATGCCACAGTTCGAGATTAACTTATCAGTAGCAAATTCATTGAACTTATGTTTTCAACTTCAGTTGAATTCACTAAGGCCATATGTGTTAAATATTGTAGACTGCCTTTTATGTCTTTCTGAGATATATCATCTAAATGGACCTGAATAGATCAATTGGAGATCATGTAATGTAGCTTTAATATGATGAGTAGAAATCACAGTCTATCTTTTTTCCAGATATTTTGTGAATTTATATTCAAGATCATTTGATAAGCAACATCAACAATATCATTACAGAGGCATCTCATTCCCTCATATTTTGGATCTCTCGGGCACTATGAATTTGGACCGCATCTTTGAGAATTATGACAAGCTGATTATCAAGATTAGACAAATATTAATACAATCATGGACAAGTTTAGAAAATTTTGAGACCATTGAGATAACTTTGGCCCAAATCTAATTTAATCAATCCAACAAAGGATGCTTAGTAACAAGAATATCTTCTGTACCATTAGGACTTGAGCAGTTTAAAACTAAAAATGAATTCCCATCCATAATAATCTTAGATCTACAAAAGCCACATGAATCTTTGTGATATTGCTATTAGGATTCAACTATGTAGTTTTTTGAGTCAAACTCATTGACCTGTGAGTCATGAGTAGTGGTTTACATGAACCCATCTCTCATGAGAATGAATGGAACACTTAGCACTCATTGGCTTTAGGTGATGCTTACAAAGGTGAAGCACCGGGACTTCCTGGGAGGTCATCCATCCCAGTACCACTCCAGCTCAAGCGTGCTTAACTGCGGAGTTTCCTCCATAGTTAAACCCACTCTGCTTGCATCCTCATTTTCAAAACCTTCACCAAGTGTTGTGCCTTATGAACTATTCATTAGAAAGCCCCTTAAGCTCATCAATTAATAAGTAGGAGATATTTTCCACAGCAAGTCAAATTGTGATATTGCTATCAAGATTCAACTGTGTAGTTTTTTGAGTCAAACTCATTAACTCATGATTCATGAGTAGTGGTTCACACAAACCCATCTCTCATGAGAATGAATGGAACACTTAGCACTCATTGGCTCTAGCTGATGCTCATAGAGGTGAAGCACCGGGACTTCCCGAGAGGTCACCCATCCCAGTACTACTCCAACTCGAGTGGACTTAACGACGGAGTTTCCTCCATGGTTAAACCCACTCTGCTTGCATCCTCATTTGCAAAACCTTTACCAAGTGTTGTGCCTTATGAACCATCCATTAGAAAGCCCATTAAGCTTATCAATTGATGAGCTTAAGGGGCTTTCTAATCAATGGTTCATAAGGCACAACACTTGGTGAAGGTTTTGCAAATGAGGATGCAAGCAGAGTGGGTTTAACCATGGAGGAAACTCTATAGTTAAGTGTGCTCGAGTTGGAGTAGTACTGGGATGGGTGACCTCTCGGGAAGTCTCGATGCTTCACCTCTGTGAGCATCACCTAGAGCCAATGAGTGCTAAGTGTTCCATTCATTCTCATGAGAGATGGGTTCGTATGAACCACTACTCATGAATCACGGGTCAATGAGTTTGACTTAAAAAACTACATAGTTGAATCTTGATAGCAATATCACAATTTGACTCGCTGTGGAAAATATCTCCTACTTATCAATTGATGAGCTTAAGGGGCTTTCTAATGAATGGTTCATAAGGCACAACACTTGGTGAAGGTTTTGCAAATGAGGATGCAAGTAGAGTGGGTTTAACCATGGAGGAAACTCTATAGTTAAGCATGCTATAGCTGGAGTGGTACTGGGATGGGTGACCTCCCGGGAAGTCCCAGTGCTTCACCTCTGTGAGCATCACCTAGAGCCAATGAGTGCTAAGTGTTCCATTCATTCTCATGAGAGATGGGTTCGTGTAAACCACTACTCATGAATCACAGGTCAATGAGTTTGACTCAAAAAACTACACAGTTGAATCCTGATAGCAATATCACAATTTGGCTTGCTATGGAAAATATCTCTTACTTATCACATGAATCTTGTATTATTTCTTGACACCAAACCCCATCTACAGATTTCCAATTTAGGGTTCTTGGAGCAACAACATTAGGGTCTATAAGCACACAAATATTAATGATAAAAATCATCTGTTAAAGAAAAAACCATGTTTTAAATGACTGGCAATGGTGCCCTAACCTTGTGCAAAATATCCAAATTTGAAGACTCTAGTGGTGACTCGGGAAGTATAAACTAGATATGTTGCAGGGACAAAATGCCCTAAACAGGTTAAAAATGAGGCTTCCATGGATAGGCCAATAATAGACTCATCCCAACCAAGAAGAAAGGCTTTTTAAAGCATATTCTCTATATTCAAATGAATTAAAAAAATAACCACAAGAATAGAGGAAGACATTACCTGACAGTACATAGTTCCAAACCTCTTACAATGGATCTGTTTGTGAAGTCTAGAAAGAAAATAATTCTCTCCCCAAACCTTAATGAAGACTGCGTATTTATAGAGATCTTTCACCTTTGTATTCAATGGATCCATGTGTGTATCGAGAAACAAAGAAGAAAACCAAACTTTATTTGAAACAAACAAATTTCTATCCCAAACAACCTCTGTAGGAATTCTCTTATAGGCCTAATCCTAGCCCTTTACCAAAAATCTTCACCAGTGGACTTATTAGTTCAATTTAATGATGGGGATGGTCCTAATATGGTTCAAGAACACTAATTCAATAACTGGTTTGGTCTCCTCAAGTCCATACTATAGAGTACTAGACCTACCACACCTTTCCCTTGTAGCCCTTCCACAAGTGACTTCTTGCTCTAACTCTTGATTAGTTGAGCACATGACTGAGAAAAGGATATTTTCTCCTCATCAATTTGTGTGGCATGTTTGGGTTCAACACCCCATCATATAGTCAGGGATTTTCCCCATGTTTTCAATGAATATGCAAAAATACAACAATGGATTGAAAAGATGGACTTTGAAGCTCGCTCCACCGTTATGCTAGCTAAATTACATACAAATATTGAATCAATGACCACCACGTGTACAACATTTGAGGCCACAACTTTCGTAATGGGTTCTATATAATTTGAATTTGGAAGCATGCATCCTCATGCTTTCCCTTACCATTAATAGTCTTAAGAAAATAAGAGCCACTTGTATATGTGATTATGATATTAACAGCTAGCCAATGCATAATATTTTTTCAATGATCTATGGTTTTGTATCAAGAAGGTTGGTGCTTAGTTTATGTTTCCTCTGGGTGCAAATGAGGGATCTATACAAATTGCATTTTTAAAAAACTTGTTTGAAATAGGAGGAATGTGTCACATGAAATGTGATGGTATTTGTAAATAAATATTTGGCAATTGAAGACTCTTGATTTTATATTGAATTTCCTTCAACATTATTAGCCGATTGTTTCAAAAATTCTCTTCATTAAGTCTCAACATCCTTCATTTGAGTAGGCAACTTATGCTAAATTGTGTAGTATCTATTTATGTTTGAATCTGCAATAAAAATAGAATCTTATAATCATTCTTTAAAATTGTTTCCGAGTTTGAACCGATCAATGAGGTTTCGATTCAATCTTAAGCACAGCACACCTCTTCATGATTTCATTAGTAAAATTCAATGATTCAAAAACAAAGATCACATCATAAAGTATGATCCTTGGATGCTATCAACAACTTAACTTGATGTGTTCATAAATTAAGGAACATCCTTTTGCCAAACTCAACACATATCTTCATCCCAAACTGGGACTATTATAACCGATTAGTGAATAGCACAGTTCTTAAATACTTTCAAAACCAAAAACATGATAATGCACTTACGGTTTTAGTAATGAATAAAATATATTCCAACCACTAATAAACTCCTTTGTCAATGTTCGGATTTCCTGTCACTTCGAAACTCTGATACTATGCATCAACTTATAAAATCAAAATAGAATTTAAATCTTTAGGAATCGGTTGCCAATAATCTTCAAACAAAACTGATACCTTAAGCATAAATGGTTCTCGGTTATCAATTTTTAATAAATTTCCAAACTCCCATCTTAAACCGATTCAACGAACTTTGAATTAGCCTTCCCTGAAAAATCGACATGAAAACCAGCTATACCAAATACCTACAAATTCAAAAAGAATCATTTTGAATACTAAATGGTTTCATTAAAATTCCATTCCATAAATTAACTCATTTCTCAATCAAAAAATAAACTTTGAAACTGAAATACAATGAAAAGAACTCTGAATGCATCTTCAGTCTGTAACATTTTTAAAAAAAAAAAAATTAGCATTGGTCTCAATTTCGACCAATGCTATGATTAATTTCCACCAATTCTTGGTCGAAATTTAGACCATTGGGCAAAAAAAATGACGCAAATGCCATACTTTCCACCAATCCAATGGTCTAAATTTCAACCATTGGGACATGATGTATTGGTAGAAATTTTGACCATTGTATGGTCTCAATTTCGACCATTGTAAAAAAAAAACCACGACGATTTTCATAATTTTAAGAATGAGATATAGTTGAAATTTTGACTTGTATTTTGGTCTAAATTTTGACCAATAATAAATACGTAGAAAATTTGACAAAAAAAGAACGACGACAGTTTTGGTTGTGAGTTCGACCAATTACTATAAAAAATTTGACTAATTTTCATCAAAATTTGAAGTCAAATTTACTAGTGTGCCTAGAATGTTCCTCAGCTGTTTTGATTAGATATCTTCAAGTCTTTAAGCCCTTACAAATTTTGCAAGGACAATAACATTTTCCATCACCTTTTTTTTTTTAAGTTAGACCACAGTCTAGCAATTGTCTCCTTATTTTTTTGTGCGTTGATATCATCAGACATGGTCTTTCTTGAATGGAATGACTCGTTGGTGGAAGAAGGATGATTTGTTTGCAACCTGCAGATACAAATCATTACTAAACAACCATTTTCTCAACTATAATTTTCTCAACGCAAAGGGACATTTATCATACCAAATTACAATAGCAATAGAGGGTGTATAGATATAAAAATAGTTGTAAAGAGTAGATTTAAATAAATAAAATCAGGTAAATAACTAGGGCAACTGAATAACATTGTAGGACTCCTTACCTCCATATATAGGCTGCTCTTAAGTAATGAAAACACAAAGAAAGCTCTCCTAATCATATGAATACAAGCATGGATTTTTTTATTTCATTGTTAACTTGAGCACCCTATTTCAAATAGAACATTATCATAAAATCTTGTAGGCGTTAAATTTTTGTATTTTTTTAATGACATTAACATGGTAACTTTCCAAAGTTAAGCACCTCCAATAATACTCCCAAGACCATTCTTGTGGCTTACCATAATGACAACTCATTTCTTAGTTTCCTGAACTGTTAAATTGCCTCTACAAGTCCATAGTACTTCCAATACTAGTAATCTATCTACTTGTGAGATTTTCATATCTGATCTCTTAACATATTTGCTAGAAGCCCTCATATTTCTCTTAGTAAGAATAGTTGTGGCATAGGATCCTTCAACTGTTTGTGGACCCTTTGTCTTGTAAACAATGACCAATCTTTCAATCAAATGCACCTTATGTTTGACGTGTGGTGGTAACTTTCTCATTGTAGTGACGAATCTATTGTTTAAATCAACTACACATGAATATAAGATAGACAATGAGGATGCACAAATAGGAATGATTCATATGTTTCAAGGTACAAAAATCTCCTAAATAGACAAAGGGTCCACAAACAGTTGAAGGATCCTATGCCACAACTATTCTTACTGAGAGAAATATGATATGAAAATCTCACAACTAGATACAGCTGCCCCAGGCAAGGCAGTTTGCATAACTGGACAAGTTGAAAGGTGCCATGAAGAACCTATAATTTCAACTATTGGTATAGTTTTATGGACATGGTATGACTATCCCAGAATGACAGCATTTTGGTGAGTTAATTTGTTTGTGTAGAAGTATGAATGGATTGGATCAACGGATTGGAATGGATATGGGCAAAGTATAGAAGAGTTTAGAATGATGTTAGAGTTTCTTGTGGATGAGAAGACAAAGCCATACTGTGCTTAGGGGAATAGTGTGATGACTATCCCAATACAGCTGTAACAAGACATATGGAACTTAGTCAAACATATTGAGCACTTTAAATAAAAAATACAATGGAAAAGAAAGAGAAAATAGCTTTAAATCAAATTTTTAATTTAGTATTTTTTTTAAATGCCAAGTTACTAGCTAATTCTTTTAACCAAAACCAAATCCAAATCCAAGTGTAAGTCAAAAATCAGCTTGCCAAGTACTCATCAAATCAATATATCTTTTTATTTGAATGTCAATTTTTACTGTCTAAAAAAACTATACATGCACACCTATGATTCTCTATCAGAAAAATATGAATAATAGTCTTATGTTCTCAATTATCTCCACCAAAGTGAATGGTCACATGTTTGTTGGTTTCAATATAACGCTATGAAGCTTCCTTTATAATAGCTATTTATAAACGCTATGAAGCTACCTTTATAATAGATATTTATAATATTATGTGTCATGAAGTCTCTTTATCACATAAAAATTAACTCTCCATATTGCTAGCTGTTGAAATGTCAATGCCTGTTGTAATTTTGGAATGGCCATTCATTGGGTGTTTTCAGTGGTCGTGATTACAAGAAGTCTTTCATGCATCCAAGATACTCAATCAGAGTTATGATTCAGTCCCATCCTCTGGTTATTCCACAACATTCTTCCCACTTTGCTATTAAACATGTATCATGCCCTAGCTAGGGCATCAGCCTTGAATTTTAGTTGCAAACCATTATGTAATAATGTTCAAGAAATCAGAGGACTTTTAGCTCTAGGATCTGGACTTCTTTCATCCTTTTTTTTCATAGATCGCCCATTAAGTGCATCCTTTTCCACTTACTAGTCTTCCTATGTTCCCCAACTTCTCTCCCTATTTCTGCTTTATTCTGTAAATATGTGGAAAATTATTTTCAGATTCGCTTTCCCTCATTCTTCATCAAAGTGTCTAGGGCCATTCATGGCATATATGCAAAATTATTTTTAGATCTTTCTCTTTTGCTGCATTAAAAATAATGGATCATTCTAAGGTATTCTAATTCCAGATTTGTATGAATCTGAGGAAATTTATTTTCCACAATTTCTTTCCCTCATTCTATATCATAGTGTCTAGGGTCATCCATGGCATTTATGCAAAATTATTTTCAGATCTTTCTCTTCTGGTACATTAAAAATAATGGATCATTCTAAGGTATTCTAATTCCAGATTTGTATAAATATGAGGAAATTTATTTTCCACAATTTCTTTCCCTCATTCTATATCAAAGTGTCTAGGGTCATCCTTGGAATATGGATCTTCATCTTCTTGTTGTTCATTATTTTAAATTTTTCCTCCTCCATTGAGTATTACAACTGCTGGAATGATGAATTTCATGTAAACTAGGAAAACTTCATCTCTTGAAGAAGTTGTTATCCTTTATTCTACTTGTTCCATTCATACTCTAGCACAACTCATGCTCATTGGAACATAACCTTCTCTTTCCAAACAAATTTTTTCCACTACAAAATCATCTATTTCTTCTCTTTAGTTCTTTGTTCTTTTTGACCTCTAATATTTGAAAAAAAAAACTCAATCATATGTCTTGTATCAGGCAAACCAACAAGAACAAATACATAAATATAAGAGATACACAGGTAACTGCACAAAAATGACAAATTGTGCCTACAAGGCTATGTGCACATAAGAGGGTTATGTCATGACATGTCAATTATAGTGAATATTTATCTTTTTGCATATTTGATTTCTTCCACAAAATTGAGTTCATTAAGCCTTTTAGTCTCTTCCATTCTTAAAACTTATAATGTAACAAGTATGCTCCACTACATATACTCCATATAATACTTGCCTTTGGGTATTTATATAAAAATTATAACTATATATTGAAGTCATTCACAATGGCCAATATTTTGTGAGTAGTCATTACTTATAAGACACTGCCTCATGAATAGTGGCAACAAGTAACATTAACATCAGCAAGGACAATCCTAACAGATCAACTTATTTTTCATCCCGAATCCTTCTTCAAAAATGGAAAATATTTTGATGTATGTGATACCTGATAGGCCTTCCTTACCTCACAATTATTATCAGTGTGGAATTATATCACACCAATCCTTCTTTTAGTAATTGGATCTTCCAAATCTAAGATCATTTAGGCATTTGTATTTGTGAGATTCTTAATTGTCATTGGTGAAGCCATCCACAATAACCAATTTTCTATTTGTGGTAATTTCTTTTGACATCTATCTATATTGGTAATCATAAAAATTAAAGGGAGCCCACAAAGCACATAAGAAACTCTAAGAGATGTTCTCACTAGAGGGCTTTTATTGCATGTAGTTAAAAATCTCACCAAAATATAAACACTTCATTCTGAAAATTCTTATTTTCCATTTGCTAATGTTAGGGAATTGAATGGCTTACAAAAATTAGCTTTAAGGATGTACAATCTCATGTGATAGATACTATTAAACAATAGTTTAATATAACTAAGTATTATTTTTGGAGCTTTCTATAGACAATTATTAAGAGTTTTTTATCTTTGTGAAAATCTCAACCATGTATATTCTAAGTCATTTCTTGGATGACCAATATCCATGAGTGGTCATTAGTTAATAGATTTTCCCTCGTGTATATATTGATAATGATCACAAGGCAAGAGGAGCCACAAAAAACTCAAGCACCCCAAAACATTTGTTAGTATGGAAGAGGAATACTAATTATTATTTATTACAAAATTCACCACTTTGGACTTTACACCTCTAATCTATTTCCTACCTGAAACATTTTGACATGGGATCAACACAAACAACCCAATAGATCATTCATTTTATTAAGTGATTGGACCTTCCATGGCCATTCTTTATTTGGATATAATCTAGAAATAATATGGGAAACCACTACTTCAATAAATTTCCCCTGATGTATGTCAACTATAATCATTATACAAGGGAACTTACATACCACACAAGCACCTCTAAGAGATTTTTGTGTTTATTTTGACCCCACAAGAATATCAACCTACTTTACCTTTGTCAAAGCCATAGAAGAAATTTCCACAATCCTTATCTAAGTTCTCTTTGCAAATAAATAGGAAACCAACATAACAAGATTTTACAAAATGCAATAACAAAAAATGCATTATAGTGTTAATCTTCGTAAGTCTACTTTCATTATTCTCAGTTATACATTGATCTGCATCCAAATCAAGATAAAATAAATGGTTTGGATAATTCTTTTGTATTGTGGTCCAAATCAAGAGAAAGTAAATTGTTTAGATAATTCTCATGTCTTACACCTTCATGTGGAAAAGAAATAAATATCATTTAATTCTTATCATTGCATGTGTGTTAAAATAAGAATAGAACTATGATACTTTACCTTTGCACGCAAATCTAAATCATGAAGAATAAAACCACCACCTCGACTGAGTCAATAAGTGTGATACTTTACCTTTGCATGCAAAGCTTGTGAAGGTCGAAATCTGTATCGTGACTGCAGTCATGATACATATACATATTGTGACCTATATCACTGAAGTTGATAATCATGATATTACCGTGCATCATGTGTTAAGTGTTAAAATAGTAATATGAAATGACATCATTATAATTAGAAGTTGATTGTTATCAAATGATTATTATTGTGGAAAGACATGACCCTACGTAACTGTTCAGTCACGTACGGTCATGTCCTTTCACAATAATAACCATTCATTCTTCTACTTATATGAGATCATATCTGCTATTTAGAAATCAATCATAGTGGCAATTATCTAATCCAGTAGAAGTTCGATTACAAAAAAGCATTACGTTTATTCTTTATTCTGATCTATATTCTTTAACACCCTGCCCTACAAAATGTATGCAAAATGTGGAAGTATAGACAAAGGCCAATGAACTTTTTGACAAAATGCATTTAAGAATCATGGTTTTATGGAATGCCATGATTGCAGGATAATCACAAAATATACTTGTTGAAAAGGCTTTCAGAAAATTTCAAGCAAATGCAATCAACATGTGTAAAATCAAATTTGACAACCTATCAGCATCCTTCCTGGATATTTCCAAAATGGGAGCTTTGGAACAAGGTATGGACATCCATCAAAGCATAATGATAGGGGTCTTGACAGCAACATTGCTTTTTGATTTGGATCCTAAAAATGCTTTTTGAAAAATTATTGAGGTTGATGGGTATCTTGACAAAGATGGACAATAATTTTAGGCTTCACAAGACTAGAAATGTGAATTACTTGACTTGATTAGGCTCTTTTATCTATAATGATTCATCACTTGAAGGAAAAGAATCAAGAATTATGCTAATCATATCATCCTCTTATTCCAAGATATCATCATGAGTAGGGAAAACTTTCGGAGAGGGATCAACAATATCACTCATTGATTCATTGCTAGCAACAATGTCATTTAGGTACATGAAAGGTAAAATAGCATTAAGAAAAGTATTTATAATATTATCATCTTGCACTAAAATATCCTCATGGTGAAGGTACATTTTAGGAGAAGGATCAACATGATTCATCAAGAATTCATCCTTAGGAAGGGGATTTTTTAAAGAATTATTGATAATCTCTTGCATCAGAATGTTTTCATAGGTAGGAGAATATTTACAAGAAGGATAGAGTGATACATGGGATGCTAGGACACTATCACATCTATGAAATATATGCATCATGAAACTATTTGAAAATAAAAAGGAAAAAAAATTCTTTTTTCAAATGATAAATATGCTAAATGCATGATGTAAGTGGTAAAGTGTGCAATTTTAGGACTATTGAACCAATCCAAGTACACAAACCATAGATGAATACATCTAGATTTTAAACAATTAGGACAAAATCAAATCTAAAACTAAAAATAAAAAATTATGCAAGTGTAAGACACACCAAGTTCACCAAAATGAAATGGTGGAAAATGGAGTCCTCTAAACTAAACATGTAAACTACAAACTATTTCCCAATACCATTAGATTAGGGACTAATCAATTAGGACCAACTTCAAACCCTTAGAAGAGATAGAGATCTATGATTGATTGGTGATTGATTATTCCTCTTTTGGTTTGAATTGATTTGGATGTGATTTAGAAATTGAAAGTGCAAGAATTGGGTTGAAAGGGGGAAATTGATAATGATAAGCATACAAAGTAAGCTACAAAATAGATTTTCAACCTCTAAGCACAAATATGGAAAGTTGAATCGTAGAGGAACCTATGTCTAAAATATTATCTCAAAATGGTTGTACACTATGAATAGGCAACATAGTCTTGGAGTACTATGTTTGGAATCAACAACAGATAGGTGGACTATATCAGTAATTGATAGCATCTAGGCATATTATGCCAGTGATTGATAGTGTCCATGTTAATATTTTTCAATCTAATTTTCCTTTTCTTAGCCCAGTCTTCTTGGACTAACAACTCTTTTTTCCTAGATCTAGGAAATGGTGTTAGATTCTATAGGGGATTTGCTAAGTAAAACCTTGGGTAGAGAATCAACCCTGTACGAACAATGATGAAAAGGAAAGCTACTCTTTCTAGGGTAAAGGATAAATTTGAAGGAAATTATTGAATTGAAATTATCATATGAAATGAAATGACATTACCCTAATTTGTTTTTTCACCCAGTGGCATGGAATCTTCGTGATGAAAGCACAAATTAGGGCTACGACTTCATGGCAAAGCCGACACAATGTGTTGAGTTCAGCCTGATAGAATGTCGTGGGATAAAGAGGAATAAACACAATGCAAACTATTTATCAGTGAAACATGAATGCACAATAACTAATAACATGAATGCATTGGAGTTACTATAACACTGCCGAAATATCAGTTAAACTTGATGTGCTATCAACCATAAGAAATGAAAAAAAATAGAGAAGGAACGTACTCATAATTTGCAATCCTAATTCGTGCGCTCTGTAAAAGTGAAAATGAGAATTGAAATGTTCTTTTTAAGTAATATGCCCGTGTGGTCGAAAGTTCGACGAACACGAGCATGGTTTTTTTTTAAAAAAATATTTCTTTCTATACCCTGACCAACCTAAACCATTTTCACTAATGGTCGAAAATAACAATCGAAAAATGATGTCAAATGTACTAGTGGTAAGGGTCAATGCACAAAGATGGTGCACATAAATACGGGCACCATGTCTTGAAAAAAGTTCAAAATATCAATAACCCGATTGGGTTATTTAAAATTTGAAATAACCTAATTGGGTTATGGCTTGGTGACTACCGAGCCTAACTTCTGTAAACCAGATCAGGTTTTAAACAAGTAAAACCCACTTTTAGCTTTACAAAACCTAGTGATCGGGAATTGAAGAAGTAAAAGCAACTTTTAGTTTTACAAAACTTGATCGGGTTTCGTAAAACTTAAATTTCTTTCTTGTTCGGGGCCAATTCTCATTTCACCAAAAAAAAATATTTCTCAGTAGTGAAAGGTGGCCAAATTCCTCAGAACCCGATCATGGTTCACCTCATTTTGCATTTTCCTAGCATTTTCAACAATTCTTGAAAATGCCACATCATCGAAGGAATTTATTTTTTTAATTGTTTTTTTTTAAAATTGAATTGTAATTTAAGGTTTTTTGTTCATTGATTTTAGTTTTTTTATTAATTTCATGTTAAATTCCCAAAACATGGCTTGGCGAAAAAATAAACAACAACATATTCCTGAACAACAACCACAACCAAACCCTCAAAATGTTTCCCCTCAAGAATAATAAAACCCTCAAAACATTTCCCTTCAACAAGAAAACCCTCAAAATGCTACTCCTAAACAAAACACACAACCACCACCCCAAAACCCTCTACCTCCTCTAGTAGAACCTGTATAGGCCACACAGGAGGATCTTCTAAATTGTCTATCACATAATACTTCTCAAATTTCTCAAATAGTGAGTAGGTTGAGGTTCTTTGATCATAAGCATCATTCATCCCTTTCCATAGCCCTAGAATCAATGACCAATAGTGTTAGGGAGGTATCTAGATAGGTTACTAAATGGGGCACAGATAGGGATAGATGCGGTGCATTCTATTCTGATGGGTTGTCATACGATGAGGTAAAAATAAAATCCATAAGTAAAGATGATATATGTTCTATTTTCATCGAACCTAAATCAAGTGAGACCTTAGGTCATGATTTGCAAATATTTTCAATCATTGATAATAAAGCTAGGAGAAATTAAACTTGTAGGCCTAACTTTCTTTGCTCGAAAAGTATATGATCCAAAATCTATCTAGGCATATTGGATTTTCCATGTATTGGAGAAAATAAATCATTCATTCATTTTTGCATCAAAGAGGATCATACAAAAGGTCTTTTGCCTTCATTTTTTCATCCAAACCAAAGATGGGAAATTTAAGTAATGATTTACATTTTAGAGTTTTATAGGTATTGATTAAAAAAGTTGTGAGCTATGCACATGTTCTAGTTATTTATTTATATGATGGGAATTTTTTTTTAATAAAAAAGTGATCAAATTATATGATTTGTGTAGGGATATTGTGAATGGTATAGGTTGTAGATCATGTTGTATTTTTTGGTAGGAAATGTCACCCTTCACAAGTACAATATTCAAATTACAAAAATGTTATAGTTTTATTTATTACAAGGAGACATGTAAGTATTTGGGTTTGCATAATATTCTGTGGCATAAAACAAACAAACAAACAAATAATGGATCTAGACTTTGTGGCAATATAGCATGACTTGTTACATTGGCATGTTGATTCTTGAGCATTTTGGATTGCAATTGCGTGAGGACAACAATTTTGGAAAGGAAGGACTTGTCATTCCTCATTTTTAATTAAACTTAATTCATGGAAAAGATGTCCATTCCCATATTTATATATGTTGGAATGGAGAGATAGGGTACTAAGAGGGGAGGGATGAATCAGTGCCCTCAAAAACTTTAACTCCCAAAACTTTATCATCAAACAGTAGTAAGCTCAACTATGTATTATATCCATTGTATGCATCATTCATTCAATTAACATGTAAAAGAAGATAGCATGAAATCAACAATAAATCAATCACATAACACAAGTATTTTGGTAACGCAAAAACCCTTGTTAGAAGGTAAAAAATGCAGTGGGGATGACACCCACAAATCTTCACTATTGTAGGTAATAAAGTATGTCAGTTAAGGCTACAAGTTGTGATCACTTCTGGTGATCTTACCCTATTAGGAGTAACAAATTAGATCAGCTAGATCTACCTAGTTATAGGATTTCAACAACATTACTTGAGTGTGCACTCGGTTAAGAGATTTACATAAAGACTATTATGTCTACTCTATTAAGAGATTTTACCAAACTCTGTTACAATGATTAGAAAATAACAGGATTTATTTGCAATTGACAACTCAACCTTGTCTGATATAGATCAATATAGTATATAATAGATGTCACCTTTCTATATGTAGATCTTGCCTCTAAACTACTCGGTAGCCTTGTCTGATTCTGCTTAATCTGAATATCTCTGAATCCTGCTCTTCTCTGTCTGATAACTGATATCTTGAAGTTGGCTTCTGCTTCAAGATCTCCTTCGCTTGTTCATAAAAAACTTATCTTCCTTGTCAAGCTTATGTGAAAATGACATGAAATATAAATATATAGCATACTGCTTTTGCCGCTTAACAAAATTAGGTTACAATATCTTAGGATGAACCCTAAGATCTATGGTGCACAAAATTAACCTAGATCTAGCAATTACATAGAGATCATCATCATAATTAATGATTGTATCTACAATAAATGATCCTCGGTCTTGGTAAAACATTTTATGATTCTATTGTAACCATCTGCATAGATAGATGTGCCAAAACTAATTACTATGCCATTTTCTATATTGCTCAGTAAAGACTGTAAATACTGCACTTAGTAGTTATATTGGTGCTCAGTGTCCATTCTGCTCGGTGTTTACTAATGCACGGTATCGGTGTACACTGATGCTCAGTAAAACTGCTCTAGTGCTCAGTTTGAACTAAAATCTTTTGTTCTTGGTATTGTCTTGAGATAACTTGGTATATAGGCTTATGTAGTTAACCGACTAGCATGAGTAGCTTGAAGTACTTGCTTTTACCGACTATATAGCATAGGTAACCGACTAAATCTCTTTGATACTAATGACAATCTTTAATGCTCAAATAGAGATAGCAATCTCCCCCTTTGGCATTAGTATCAAAACTTTGAATGTATATAGACCTGATGTCTTCAAAATTTATTTGAACTCCACCATATATATATAGATACCATAACTTAACAAAATTTCAAAAATTTACTCCCCCTCAGTGCATGCTCCTGGTAGTGTGTAGTATACTTACCATTTATTTACATATTTGGCATATACATTGTTTTCCCCCTTTTTGATATTAATGCCAAATACAAAAGTGTATACTTACAAGTTATCAAAAATGTGTTGATGGGTTTTCTTCAATGAATCCAAGAAGTTTTCCCATTCATCTTTCAAGTTGGTGAGAGCAATGTGCTCAAGACTGACTTGTGCATGCATGTCAAAGATGTTTTCCAACATAGATATTTCTAGTGTTGCAACAAGTGCTTGCGCTTTGACAATGTACTTCTAAAAAAATTTCAGGTAAGGAAGTAACTCGATTTGTAGCTCGATGACCTGGTCACTGATTCTTCCTTCCTATTTCCTGAGATCTACTCTTAACCGCCTGAGTTCCTGAACTCTTAAGATATGCTTTGCAAAAGCTTGTGGCTCAATTAAGGCTGCCTGTGTACTGGCTTGGATTTCAGTATCAAGTTTTTTAATCTTTTCACTGATCTTACAGTGAAGGTTTCCATAGTGCATAGCTTAATCAAAATTTGACTTATTAACTGAGTAATAGACTGAATTTCAGTTATTGCCTTAGATAACTTTACCTTGTTTATTGCCACTTCCTAGCTGATTTTCTCTACAAGTTTATCTTGGATCTTTGATTATGCCCTTTCTTCTATTCTATTTTCAGCTTCTGTATCTGGGGTATTGATTTCTTCCGCAAGAGTGGAAAGTTGGTCCATAATGGGAGTATCCTCATTAATTTGTACCTCTGGTATGACTTGTTGTAAGATATCTCTTACATTATCCAATATTTCCTTGCTCTTGCTTTCCATCTTTAACTTTTCTTGTGCTGCTTTCCTGGTACACCGCTCCCCATATTTTCTAAGTTCCTTGGGGCTTAGGGTCCTAGGGTCACAGTCTGGTATAAAAATTACTTCATCTAATGTGACCGGCCCTTTTCCTTGTTTCTTCTTCCTCTTCTTCTTCTCTGGCTCTTGAGGTGAGCTTTTTACAAATGGTACAATATCCTTTACCTCACTGCTTTGAGTAACCTGCCCAGTTGACACATTTTCTTCCTACTTCTGCTCCTTGGAAACCTATGTGTCAGTTGACTGAGGTGGAGCCTCTGATGTTGTGTCTATTGGGGTAGCCTCGGTTACTTTGGGATCATCTTGGCCATTTGTGTCTATCTCAATTGCCTCTTTTTCTTTAGGCTTATTTGTATCTGTCAGTGTTCCCGCTCCTTGTTCCCCTAATGTGTCCATCAGTTGCTTGAGGTTAGAGCCTTCAATTTTTTCCTTAGTCAAAATTTTAACTGCTTCTACAAGGATAGGAAGTTCACCCAGTAATAGTGTGATGGAGGGCTTGGTAACAGTACCTTCATCTTGAGTTGTGTCTCTTGAAATATTCACATCCTCATCTTCATCTCTATCATCAGGATCGCCATTAGTAATGTCCTTAATGGGTACATCTAATTCTTTATTATCTTTAACTTGGATCTCAACCTGATCCGATGCATCCTATGAAATGTTTATGTCCATTTTGGCAAGTGTAGTATCAATCACCTCGGTAATTGATGCATCTATCTCTTCGGTCTTCTTTGCCAAATCAGCATCATCAATGTGGATGCCTTTTCCTTTTGATCTATGTCTCTTCTTAGACAAGTTTAGAAATGTTGCCTTTTTAGCTTGTTCTCGTGCTTCTACTACGGATGTACAAATGAGTTGGCTAGACTCATATATGTCTGTTAGATTTTCATCTAATATATGCATAGCCTGGCTTTTTACTTTGAATCTCCTAGAGTAAGTATTCATGTATTCTTCAATTTCATCAATAAATAAATTAGGAATTGCCAGCACTAAGGATTGTTCCCTCATTTTCCTTTATGTGTCCAAGGCATAGGACCATTTCTGATTTGTTCTCTCCTCTAATGCCTTAGGTAGTTGCTTGGAAAATTCTAATGGAACTCATTTGAAGCATATCATCATCTGGATGATTGCCTCCTCTATTTTATTCTGATCCTCGGTAGACATGTTGTCAAACTGACTAAGTTCTGGATCTGTGAGCTCTCCATTTTCAATTATATCTTCAGCAACCTCATCAATTGTCCTATTTTTTTTTGCTGACCACCTTAAACTAATTTGTGTCATTCTCTTCATCTTCAAAGTCTTCTTTTCCTCTTATTAGTCTTCTCCTTTTCCTCGATGTTTCAGATGCGACCTTGGTTCCTCTTTCTGTATATGTCTTGGTCGGTGAAGCAGCTTTTGGCTTTGAAATCTTCACAACTCCCTTCTTCAAAGGTGGTGAAGCTGTAGTTGTTGACCTTGTTTTTGCTCTAGGCTACACTAGCAACTTCTTCTTCTTCGGAGTTGGAGAGGGGGAAACCAATATTGAATCTTTTCCATTGTCAGACTCTGTTTCTTCACTATTGTTACCCTTGATTTTTCTTAACTCTCGGTTTTAGTCTTGGTTGGTAAAATCCTAAGTTGAGCTTGAACTTGAACTTTGTCAAGTTCAAGTTCAAGTTCAATTTCATTAGCCATTATGAGTTATGCAACATCAAATATTGTCTATTCTTTTAGTAAGTCTATCGGTCTTTTGAAATTGACCCTGAACCTGAACCCAGTCCTCAACTTTAATTTTTGTTCAAGTTTAAGTTCATGTTTGAAGTACAATGTCCAGCATATGGAATATTCCATAGTTTTTTTATTTCATTGCATTAAAGGTTGCTTTTCAAGTACTCCAGGTATCAAATCAATAAGGTGAAGCTATTGTACAAAGTTACCAAAGGTGACAAGATAGTTCGCGTGTGTGGATGGTGGATGTGATAGTTGTCTACGTGATTTAAAGGGAAGTCATTATTTTGAAGAATATGGTAATCAGAGCATGATTTAGAAAATTGAGACATTCATGCTGATTAAACTTGGAGAATTAATGTGGAGTGACTTCATACGTCGCATCAATCATTCCCTAATAAATTTATTTATTATAACTATCCTTCAAGGATTCATTTAGGATTTTATCAGTCATGATAATAAATGAAGAATGGTTGAACATTTTGTTAATCATTTTGCTTGAAGAGAAAGGAGCGGTGAAATTGATGGTAAGAAGGTTATAGAAAATCTGGTGTGCAGAAATTGATGAGTCTTTTTCTTTCCTGCAGCTTTCAGTTTATTCAGAAGGTTATTCTGTGTTGTAAATCTTTTCTCTTCTTGTTGGAAAGATGCCTTTGTTTTGCCCCAAACTCCCAAAAGAGGAAATTAGAACCCACTTGTTAGTCTCCCTTCCATACATTGGTGATACCTCTTTAGTGAATGTAAGTTTAGGGGAACTATGTGATAGAGTCAGTAGTGCCTCTAAAGGTTCCTTTTTAAGAAAGCTAGTGGGGAGTGGGTTAATGGAGGTTGCTTCTTTTCCCCCAGCTCTAATTTGTCCTGAATTGGTGTTAGAATGTGCCAATAAATATGAAGCTAAGAGTAGATGTATCAAAGATGCTTCTAGAGATGTTTTGGTCAAAATAAGTCAGGAGACATTAATGGCAGCTTTGCGGATTCCAAATAAAGAACTGTATGAACCTTGGACCTATGCCGAGGTGGACCGTATGTATGAAGATGACAAGAGAAAGTATAGTTCCTCGATAGCTCAGACATGGCTTGCGAAACCAAAGAAGGGAGGATCCAGACTGCCTAAACCCCTAACTATCGATTATTTTCATAAGGAAATCATTGATATTGTGTTCCTTCTAAACAAGGTGAAGGGGAACCCACACATGTTCCACTGGGAGAATTGGATGTACTACTTTATCCAAAAAATTCTAGGAGAAAAATTTATCGATTGGGCTGATTTGATAGCAGAAAGACTTCACAAAGAGCTCCTAAATGTGACCAACCTGACTACTTTTTACATGTCTTCCTACCTTGTCCACGTTTTAGCCTATTGTAGGAATTGGGAGGGGCTACCTCATGAGTTGTGGTCCAATGATATGAAAATATATGACTATTTCGCACGCCTGCATAATGAAAGATTTCCTAGTGAGTTCAAAATGGTTAATGATATGTTTTCAGCCAAGCTAGTCTTTGAATTGCATGGAAAGGATAACAATAGGCTCTCTGAGGAATAAAAACAAGTGATAAACATATATGGATGCCATTGTATTCAATTCCCCATATTTACATACCTTAGGGTTGGAGCATTTGATGAAGAACCATTACGACTTCCTAAGTTTTTCCTAGATAATGTGGTCTTGATGGAACTTTATAGGCAGCTTGTCATTGTTGAATGGAAATCTAGCAGCTCCAAGAAGTCTTCAGGCATCCTTTTCCCTATTGAGTTGGGTTATTACATCTACAAGAGTTTCTAGAATGCCTTAGCAGTGGAAGGAGAATTGTCTACATTTCATCTAAAACCTTACATTCCTAGAACCAATTTTGATTATAGGGGTTTCGCTAGGTCGAACCTCAATGTCCCTAACACATTCATGCATATTCCTAAGTTGGAGGATTTTTGGGCCAATTGTTGTGATGAATTAGAAGTCAGGAAAAGGTTGTGGTCCAAATTGACCATGAAGCAGATTATCACTTTTAGATTGGATATGAATATAGATGGGGTCGAAGAGGATAGCAACGTTGATGTGCTCAACTCCCAATTCTTGGAGAAAGTAGAGGCCCTTCCTATCCATGATTTAGATTGGATGAATCCAAAGGAAGATGACCTGCAAGTGAGAATAGCCAAGGTGATATAAAGAACAAAGGCATGGTTGTTTGAGAAAAAGGCTTCCATAATTCCTTCGCAGCCTACCAAGAAGCAAGTGAAAACAAAGAAGAGGAGTTGAACCAACTTCTCCCCAAGTTCAAGTTCAAGTTCAACCCTGAGATGAGCCCGTAGCCCAATCACCCGATCAAGTTCTAGGGTAAAGAACAAGGTTAAGTGGCAAGAAGTGACTCCCAGTGTCATTGTGAATTTGGACCTGTTCGAAGCTGACTTACAAGAAAACCCAGTTGTAGCTTCTAGTGTGCCTGATATGTCAGCTAACCAGCAGTTACAGGATGATACTGAGAATACTCAAAAGGATTCACTAGCTCTTCGGAGTAATTATGATACTTAGAAGAAACCCTTTGTGGCTCCACAATGGCTGGAGAATTATGTTACCAAGAAAAGGAGTGTGGTCCCTCTGTCTGTGCCCATCGAGGATGTTGTGAGTAGGTTTTTAGCAAAGACTCTGAAGACTAAGAAGACAAAAATGGAATCCAGAATTGATTTTGATGAAGACAGTGGTCGTTGGGTGGTAGAAATCGCAAAGCCAGTAAATGACAAAGATGAAGGGGAGGTTTCAGCCCAAGATTTCCAGATATCCAAAGTTGATTTAGGGAGAGATAGCAGAGCCGTTGACATGAAGTTCTTTGAGGTCTCAAATAAGAAGATTGTCAATAGAGTTTGGAAAGATGCAAAAGACAAACAAGAAATGAAGGAGGCTATGAAAAGCATGGCCCAATACATAAATGCCATCCAACATCTGGAGCCTTTTCCTTTGAGCGAAATGCCAACTTCCATTGATATTGAATCCCCAGACAATCAAAGGTTTCTTGATCAAATACAAAGAAAGAAGGTGATTAGCAGACCATTTGAGGAATGGATTGAGCATGTAAAGTTAATGGCTGCCAAGCAACTGACTCACTTAAATCAATCTCATGCTGAAGGGGGTCACCTGGTAAAGAAGATTGAGGCAAATATCGAAGAGTGGGAGATAGACAAGACTACCTGGACAAAGGAACTCCATTGGATGGAAGAGATACAAGAATACGGCCTTCAAAAATTCCTCACTGAAAAGCTAGTCCCAGGGTTAGATGATAAAACCCTTTATTTTTTCAAGGAATGTATTGACTGGAGGAATGAAGTTATAAAACAAGGAGTTTCTGAAATAAAAGATCTCCTAAAGGAACTGGGAATAATCAAAGATATCATCTCAAATGATATAAACTAGGTATATAAGCAGTGTCAAGGGGCTCAAGAGGAATTGGATAGGCTGAGTGATCAAGTGATCAAGAGTGTCAAAGCCTGGTTTGATGAGCTTAAGGAAATGAAGGCACCAACAGTCCAAGAATTTTCAAAGGTTGTGCGGCTAGAGTCAATGCTTATAATTCATCAGGATCACTTGGATATGCACAATGAAAAGGTGACTCAAATCAAGAGGGAGAAGGAAGTATAGAAATAGTGAATTAATTATATCTATTTGCCACACCAGCAGGTTATATCCACATTCATAGCCACATTTGAAGACTAGAAGGTAGCACAGCTGGCGGCAGCTTCAACACCATAGCCATTTGAGACACCTGGCTCTATTTTGAGGGTGCTTTGCACCCAGTCCCGCTTTATTTTCTTTATGCTCAGGATAGTTCTTTAGTTTAAAAGTATTTATCTTCAATAAAAGATAGTTTTTATCTAGTTAGTTGCAAAAGCCCTACGTGGCTATAAATTTGGAAACTTTTAACTTATTAAGGGTTCAGCTCTCTGAGTTTTGAGAAACTATTTTCTAGAAACTAAGCTTTAAGCTTTTTGAATACTGATATAATAGAATATATGAAATATCCTATGGTATTGCATATGTGTTTGAGATTTTGAATCGATAAATACTATTGTTTATCCTATGCAATTTGTTTTCTTATGGAAGTGAGTTATATTAAACAAAGCTCAACTGTGGTATGAGTGGATTTTGTGCTTAGAGTAATAGAGAGAATCATTACAGAAGTTTTAACTTAAGAGATTTTAAAAGTTTGAAGCAGTGTTAGAAGTAGATGTTGTTCTTTGGAAATTTGCACATTCTTTTCATGTTGATGAACTAAATGTTTACCTTAAGTGTTTTCTGTCTAAAAGCACATATGATTTTTCTTTTCTTTGTTCAATAAGATTGTATTGAAAATATTTTAAGAAGGTAGCTACACCTTATAATTTGCAGAGAGTTTTCTTTCAAAGGAACTCAATTGTTAGTATTGAGATTTTCTTTTCTTTCATGCTTTGTGGGAGTTTGAAATTGATTTAAAGAAAGGAAAAAATTATATGCTAACAACTATCATGGGGTTTGTTAGTTAGTAGTAACTGACCTTCGGTTGCAGTTCCAATCGGTGACTTGTCAGATGAGTCAAATTCATCTCCAAATTTCTCAGCTAATGTTTTCATCATCTTCCTTGAATTTTTAGTTATTTTACCGATGACAAGACCTATTTTTATTCTTTTCTTAGCCTCTTCATAGGTTCCAAACCTTTCTGCATTTTTGTCCTTTGGTGTAGCTAGTAGAACCATCATTGATTTCGAAAGAAAATCAATATCCATTTCATATCCCATAGGGGATAACCATTTTGTTCTAGGCTCCACAACCTTTATCAAGGTGTGATCGGTGTCCACAAGAAAACATATATCCATTTCATATTTTTCAACCAATGAACTAGGAATCCTACTCTAAAGATTCATCTTTATCTTGAATTTCTCAAAATAATCATCTACAACTTTAATCAAATTATCTCCCAAATCACTAATCATATCATAAATTTGCACAATGATTGGTTTGTCGGTAGACCAATCTACATCACCAACAGAAGGGAAAATTTGTTGAATATACAAAAACAAGCACACTAGAAGTGATCTAAACTTACAAGTGTTTGACTTTCGACTGGATAGTCTTCATATTTTCTTGTATCTGCCTCAAAAGTAGCTTGGCAAGGTCCAACTGGTGATTCTTCTTTATCATTTTATATGCCATGTCCATAGCACTACATGGAACACTGTTCAGTCTACTCGACTGATAGATCTTGTAACCAATAGCATGTGCTACAAATTTAACTTCTGGATCCTTAATCGTAGCAATTTTCAATGCTTGGCCATCCCATGTTGCACCTGTATTTTTCTCAATTTTGACCCTTGAAGCACTGCAAAATGCCTTGGCCTTTTCGGTTGTTGGGTATCCAATAACCTTATGAATCATTTTCTTTGTTATTTGGACTAGTTTATCCAACCAAAATATCCCATCGTGATACCGACTGAGCACAACCCTAATCCATTCGGTTTTAAAGCTTTTTGGGAAATTTAGGGCATAAGTGAGACCAATCATTTTGACCTATTTGAATTCCAATTTTAGTTTTCCATCTTCACCGCAAAGTTGCTGATAAGCTACGATAGTCTTGAAATCCCCAATTTCCTTGATTTTATAGTGGATGTAGGATCTGACATCCTTGACTAGCAAAACCCTAGGTGGGATGCTTGAGAAAGTTCCCGCTGAATCTATTTTTGACCAACTTTTGGATGAAGTTTGTAGTGGGGTTCATCACAGTTAGCTGAAACAATAAGGTTCACTTCCTCTTCCACAATCTTGGATTTAGTTTCCTTTGATGCCATTATAATTAATTTAGGTTTTTGGTAAATGCTTTAAATGTGCTCGGTAGAAGTTGTACTTACTTGGAATAGATGAAGAACGTGCTCGATTCGATCTGTAACTGCCTTGAATGCTTCTGAAAACTCTTAGCTTGAATTTTCTCTGTGAAATCGTCACTCTTTGAAATCACTTTGTGAAGAATGAACTAACTCTTCTGTGTATTTATAGCATTTTTTTAATTCCCACTCAAAACTTTTGTCATAAATGCTTGACCTACTTCCAATATGGCGATAACTGTCAACTCGGTGATTACCGCAAAACATCAGCAACTCAGTTAACACAAAATTTTCACTCGATTGATACTGGCACTCGATTAACCTTGGATAATGATTACCGATGGGGAACCCTCTACTCGGTCTTGCATATACCGACTGTATGACTTTGTTAGCTCAAAATTTATAAACCACAATGCATCTTTATTCATGCAGATTTGGTATGTGCCCATCAAATATAAGGAACTATATGTAAGATTAGATCAATTTGGAATATCAATTCCATACATACCTATTTGACCTTAGGTAGAGGTATCGATGTCACCCAATCCAATGGATGAGGTTTCACCAACTACATTGCTTGACTCAGCATTCTCATTTGATACCTTTCTCCACATAGTGTTTCTAATCCTCATAATATCTGCCATAGTGTTACCACTCTCAAATAGATGTCCTTCTTCTGGTGCTCGATCTCTGCAATCCTTGCTTAGGTGACCGAATTTATGACAATGTAAGAATCCCATACCAGTTCTTGTCTAGCTTCTTGATTTTCTAGCCCATCTCTTCCTCATAAAATTCATTGCAATATGTCCATACCTCCCACATACTATGCAGTTGACCCATGTGTTGTAATCCCAAGTGTAGGCATTGCCTTGTCTCTTCGGTTGATAAGGCTTGTTCTTTTGTTTTGGTGTACAGACTTGCTTCATCTTTTCTTTGCACTCTTGTGAAGTGTGTCCATGTTTATTGCAAGTGTAACATAGTTTCTCCATGGTAGGATTGTTAGAAGTCTTATTCAATTTAGCTCTACACTCATAAGCTTGATGTCCAAATTTACCCCAATAATAGCAATAACCATTAAACTTAGGAGTGACTTGAGGTTTACCTTGTGCTTTACTCTTGTACACATTTGAAGTATGTCCCAATTTTCCACAATGATAGCATAAAAACGTCTTGGGTTTTTTATTTTGATTCACTTGTTCAGCTGACTTGGATGATTCTCCTTCTCTAATGTAGCCTAATCCAGCTTTGCTTCCAAATATTCTTTGATTAGTCAGAAAATCATCAATCTTCTTAGAACTATTTTCAGCCATTTTCATCATTCCATTGTGTTGCAATTTTATCTTTACTTCATTTCTCAGTTTATCATTCTCTTCCATGAGTACTCCAATATCTTCAAGTTTTCTAGACAACTCACCATTTACTTAGTTGATCTCCTGGTTTACAATCATCATCTGATTGGATATTTCAAAATGATGCTTGGTGAGACTTCATATCTCAGTTTCTTTTGCTTGAAGTTTTTCATTCATCTGTCTACAGTCTTCAATAGCTAGGTTCCTTTCTTGTTAAGCTTGTCTAGCATTATTCATTACATCAATCATTCTCACCATCTATGATTCTTGACCAATCTACAGGGCTTTCACTTGTTCAATTAAGTGAAGATTCTTTTCAGACAAATCAGAGATTTCACTATCAGAACTATCAGAAATACTTCTTGAACTAGATCCAATGTTATCAAATAAGTCATCAATCTCCTCTTCATGGTAACTAGTCTCATTTTCTAGAATTGCAAGGTTCTTTCTCTAAACCAGTAACTTTTTCAATGCATCCTTAGCTTGTTTATACTGCTCAATGAATATCTACATCTGAATCTTTTGATTCTCTATTGTTTTGTCCAACTTATACCTCTCCATGGTTAGATCTTTTCTCTTCAGTGGTTAAACCGTCCAATAAGAGATTTGAGCTCTGATACCAATTGTTGGAATGGAGAGATAGGGTACTAAGAGGGGAGGGGTGAATTAGTGCCCTCTAAAATTTTAACTCCCAAAACTTTATCAACAAACAGTAGTAAGCTCAACTATGTACTGTATCCATTGTATGCATCATTCATTTAATTAACTTGTAAAAGAAAATAGCATGAAATCAACAATAAATCAATCACATAACACAAGTATTTTGGTAACATAGAAACCCTTGTTAGAAGGTAAAAACTGCAGTGGGGATGACACCCACAAATCTTCACTATTGCAGATAATAAAGTATGCTGATTAAGGCTACAAGTTGTGATCACTTCTAGTGATCTTACCCTGTTAGGAGTAACAAATTATATCAGCTAGATCTACCTAGTTATAGGATTTCAACAACACTACTTGAGTGTGCACTTGATTAAGAGATTTACATAAAGACTTTTAGGTCTACTCTATTAAGAGATTTTGCCAAACTCTATTACAATGATTAGAAAATAACAAGATGTATCTGCAACTAACAACTCAACCTTGTTTGATACAAATCAATGTAGTATAGAATAGATGTCACCTTTGTATGTGTATATCTTGCCTCTGAACTTCTCAGTAGCCTTGTCTGATTTTGCTTAATTTGAATATCTTTGAATTCTTCTCTGCTCTGTCTGATAACTGATATCTTGAAGTTGGATTCTGCTTCAAGATCTCCTTCACTTGTTCATAAAAAACTTATCTTCCTTGTCAAGCTTATGTCAAAATGACATGAAATACAAATATATAGCATACTGCTTTTTCCGCTTAACAAAATTAGATTACAATATCTTAGGATGAACCCTAAGATCTATTGTGCACAAAATTAACCTAGATCTAGAAATTACATAGAGATCATCATCATAATTAATGATTGTATCTACAATAAATGATCCTCGATCTTGGTAAAACATTTTATGATTATGTTGTAACCATCTGCATAGATAGATGTGCCAAAACTAATTACTATGTCATTTTATGTATTACTTGATAAACACTATAAATACTGCTCGGTAGTTACACTAGCACTTGATGTCCAGTCTGCTCGGTGTTTACTAACACTCGGTATCAGTGTACACTGATGCTCAGTAAAACTGCTCTGGTGCTTGGTTTGAACTAAAATCTTTTGTTCTCGGTATTGCCTTGAGATAACTTGGTGTATAGGCTTATGTAGTTAACCGACTAGCATGAGTAGCTTGAAGTACTTGCTTTTACCGACTATATAGCATAGGTAACCGACTGAATATATTTGATACTAATGACAATCTTTAATGCTCAAATAGAGATAACAATATAGACTAAAGAAATACCTAAAATAATAATGTATTTACTATTTACTGCTTAGGTTCATAGTATTCTATAGTTTAAAATAGAATTAATTGGAGCCTTATTGAATAATAAAAATATTTATTATTTATAGTGACTAAAAATCAAAATGAGGCACATGGTTTCTTATGAGGAGGTTTGTAATGTCCAAATTTGCATGGAAAATGGTGGATTTTTTAGTTATTTTTACATGACAACTTGCATATGGGGATTTTGTGGAGAGTGTTGTATTTTATGTGAAGGAGAATTGTGATAATATTAGGTGACATTATTGGAATTGATTCATCAACTTCTAGATTATCTTGAAATTCAATTGGATCCTTCTCCTTGACTTTCTCCTTAATGGACTCTAGTAATTTCTCTTTAGTCTTAGACCTTTCCTTCTTTACCTTTAGGTCATCCCCACATACATTCGTGAACTTTTCTTTTTGGGGATATCCTCATCACTACCATCTCCTTGATTAGTTTGTTGAGAACTAGAATCTATAATAGGAACTTGAGATGGGGTAGAGGAAGAGGAAGCCCCTTCTCTACCATCATTCTTCCTTCTTGCGGGATCTCCTTTATTTAATGGATTAGTTGTTGTCATCTCAATCACTTTCCTTTTAACCCAAACTTCTGACCTTTTGAGCACATAAGTGGCTCTTCATTCGATCTCCTTCATCTCCTTGTTTGTTCGATTGATAGGTGTTAGGCATTGGATTTGAATCTTCCCAAAATACACAAGATCAATCAAATCTAACTTGTCATCATTGATTTCATTTATGTTCCACTCAAGTATGAAACCCTTGATTTGTTTTAGTGTAAACCGAGCTATAAGATTTGACTATGCAGATAGCCACCCAAGATCTAGAGGAAATGCAAAGTACAATAACAAGAGAGAATGAATATGACAAGGAAAAAATGTATTCCTATCAAGAACGCAATACAATAAATTGGATTGACTCAACTAGAATCACATATCCAACATAGATGGATCATTCTCCAATGTGTAATAAAGTATGTGCAACATGTGTGACAAAGGCGGAGAGTGATGAAATTATAAGTGCACTAAAGGCAACGTCAACACATAAAGTGGAATCTAATAACATGATAACACCACCTAAAGTGGAAATGCTCCTAAAGCTCTTATGTGGTCCCTAAGTAAGCTTAAGTAAAGTGTGATTAGTGCCTAGGTGAGAAATAACCAATTACATTTTGGAATTGGTTATTTCTCACCTAGGTACAGTTACCTCAATTGCATTTTGCTTTGGTGTCGCATTTGGGCAGAAACTAGACAATTTAAAGTGTAAAATGTTTGAGTAAGATATGTTTATATAGATTGTTTAGGGTGAATAATACAACTTTAAAATTGATTATGAAGACATTTAGCATATAGTGTTAAGTTATTTAATTCATCATATGAGTATTTATATAGTTAGATGACATAGGTGTTTTAAAATATGATAAAAAATATATATATAAAAATAATATTTAGATATAAAATATTAACAAGTTATTAATAAATATTAGTCTTATAATTATAAGATTTTTTTTCTTTTTTTTAATTATGAAGTTAACATATACATTTTTTAACTTTATAATTTATAAAAATAATTTTTCTTCACTTTGAATGGCTAAAATCATTTGCATGTTATGAGAATTTTTTTCTAAGAATGATAATCTTTGTTAGATTTCTTTATCTTTAAAAATAAATGTATATTTTAACTATATTTTTCTATTTTATTTTATAAATTTTAGAAAAAATAACTTTCATATATAGACACTAAATCTAGAAAATATAGATAATAAAACACAATAGCATGTAGTTTTGGAAAATAGATTTCTCAACCTTAGACATATTCCTATTTACTTGCTTAACTTTAAAATGATTAGAGAGAAATGTAAACGTTGTTCCAATGCATATAATTATTACCATTTCCTTTTTTTTTCATTGTCTTTCTTTTGGAACACATAATGGGATCTCATTTTTCTAATTTTTTGGTCAACTTTTCTTGTGTTGGCATTATAGTTGTTGTCCCTTTTAGTGTGATATATTTTTCATATTCCAAAAAAAAACACGTAGTTTTTTTGTTTTTTTGAGATTTAGATTTACACTTAAAATAATAAAATAAAAAATAAATGAAAACACATCTTTAAACTAGCATAGATCTAGATTTATTTTAGGGATTTGATTTTACATAGTTGAAATAAAAAATAAAATTAAATCTTAAACCATTTCATTACAATATTACTATTATTCTAATTTTTTTAATTATTAACTTCAAAACATAAATAAATAAATATAAATAAGAATTAAATTAAAATAACAAAAAAAAATGATAGGCAATACACAATTGAAGGGGCTACGAGATAAGGACACGCTGCTAGTGATGAACAGTTGTTTAAAAAAAAACTCCCTCTCTGTGAAGTCTTCAGCAGCTAGGGTTTTTGACCTGCCATCTCCTCCTCCTCCTATTGGCAATGAACGCATGTCTCTTCCTCTTGCAGTTGGCGATGGATGTCCATCTGCTGGCAAGGCTACCCCGTCCTAGATTTCTCCTTCAACCTCGTCCTAGATTTCTCTTACAGCAGTTACTAGTAAGGGGGTTGAGTTGACTTCTACTCACACTTCTCCTACTACTACAAATGGTCTCAGGGATTCTAGTCCGCAGTTTTTTTCTTGCAGCGAGATCTTTCGACTATGTTGCTTCCAAGACTATTGCAAGTGAGAATGGTAGGGTTTCTTCTGGTAATGTGTCCTCCATTTCTTTGATTCCAGTGAGCTTCTCTCTCTTTGTTAAACTTTCATTGGAAGCTAAAGGTGATACAGGAGCATCCTAGAATTCTTGGCAATCCTGTATCAACCAAAAATATGTTTGTCTTTGAAGGTAGATTGTTAGTTTTGATCTTGGTTTGGTAGAGTTCTTGCTCAGTTTGGGAGACTGGTTGCTCAGTTTATGTGGTTACCGGAGTGCTCGGTCTCTGAAGAATGCTCAGTGACTAAAGGCGTCAGTTCACTGGCACTTAGCAATAACTATGTTCCTCGGTCATGCCTAGCATGGTCGGTCAACTGGTGCTTGGTTATTTCTTTTGTTGCTCAGTGTTCTTGCTTACCGACTAGATTGTTTGGATAGATCAGCTTGGCTGACTGATGCATTTAATTTGGGTCGCACTCCTCATGTTATGGATTGATCATTGACGTGTGGTGACCTAGATCTGGCATGTTGCATTCTTCTAGGTGGATCTGATGACCGTTTGGGGCCATCTTTGAGAATTTATTTATTTTGTAAGGCTATGTGAGAGTCGACTGATGTTTTAGCATTTAATATTTGTTTATAAGGGTTTATTGTTTCATCAACCGACTTGTGGCTGGGAATCAATATTTATAGGATGCTTGGGTAGTTGTTTAGGGCATCAGATTATTGGTCGGAAGGTTAGTAGCTTGCGAGCTTAGGAGCAGGAAGATTGCTTGGAAGTTGGAGTACAAGTTTAGATCTTTCCTGGGTGTCTACTAGTGTGCTGCCTATTGCAGACCTGGACTAGTTGGATGCTAATGTTGGGGAAAAGATTTGGATCCGATCTTGTAGACTATTACCTACTTGTAATTGGCCATAACCAGGAAGGCCTTACAGCCCGATGCATTGCATGTAATCGGTGTTTTGTGAATAAAGACTTCTATTTCATTACAGATTTGTTAATGTTATTATGTATTTTCATTGCATATTGGTTTGGCTGCAAGGTTGATCAATCCTTAATTGGATCCACCCACCTTGACTACATTAAGTGGTATTAAAGAGAAGTTTGTTCCTATTTGAGAAAAAAATTTTCCTATTGGAGCCGAGTAGATCTTGTGTATCTAGATCTTGATTTGAAGATGCCTTCGAGGAGAAATCATGAGATCCCTGAAGAAGAAGAAGCTACTGGAGAATTTTGTCTTGATGATTTTAGGGCTTTGTAGAAACAAGTGCAGGACCTACAAGAGGAATTGAGAAAGAAGAAGCCTACCTTGAGAGAGGATAGTGATGATGAATCTAAGGAAGATCATTTTGAAGAAGCTATCAAAGAAGCTAGAGATTCTGAGGAGAATCAAATTTTGAAAGCTGTGTCTAAGATTGGGAAAAGACCTAAGATTGAAGTTTATGCATTTTCTGGAAGCCTTAGGCCTGAAGAATTGATTGATTGGATCAATGAGATTAATGAATACTTTGAGTATGAAGAAATAGAAGACCCTGATAGGGTTAGATTTTCAAAGACTAAGTTGAAAGGTCATGCAAATATTTGGTGGAGAGAAGTTCAGTTGGAAAGAGGTAGAAGAGGAAAAGAAAAGATCACTAATTGGAACCGAATGGTTGACAAGTTGAAGAAGCAATTCATTCCAGTGGATTATGAATTGGACATGTTTAAGAAGATGCAAGCTTTGAAGAAAACTAAAAAATTGGTACACAAGTATAAGGACGAGTTTTATAGAATCCTGATTAGGACTAGTCATTCTGAAGCTGATAAAGAAAAAGTTGCTAGGTATGTCTATGGTTTGAGACCTAGTATTCAAGAAGAATTACTTACTGTGCAGATGACAACAATCGGTAATGCTTATTAGATGGCATTAAAGATTTAAGAGAAGTTGAATAGGAAGTATGAAGGAAAGCAGAATAGTAGGAACCGAGGTGGTAAGACTGGTGAGATTGTTGCTGAGGGTAATATGACAAAGAATCCTAAGCCTGATGTAGGATATGGCAGTAGTCAAGTTACTAAGAATGTTGGATAGAGAGGAAGGTGGAAGAATGAGTTCACCGGTACTTGTTATAACTGTGGTGAAGCTAGTCATAGAAGTTGGCAGTGTCCTAAGAAACGAGTTGCATTAGCTACTGAAGAAGACATTGAGAATGTTCCTAAGAAAGGAGAATGTCTTGTCACTAGGAGATTAGTTGCATGTGTCCCTAAATCGGTGCAAAGAAGGAAATTATTTAGAACTAGATGTAAGTGCAAGGATAAGGTATGTAATGTCATAGTTGATGGTGGCAGTTCTGAGAACTTTGTTTCAGATGAAATGGTTAGTAAATTGAATTTGGAAAGAAGGAAGCATCCTAATCCTTATCAGATTAGTTGGATACAAGATGTTTCTAAGGTTAGAGGTGAAGAACAATGCTTGGTTAAGTTTCAGATTGGATCTTACCATGATGAGATATTGTGTGATATATTGCCTATGGATGCTTGTCATCTATTGCTCGATAGACCCTGGTAGTTTGATAGAAATGTTTTGTTTGATGGTCGTGCTAATACCTATGTGGTTAGGCATGAAGGAGCTCGGCATAAGCTGATACCTTTATAGGAGACAAGAGTTAACGAATGTGGAGTTATCAAGTGTTGTCCTTATGACAAACCTCAGGAGCAGAAGGTTGATGAACCTATTCCTGTTAAGTCTGGTTTGAAGGAGAAGGAGAATGATATCTCTAAAGAGTTTGTTGAGATTAAGAAACAGATGGTTTTGTTGGCAGAGATGGTTCAACAGATGGTTATATTTATGACCTAGAGGGATGTAGATGATACTAAGTTGGTTGAGGAGTTTGGGGAGGATGAACCTTACCGAGGCATTGAGGTGATCGATAGTGGTAAGAATCAGTTGCTATCAGTTGTCGACCAGAGGAGTAAAAAAAGTGAAAAGCAGAAGGACTTTCTGCATGAGACAATGAATGAAGTGAAGACTACTTGGGATGAAGGACAAGAAGAAATGTGGGTGAAGAACAGATTCGGCATACCTGTTCTGATTCCCTTGAGGCGTTCCTGATTTCCTTTTAAGAAAATCTTTCTTACCTGGGGTGTCTAATGCAAGAGCATCCTAGGATTCTTGGCAATCCTATATCAACCAAAAATATGTTTGTCTTTGAAGGTAGATTGTTAGTTTTGATCTTGGTTTGGTAGAGTTCTTGCTCGGTTTGGGAGACTGGTTGCTCGATTTATGTGGTTACCGGGGTGCTCGATCTCTAAAGAATGCTTGGTGACTGAAGGCATCAGTTCACTGGCACTTGGTAATAACTGTGTTCCTCGGTCATGCCTAGCATGGTTGATCAAGTGGTGCTCGGTTATTTCTTATGTTGCTCGGTGTTCTTGCTTACCGACTGGATTGTTTGGATAGATCAGCTTGGCTGACTAATGCATTTAATTTGGGTCGCACTCCTCATGTTATGGATTGACTGTTGGACATGTGGGGACCTAGATCTGGTGTGTTTCATTCTTCTATGTGGATTTGATGACCATTTGGGGCCATCTTTGAGAATTTATTTATTTTGTAAGGCTATGTGAGAGCCGACTGATGTTTTAGCATTTAATATTTGTTTATAAGGGTTTATTATTTCATCAGCTGACTTGTGGCTAAGAATTAGTATTTATAGGATGTTGGGGTAGTTGTTTAGGGCATCAGATTATTGGTTGGAAGGTTAGTAGCTTGTGATCTTAGGAGCAAGAAGATTGCTTGGAAGTTGGAGTACAAGTTTAGATCTTTCCTAGGTGTCGACCAGTGTGCTGCATGTTGCAGACCTGGACTAGCTAGATGTTGATGTTGGGGAAAAGATTTGGATCCTATGAGATCTTTTCGACTGTTACATGCTTGTAATTGGTCATAATTGGAAAGGCCTTACAGCTCGGCACATTGTATGTAATCGGTGTTTCATGAATAAAGACTTATGTTTCACTGCAAATCTGTTATTGTTATTATGTATTTTCGTTGCATATTGGTTTGGTTGCAAGATCGGTTAGTCCTTAATTGGATCCACCCACCTTGACTACATTAAAAGGGGATTTGGCAAACAAAATTGATATTTTTAAGTCTCGTGGTTTGATCTGTCATTTTTAGGGATTCTGGCCTACCCTACCACAACTGCATGACTAGGTCTCTAGAAGATGGGAAAAAATATTATCTAATATTGTTCATATCTTTCCTATGGAAAAATTATTTTTCATATCTAAGTTTGATAATATTGAGGATAGAGATAAGATCATGTGGGATAACTTCTTTAGCTGGGAGGAGGACAAATTTATGATGATGGTTAAGCCTTGGCACCCCGATTTCAACCCCTCATTTGAAATCTTTAGCAAGATCCCTATTTGGGTTAGGCTCCCTAATCTCCCCCTTCATCTATGGTGTGATCTTTTCCTTGAGGAAGTGGGTGAGGCTCTGGGGGACTTTTTGATGTTGGGTCATGCTTCTTCTAATATTTATCATTCCACTTTTGCTTGCATATTAGTATAGCTTCATTCCTCGAAGGGACTCCCAGCTGAAATCAAAATTGAATCATCCTTGGGATCTTGGATCCAACAACTTGACTATGAAGGTATTCCTTTTAGGTGTCAAAAATTCTTTAATAATTTGGTCACATTTCTTCCCAATATGGCTTGGATCTCAAGAAGAAATCTTCTCCATCTTGGTGGAAGGGTGCCTCCACCTAGTATTACACAATCCTGAAAAGCTCCTCTCAGCCTGGGATGGAGTATACTCCTGACTTAGGCACTCAGGTGTCTAATGTGGTGTTGGATGGTTCGGGCCCTACTCTGCTTCTTGTTGATCCTATTGGGTCTATTGTTGATGTAGATTCTGGTCCTATACGCCCTTTTGCTAGCTCTAGATGAGCCTTTTCTTTGGATGGTGCTCAAACCTCTACTGGTGGTTCAGTGGGTGTTGGTTCTTTTGGCATTATTGGTGCTTATTATAGTTTTGTTGATCCTTCCATGGAATGGACTACTATTGGCCATGTGTTGGCTGCTTCACTAGAAGATTTAACTCCTCTACTGGGTGATGGATCTTCAGTTTTGGATTCATTATCCTGGTAGGATGAGGCTGCTAGAGTTGAAGAAGGTTGGATCATTGTTAAAGGAAAACATTCTAAGAAGTCCTCCCATTTTTTTGACATGACCCTTCGGTCCCATATGAAGGGAACTAAAAGTTAGTTCCCTTTCCTTTTGATGTGGATCTCTAAAGGTTTATCTTGTGCTGCAGTGTGGACTTTTTGTTTTTTGGGCTGCTTTGTTCCCTTTTTAGCAGCGTTCTTTTTTGGGTGTTTCTTGGGGTTTATGGCCTTTTGGTTTGGCTGGTCTATTGTGTTTCGAGAACTTTTATTGATCAATCTTTAGTTTTATCTTTGTACAAGATTTTGGGGCCCCTTCAAAACTTGTTTTTACCTCTATCAAAAATAATTGAAGGGGCTACATTAAGTATATTAAAATATTAAAACATTACATAGTATTTTTGTTGACCAAGGACGACAATACAAAAACCCCAGAACTAAATGTCAAAGAGGCACATTACACCCAACAGCTTGTAGACACTATATCATAAGAGCATCTATTGTAAAAGTATAACTACATAAACAAAATGGAGTACCCAAACTACACCTATACGCCTACTTAATAGGTTTGCATTAAAAAATAACCAAATATTGTTCTAATTAAATTATTGTTAATTATTATAATCCTAAAAATATTATAATAAAGTAAATTAAAATAAATAAAATAGAAAATTATTATTTACAATCTTTCAAATATGATTAACTTAGATATTAATGTTATCCTAACCTATATTAATTCACAGGAAAAGACTCAGTTGCACTTTTTCTTGCAACAAATCAAACTTGAAGCAATTTAGTTATTTTTCTTTTTATAAAATCTTACAATAATCTATTTGAATCAAGCTATTATCAACTCTACCTTTGAATTACTATGTCATAACTCATCTACCATGAAATAAATATTATTATCTCACATGGCACTTATTATATTATTATATTATAATTAATATGCAATTGTTATTATTGAGGTTTACCCTACAACATGATGGTTGTTGATATCACCACCAAGGTTAAAACTCCCATTGGGTAGATAGCCTGAATTTACTTATGCTCAAAAAAATATGTATACACCAAATCGAGACACATCTTACAAAAGATCCAATGCTTAAATTCATGTCTCCATCTCAGAGGTTCGCTCCTTCATTGAGAAAATAAGGAATGTCAATCGAGCTAGGAATACCAACCTTCAAATAAGTTTTCATTACCACCAAATCCAAATCTCCTAAGAAATAAGATTTCACCAATACTGAACCAATGCCAACACCCTTCCCTTCAAATCTCCCAAATCATATAAAGAAGCCACAAACCTCAACAAAATGTCAGTATTGATCTAATACCCATCCTCTGCTAACAAAAATTCTTCACCCAACACCATTTTGATGGCTTCCAACATTAATCCATTAGGTGCAAGAAAAACTACTTTCAATCAATAGTTAATAATGAGGCTAAGGCATGTCATTTGACAATAAGAGTTTACAAGTTGAATATGAGTGTCCATACCTACTCCAAGGCTTATCTTGTTTGAAGCTAAAATTTGAATGCCTAGAAACATGTCACTTGAACCATTTATAGCCAAATATAACCGTACCTCACATGAGTTGAACATGCCAAAAAATCTCCTCTGCAATGGGAATTGTGACCACCATACATGTTCGCCCTTTAAACATTTAGAATTTGCACAAATTTTATATAGATATCAATATTTATAGACTATGGGAGACATATTAGAATTGGTGATGAAAAGACAAGAGTATATTTGGGAGCTAGCACAATTCCATGTGGCTAATTAAGGCAAGGAATGGTGGAACAAGGACATAGCTCCCTTAGATGGAAGTGCTTGATTTGAAGGTAAAAAGAGTGATGTAATTGGCTAGTGTTGCAAAAAAGATGGCCAATCTAATACCAATCAAAATTAATATAAAATGTCCATGTACTTTAGTCCATGAAGGATGGTCTTGGAACTCAACTTCATCGTTGGTATCAAAAACTTAAAAGGTAGGAAAGATAGTAAAAAGTGTGAAACCTTATGAATAGCTTCAAATGCATCTAAATTTGGATGGACTAGGATTTTTTCAAGAGACTCCATCAAAATTCAACTTTAGCCAACTTGATTGAACCAATTTCCAACTCACATGAAAATGCAAAGAATTTGATTCAACTCCACCAACACCATCAATGGGAAAACTATTATTATTATACTATTATATTTTTATTAAACTTTTTACAAAAGTTTAAAAATATTAAGGCTAAATTATTTTATATTATAATATCATTATATTTTATTTTTATTCATTCTTATTCTTATCCTTGAGAAAAAAAATAGATTTTCTTTACACACAAGAACTACACAGGAAAGGAAATAAAATGGAAATCAATAATGTTAATCACTAAGATAAGAACTAGTTCACATCAATTTAAATGTAAAACTAGAAGATGGAGAATACCTTAAAAAAAGTGAGTAGGAAGAAGATGTTGTTATTGCACTCAAGAAGTGATGGAGATAGAATTACATTACATCATAGAGTGTTCACTTTACAAGGATATTTAAATCAATTACATTGAAACTCTAAACCTGAACACTTTGAGTAATCTGTAAAAGAAAACATAACAAGGGTTGTAGATTCCTTTATCAAAATACATAGTTGAAGATCCAAGATGTAGAAGAAAAAGGAGAATTAGTAGGTGCAATATTTTAGACTTTGTATGTTTTTCTATTCCTCGACTATTTATAGGTCCATAAATTGTTTTTCCTTATAGACATTATTTAAAACATTTATTCATTCATTCATTTGCACCCTGTAATACCCCTCCCATAGTTTACTTTCAGTTTAATTGGCCAGACTCTTTTAGGCCACTCTTCATGTTGATTATCCATATTTGATGATGTTATTTATATTTATGGTTTTACTGACTTCATACTTGCATGTTTATGGTTAGTATGTATGTTTTACTTTTCTATTTGACATGTCTGATGTGGTTAAGAGATGGAGTCATAGTTACTTGCTTGTGAGATCCACACAATCGTCCGATCCCCACCATTATTTGTTATATATATATATATATAGATAGATAGATAGATAGATAGATAGATAGATAGATGTACATGCTCGTCTTTTATGCAGGATTGTAGGTACCGAGAATCGACTTCCCTGAATTGTTAGGATGAGTGTGCCCTATCACAATATCCCAATGGTAAGAGAGGGGAGATAATGTAGACATGTCCAAATCCTAACCTACACCTTGTATTGTCCTCAAATAGTGGACAAGTATCTGATTGACTTCCCTTTCAAATGCGTCAAGGTGATGTGCATTCGTGAGCCTTTTTGCTTGAGCATGATTTTGTACCTTGAGGATAGTTGATCTTTTTCATGTTGTCTTGTTATGTGGTGATGTAATTTCTAGTGTTTTATGTTGAGTGTTTTATAAGATTAATTATGTAATTAAATAATTAAATCTTATTAAAGTATTAAATATGAGGATATTTAACTAATAAAAATTAATTAAATACCTTGTTACTTAAAAAGAGTAAATTAAAAGTCTAATTTGGAATAAAGGGATTTAATTAATTATTAAATCCAAAATTAAATTTATAGGCATGTTTGATTTATTAATATTTAATTATCAATTGCATTATTATTAATATGCTAAAATATTAATTGATTAATTAAATATTAATATGTAATTAAAGTTGCACCATCGATTTAATATAATTGAAATATAAAATTTAAATTGAAAGTTAAGTGATTTGCACAAATGAAAATTACTAATTAAAAATAAATAATAAATAAAAGTGATATAAACAAGGTTGGAGTAGAGTTATGTTTTCAATAATCAAACTTAAAGGGCTTCATTGATTTTAATAGTGGATTTTTTTTTCTCTAATGGAGAGTTGCATATTTTCAACTATGGTTGCTAGTTTTTCTTTATTAGGATTTTTGGGTTCACTATTTCATAACAGGTTTTCATGTTTTGGGGGGATTGAAGAAATTTGTCAAAGCTTAGGAGTATTTTGGAATTCTTCAAGTTTTCAATTTGGCTATTGTGATTCAGATCTGCTTGTGAATTCAACGTAGGGTTTGAATCCTAAATTGTAATATTTTCATTTGAAAAGATTGCCTTCTTTGAGCCTGCCAGGTTGTATTTGAGTTTGTGTGTTGAAATTTTGAATTGGTTTTATTGTGAATTTTGAGGAAAAGAATTGTTTGGGTTTTCCATTTTTATTTTTGAAAAATCAAGGAAAATAATTTATTGTCTTCTTGTGTAGAAAATTCTGGTAAAAGATTTAGATCTGGAAACCCTTGTGTCCAAATTGAGAAAACTATATGTTATGTTGAAACTAACAAAACCCTAATTTATTCTACAAACAATTAATTTATTTATTTTTTAAAGGTTGATTATTCAATCAACTAAGGTTTGAACAAAATTTTGGTATAAAATTTATGATATTATAATTATTTTCTAAATAAAATATATATTCTATACATATTAAAATCTATTGGACAAGAAAAATTTAATGTTGCTGAAATTATATATATAATTTAAAACTCAAGATTGAAGTTTAGAAAAGAGTTATGGAGCAAGGAGCGGGACTACAATGATTTAATCGGATGCAGGACAAATAGAACCAGGGTGAGTTCCTCTCTGATTCAAATTTGCAGAGGTTTGGGGTGTTTAGAAAACATGATGGGTTTTCTTATAAGCCCAATGAGAAACCTAGATGGTAGTTTATTCGAAAGGAAAACTTGGGGCAAAGACATTTTTAGTGGAAAGCTTTTGACAGGGGTGGATGGGAAGATGGACATATGCCCTCAAATATAGTTATTGATTAGGTATGGGGGGAGCCGAAAGACTATGGTTGAGCTGAAGGAAAATGCAAAACAAAATGGTGTGGGCATGCCTTTTCAAATGGACCGAGGTGACTTCAGTAAGATAGCTAAAAGTTTTGGCATCCAAAACAAACTCAAAGGGGTGATACTCAAACTCAAGACGTATCAAAATAAATACATAACATAGTGGTTTCTATTTTAATTAATGGGGAAGCATGGATAGAATCAATGACCTATCTGAAAGACCATGTCTCCTTTTTGAAATGGGTAGGACAATGGCCAACCTATACTAAAATCAAGGCCTTGTGTGAGCAACATTGGGGTGAGGTCGGTGCTTTCAAAACTCTAGCTAATGGATTTTTCTGGTTGGGTATGTGAAGGATCATGGTATACCAAGCTATGGCCTTAAGTCGCAATGAAAAATTAGAAAATCAGGGCTAGTCAACTTGACGTAAAAAGTTGAACATCTTATCAACCTTATGTCAAAAAGTTGTAAGAATAGAATCTGTAGGAAATTAAATGTAGTTTCTAAACTACTAGCCATTTTTCAAAAAAAAAATCTAATTGTTGAAAATTTTAGATTTTAATGCAGTAGTACAAAAATTTGAAGAAAAAGATAAAAAGTGTGTGTATGTCTAGCCACCTTAATCACAATAAAATGATGATATTTTTTCACAAGATTCTAGATATAAGTAGTAGACTCATGCCCAAATGTGACGCATATTTTTGTGTAATTTTTTCCAGCTAAATAATTAATTATGAAATTTTTGCTACAACTTTTTCAAAGTAAAAAAACTCTCATGTCAGACCACCTTAACTAATTGTAAACTTTACAAAATTGAAAACTTCTTTTTTTTCTTATAGTAGATGAATAAAAGTATGTGAAGCATGTTTCAGATTTCAAAAAGGTTAAATCATTTGAAAGTTATAGTTGTTTTTCAATCAGGACTTTAGAGGTAATTCAATTGGAAAATAAGTAATAATTACTTACTGCACTCAAAATTTGACAGCAATTATATTGATGGAAAGATGATAATCTCTTTAAGAAACCCTTTTTATTTCATCAAATTCGGGTAAAAAAAGGTCGTCATCTACATAGTCGAAGTCTAGAGATTAGAGGAAATATGGTAAACAAGTTTTTTGGGTTGACCGTCCACATTTGGCATTCCAAAGCCAAAACCCAAGGCAAATCCCAAGCCTAATCGGGTATCCAAAACCACATAGGCTATCCAAAATCAAATCGGGTATGCAGAACCAAATCGGGTATCTAAAATATAATTGGATACCCAATTTGGACAGGTTTGAATTCAATTTTCACTTTTCCCACCAACATCATTTGGGTTTTTTTTTCCTTTGAAATTTTCATTAGTTGATTTATATAGATTGAATTTATGATTTTTTAATTTAAATTTGTTCATTGGTGTATTTTAATTTATTTATTATTTTATTTTATATTTTGTTCATACTATTTTTTAAATTAAAATATTATCTTTATAAAATTATTTAAATAATGTACCAAATTAAAAAATATATGTTATTGGATATTTCCTTTTAGATAATGTGATATATTATATAGTATATTATATTAATAATATATATATAATACTAAGCTCCTAGGCAAGGCTGGAGGTTTTCTCAATCCCACTCTTTCCTACCAGCGCCTGCACAGAGTGGGGTATATATGTAACATTTTTAATGAGTAATAAAATGTCTTGGCTTTGGCCTTTTACCAATATATATATATATATATATATATATATATATATATATAATGTTATGTTATATTTAATGATATATATAATATTATATATTACTAAATATCATACTAATATTAATATAATATAATACTAAAATTATACCATTTTACAATACTAATATAAATAATAATAATATAATACTAATTTATTAATACTGATGCTTATATGATTATATTAATATTATAAAAGATGAAATTTAAAAAAAAATTAAAAACTAAAATCAAAATTGAAAATAGCATTCAAATGAAAACCAAGATCTGGGCAGTAGCAAATTGGATATCCGATCTGAAATCAGATATCCAATCTATTTTATTGGCATCCAAAACCAAATTATTATTCTCTAGGTCTCTCAATCCGAGAACCATGTTTTTTACAGAGAACTTTATGGGATTGGAGTTGTGGAAGACAAAAAAAAAAAATTTACCACCCTTTTTGTTGAAAATTTCTTGATTATCAAAGGTATTGCATCACCTTTTTGGTCTCACCGTGGGGAGCAACAGTCGTCAAAAGCATAAATGGAAGATGAAGCTCACAAATGAAGAAATTGAAGTGTATAGAGAAAGAGATAGGGTTAGCCATCAAAACAAGAGAAAAGGTAGGTTAAATTAATATGAAGGTGAGTCCATATTCTTACCCATAAATGTTGTTTCAAGTGAAGAAGAAATTGAATTTGAAATGAATTACAATAATCTTGAAAATGAGAATGTATCGATTGAAGATGAAAATGTAGGGTTTGAAAATAAACATGTAGATGTGGACAATGGAAGTGTAGTCATTGGCAATGGAAATCCACTAATTGAATATGAAGGAATTGACAATGATAATGGTGCACAAGAACCAAATCAACGTTACACATCTCCAAATTATATGAGAAATGAAGTCCCTTACGAGGAAGAAAGACAAAATTCAATTTTGAGACCTTCAAGAACAAAAAAATGATTACTTCAAATTGATGAGAACATAATGATCAATTTCAATGGCAAGAGGTCACAAAGAACCATTCAATTATGGGCTTTGAGACTTTTTGATCAATTTTTTAGCCACAAGACATTTGTTGAGCAATGCCAAATGTTTGTGCAATTGTTAAAGATGCAGAAGATGAGACCTATACTAGTCAAATTGAAGATTTGTGTGAACAAGAAAATGGAGAGGAATGCTATTATTGTGAGAAATCTTTTTAGTGCTCTCAATTCCATTGGGAAGACTACCAAGGAAAAAGACAAGATAGCCGCTCAAAGGGTTATTACAACCTCCTTAGTAAACTTCATCATTTGAGAAAGGCTTGTTTGATGAGACAAACTTGTGTTGACTTGAACTTAAATCATAAAACTTTGGATAAAGAACTTGCAAGAAGAGAAAGACTTGATGATCCTCTAAAAAATTATACATGGGATTATGGTGGGAGACTTCCATGTTGTGATTAGAAGCTTACCAATGTTGTGAAGGATCAAATTCAACTATTTTGGAAATCTAACTCAAGAGTGTCACCAAATGTGAAAGATGTCTTGAAGTTGAGAATTGACATTTGAGACCACACCCTACATCCTAAACATTATTTGGAGGTAAGTCAAACAATGTTGTTCAAAAAAATTGTGAGACACATCCAACATTGCAAATATCACAAAGGGCTTTTGAAGCCTTCAAGCCATGTTTTTGTGTACCTCTTAAGATTCAAAATAATTTTTGTTGCAAATATCATGTGGATTTTTCAATGCACCATGAACTATTACAATCCCTTGTTGTTGCTGGAACATGGTTGTACACGTACATGATTAGAAAGAATGGAACTCTTGCACTTGAAGACTATGAGAATCACAAAACCATTCTCATGTATTCACACTTTCTTAGAGAAGAAAATGTTAAGTTGTTAAAGCATCAAGGAAGACCAAAGAAAAAATAACTTTGGACTATTAGTATTGTTAACCATGAAGTAATATTTAATACCCTCAAACAGAGAGATGACCCTTCAGGCACACTTCACTAGGTAATATTAACTCACTGCAAGGTTTTCCATGTTCATTACACTTACATTCAATACATTAATTATAGTTTTCTTCTTCATTTATTTGAGCCAATAAATTTGGTTTTGTATATGGATTGTAAGTGCAGTTGGATACATATATGATAGTTATAGAATATTGAGGCATGCATTTGATTAGCTCATAAAAATTGACAGTAAAGTTCATTGTGCATTGACTTGTCATGTTCTTTGGTTTTTTTAGTTAGTTATACATTCATAATCTTTTTGTCAACCTATAAACTTATTGTTTTCTCTATTAACTTGTTCGTGTTCCTTCAAAATGCACGGATTGGAATGTAGATGCAATCGAGTACCATTAGTTAAATCTATACATTAAGGAGCGGAAAGGACACACTTATTGTATAGGATTTTTTATATATAGTTGTGTATCTAATATTTTTGGTAATTTGTTATCTAGGACTTTTGATAACATTGATGTATTTATACATAATATGGTTATATCAATGATATACGATGTATTTACATATGTGAGGTTGTGTCTACACTCAAGCTCCTATAATGATGAAATACATGCAAGACTGCAAATATTTGACTTGGTTTAAAACAAATTGATATGGCCAAACATATCATTTTCATGCATTACATTTCAATAGTAATATATTTTGATTGCAATATATATTTCAATTGTAATATAGATTTTATTAGATTTTTGTTTATCCCACTATGTAACCATTTGGCCTATTAAGCCCTATTGGCCAAGGGTGGATCAAAGTGGTCAAAATGGTTAAGTAAGATTGACCTAGATTAAAAATGATGTTTTTCATTCATTAAAGTCACATTAGTCATATTTTCAAGGTTATAAGTTTCATTGACGTAAAAGTGACAAAAGTTATAGTGATGCTCAATTGAAAGTTGCACCACTATGTATCTTTCAAACTATTTGTCCTGGGACTAAAAAATCTACTTGGTTAGCTCTGATTGGTTGGAAAAAATTTGTTCTATCCATGGAGATTCTCGAACATCTACAACTATCCCATACCAAACTGTCCCCAAGGTGCACTAAGCATGATCGGGTAGAAAACTTTATAGGCTCGTAACTCAGAGCTTGTGAGAGAATTTTCAAGTCATCAGGTGCTACAAGATCATGTTGGAAAGTTCTATAATAACCTCTCTCTATTATGGGAGATTTAACTTCATTTGAATTTGGTAGGGCGATCTCCCTCTATGCCAAAAGTTACAGTGATGCTCAGTTGAAAGTTGCAGCACTACATATCTTTCAAATCGTTCATCCTGGGAACAAACCATTTTCTCTATTAGCTTCAGTTGGTTAGGTGAACCCAAGTGACAACCGTATTCTTCCCACAAAGATGCATAGAATGTCTGTGACCACCCCATACTGAAGTGTCCCCAAGGTACACTAAGCATGATCAGGCAACAAAATTTATAGGCTTGTAAATCAAAGCTCGTGAGAGGTATCATTGAGTCGCTAGGTGCTACAGGAACATGTTGGAAATTCCTACAATAAACTCTCTTAGTTCTAGGAGATTCAAGCTCATTTGAATTCAATAGGGAAATCTCACTCTATGCCAAAAGTTGTAGTGATGCTCAGTTGAAAGTTGCCCCACTGCATATCTTTCAAACCATTCATCCTGTGACCAAATCATTTTCTTTTTTAGCTCTTATTGGCTGGGTATACCCCAGTGACAACCTTATTTTTCCCACAAAGATGCTCTAACATCTGCGACTACCTTATACCAAAGTGTCCCAAGGTGCACTAAGCACGATCGGGAAGCAAAATTTATAGGCTCGAAACTTAGAGCTTGTGAGAGATATCGTCAAGCCATTAGGTGCTACATGACCATGTTGGAAAGGCCTAAAATAACCTCTCTCCATTGTGGGAGATTTGACTTTGTTTGAATTTGGCAAGGCAATCTCGCTCTATGCCAAAAGTTACAGTGATGCTCAGTTGAAAGTTGCACCACTATGTATCTTTCAAACTGCTCATCTTGGGACCAAACCCTCCACTCCATTAGCTCCAGTTGGTCAAGTGAACCCCAATAACAACCCCATTGTTCCCACAAAGATGCATAAAACATCTGTGACCACCCCATATTGAAATGTCTCGAAGGTGCACTAAGCATGATCGAGAAAAAAACTTTATAGGCCCATAACTTGGAGCTCATGAGAGGTATCATTGTTCCATTGTGTGCTACAGGACCATGTTGGAAAGGCCTACACTAAAATCTATTCATTCTAGGAGATTTGACCTTGTTTTAATTCGGTAGGGTGATCTCGCTCTATGTTAAAAGTTGCAATGATGCTCAATTGAAAGTTGCACCATTGTGTATCTTTTAAATTGTTCATCTTAGGACCAAACCATCTTCTCCATTATGTCTGGTTGTCTAGGTGAACCACAATGACAACCCCATTCCACCCACAGAGACACTCAAACATCCCTAACTATCCCATACCAAAGTGTCCCCAAGGTGCACTAAGCATGATCTGGAAGAAAACTTTATAGGCTCGTAACTTAGAAGTTGTGAGAGATATCATGGATTTCTCAAGTGTTGTAGTCAACCTCTCTCAATTCTGAGATATCCGACCTCATTTGAATTTCACAGGCTGATCTCTCTCCATGCCAAAAGTTGCAGTGTTGCTTAATTGAAACTTTCATCACTATGTATCTTTCAAACCATTCTTCCTAGGATCAAATTATCTACTCCGTTAGCTCCAATTAGCTGGGTGAACCCTAGTTACAACTCCATTTTTCCCATGGAGATTCATAGAACATCCATGACCACCCCATACCAAAGTATCCCCAAGGTCTATTACGCCTATTATCCCAGTTGTGGTTACCCTATAAGGAAGTGGAGTTAGGGTATGTAAATTTGGAGTCTATTAGCCTAGTTGTTGTAGATATTAAGCCTATTAGACTATTACTTTTGTTAGACAAAATTTTTTAAGGGAATTTTCTTTGAAAATGAAGCCTAATTAGATCTATTATGCATCACAACACATGACAAAGATACAATGCAAGAAAATATATAATATACAAATGAACATACATACATACATACATACAATGCATGACAAAGATATAATATGGAAATAATACATATATACAACGCATGACAAATATATAATATAGAAATTAATATACATACAACGCATGAAAAAGATAAAATATCCAGAAATGAACATGTTCTATATATGTGTGTGTGAAATTGTTTTGTACAAAATGTTGCACATGGCATCTCAAAATAAGAAACAACTACAAATATTTCTAGGACATCCTAATCTACTATGGAACATCAAAATGGAGCCTCTTTGAAGTAGTGTTTGGCTCTGATGGACCCTAGATGAACACAAAATGAAACCCCAAGTTAGATTACATAATTTAAATAAGGTTTCTATAAATCAAAAGTTAAAATAAAAATTCATAGTCAACAACAATAAATAAACAAATTATAAAATTAAAATCTCATGTACCTCACCTCTATGTCTCCTCATGCAGCCAAGAGTTCTAACATATGTCCTTGATAGGGAAGGGACAACACTGCCAATGTCAGCTCTGACTTGTATATGTTTGCAACCATGAGATTGATCTTCGAGTTATACTATTTAATGTTAAATCCTTGGTAGAAAAATAAATTTACAAAATAATTGAATTAATATTAAAACCTATAGGTGTTGAACTTTCTACATGCAATGTTAGTTGGGTCAACAATGATACAAAGCCTTGGCATTGTACCTCCATCAAACTAGGGGTTACCTACAAAATTCAAAAAGATACTTGATACAATTATGAGTTGATCATGTATATACTTGATAATAAAATACAAATAAATAAATTTAGAAATATACATACCGTGGGGCTATCACTGTGAATTGAGATGCTTGTGACTCTACAATGGTGAATTGGTGTCATGGTGTCATTAGACACCACCCTCTATCAAATAAACCATGTAAATTAAAAATGAGTACGCACAAGTGACAAGTATAAATATGCATAAACAATCTAAAACACTTAATTACCTTCCCCTTTTCAATGCCTGATGCCTGAACCCCCTCACATTGCCCCTAATAGCAGCTTGTGAAACCTACAACAATATTTAATAAGATGATCATAAAAATTATAAAACACATGTATATACTAATATAAAAAAGTAAACCAATGAGTACATTAAAACATATATACCGGGGAAGTGTCAAGGCCAAATGAAATGGCCAAAAGCATGGACCCTTCCACATGTGCCATCTCCTCCTATGTCATCAACTAAATATCAATGGACCACATATATATACATAAGTGGGCAGTCATTATAAGTAAATTCTACTAAAAATATGAATGTTTGAAATTAAATAAAGTGTGACTTGAGTTAAATGTTTAGTCTTACCATAACAATAGGAGTTCATGGTTCTACATGCCCCTCCTTCTCTCTCGTGTGATATACCTCTCCATGAGGTGTTTCAGTCCCTGTAGTGACATGTGTTGTATCATCCACCTCAAACATGTATTCATATGCATCACTATCATTCAAGGAACCCAAACACAAATTCTTGCACATAATGCAAGTATGGGCTACATAAACATGTGAGCTCATGGAGGATGTGGAAGGGCCAAAATCATCAAAACAAGGAAGCAACAATGTCTCACTTTGCCTAACTAGTAGATCGTTCAAGGTGTGAATGGCTCTAATAGTCTATGAGTCGGTCTCAATAATAATATTAGGATTTTGTACTATAGGAGGGGGTGAAATATCAGGGAGGACATATGCGAGAGATTTCACCCGGTGTGCCCATGGCCTATCCTAAGGAGCACCTAATCATATGCCCTATCTTAGTCTTAGGCTCCAAGAGTTAACTTTGTGACCGAGCAAAAATTCAGCATACAATTTTTTAATAAAGTAAAATGGGACATCCAAATTGTTGTGGGGTGGTCTAACAAAAACCATCCACCAACAGTCCCAAAAGTGGTCATGCATCGCATCATTTGTGCACCACTTAATTGATAACTTTGTAGTTTTAGGGTTCACTTTTAAAATCCTTTTGGGATTCACAAAAAGGTTACATATGTCAAGCGTAGTTATATTTAGGCCCATAACCGCATCATAGTCAAGCCCATTGTCAAACTCGGTGTGCATGGAATCATGCCAAAGTAATACAACATTATGTTTCTCTATAAGTTTCTCCATGTTTTCAATAATGGATTTCAAGGTGGAAAACATGGGGCACAATGTGGGAGTATTGACATAAGTGTTTTCAAAGCCCCTTGGTTTAAATTTTCACTAATGAGCTCCTCTAAAGGTTGAGAGTTGAGAACTGGTTTGTCAGTAGGTGGTGGAAGATTCATTTGTGGTGGTTGGAAATTGTTTTCGGGTTCATTATTTGGAGGGGGCTTTGTGGTTGGTTTGAGTCCATGCCTGGTTACATTAAAAAGAAATTTTCAATTACAATCAAAATTTAAAAATTATTAACAAATTTAAACAAACCCTACTTTTAAGCAAAAAAACAAATGATTGTTAGAGTGGGGTTGCCATTGCACCAAAAGACTGATCTATCAATGCCCGATACAACCACTCAATTTATAGTACATAGGAGGCAGTTAAGCCCTTGTCACGAATCCCGAGGGGAGCGCTGAACATTTTGCCAACAATCTCCCCCTCAGCATTACCCGAGGGTCTGAGGATTCAAACCTGTGACCAAGCTCTGGTACCACTTGTTAGAGTGGGGTTGCCGTTGCACCAAAAGACCGATCTATCAATGCCCAATACAACCACTCAATTTATAGTACATAGGAGGCGGTTAAGCCCTTGTCACGAATCTCGAGGGGAGTGCTGAACATTTTGCCAACAATGATTTCATTAAAAAACAACAAAATATCAAAATTTATACATACCTTGATGATTTTTGCTTGAAAATGGCAAGAAGATGATTGTATACCTTATCACAAATCGCATACATGATACACACCTTCTATTTTTACAATGTAAAATGATAAACATTGGTCGCGGGTTTTTTTTTTTTTGGGCAAATATCGGATATTTGATATTAAATCAGGTATCTAATTTGTTATCAGAGATACTTGATTAGGCTTGTGCATCATAATTATCTTTGGCTATGTGTACTCACACCTAGGCCTACTAAAAAGTCAACATGATTTTTAGTACATTTTTGGACGAGTGAAAAGGAGATTTTTTTCACATCACCACTTTTTGGCATACCATGATCCTGCACATACCCGGTTATCTATTTTGATAAGCATGATAGGGATTGGATCATGAACAGTGGTCCCTATATGTTGGATGGGAAAGGTTTTTATTTGAAAAGATGGGAAGTGAACTTTGATCCTATTCGGGAAAAGGTAATGGAAATGCATATATGGATTGTCCTAGAGCACCAACTACATGAATATTGGATTGAATAAACTCTAAAGGTGATAGGAAACAAGTTAGGTGAATATGTGAAGATAGAGGTTGTAGATTTAGTTGATCTACATATGTTTCCGAAGATTTTTATTAAATGGAAGTCGTGCCATCCACTACTTGAAATGATAGAAATGAATTGGGAGCCTAGTGTCAGAAATTAGTTGTGGATGGAGAGTTCAAAGAATGTTCCAAATGTCTAGGCACTAGTAAATTTGGCCTCAAATTTCGACAAGAATTGGTCGAAATTTCAACAGAAATTAGTCAAATTTACGACCAACATTGTTGTCGGTCTTTTTTTGTCCAATTTTTGATGTTTATAATCAGTCAAAATTTTGACTAAAACATAGGTCGAAAATTCGACTGAGTCCATGCTCCAAAATTGTCGTCATTTTTTTATAATGGTCAAAATTTCGACCAATTGATTGATCGAAATTTCGACCAGTGGCAGCAAAAATTTCCACCAAATGTTGGTCAAAATTTTGACAAAAACACCAAATGTTCGATCGAGATGCTATACGTTCGACGGATGAGATGGTCAAAATTTTTGACCATTCAATTGGTGGAAATTTTGTTATTTTGGTCGAAATTTCGACCATCTTTTGGTGGAATTTTTTAGTGGCATTGGTCAAAATTTCAACCAATGCTATTTTTTATTTTTTTTAAATGTTACATACGTAAGGTGCATTTAGAGTTCTTTTCATTAACCTGTGATTCATGAGTAGTGGTTTACATGAACCCATCTCTCATGAGAATGAATGGAACAGTTAGCACTCATTGGCTCTAGGTGATGCTTACGGAGGTGAAGCATCGAGACTTCCCGGGAGGTCATCCATCCCAGTACCACTCCATCTCGAGCACGCTTAACTATGAAGTTTCCTCCATGGTTAAACCCACTCTGCTTGCATCCTCATTTGCAAAACCTTCACCAAGTGTTATGCCTTATGAACCATTCATTAGAAAGCCCCTTAAGCTCGTCAATTAATAAGTAGGAGATATTTTCCACAGCAAGTCAAATTGTTATATTGCTATCAAGATTCAACTATGTAGTTTTTTGAGTCAAACTCATTGACCCGTGATTCATGAGTAGTGGTTCACACGAACCCATCTCTCATGAGAATGAATGGAACACTTAGCACTCATTGGCTCTAGCTGATGCTCATAGAGGTGAAGCACTGGGACTTCCCGAGAGGTCACCCATCCCAGTACTACTCCAACTCAAGCGCACTTAACTACAGAGTTTCCTCCGTGGTTAAACCCACTCTGCTTGCATTCTCATTTGCAAAACCTTCACCAAGTGTTGTGCCTTAGGAACCATCGATTAGAAAGCCCCTTAAGCTCATCAACTGGTTCGTAAGGCACAACACTTGGTGAAGGTTTTGCAAATGAGAATGCAAGCAGAGTGGGTTTAACCACGAAGGAAACTCCGTAGTTAAGTGCGCTCGAGTTGGAGTAGTACTAGAATGGGTGACCTCTCGGGAAGTCCCAGTGCTTCACCTCTGTGAGCATCAGCTAGAGCCAATGAGTGCTAAGTGTTCCATTCATTCTCATGAGAGATGGGTTCGTGTGAACCACTACTCATGAATCACGGGTCAATGAGTTTGACTCAAAAAATTACACAGTTGAATCTTGATAGCAATATCACAATTTGACTTGCTGTGGAAAATATCTCCTACTTATTAATTGACGAGCTTAATGGGCTTTCTAATGAATGGTTCATAAGGCATAACACTTGGTGAAGGTTTTGCAAATGAGGATGCAAGCAGAGTGGGTTTAACCATGGAGGAAACTTCGTAGTTAAGCGTGCTCAAGCTGGAGTGGTACTGGGATGGATGACCTCCCGGGAAGTCTCGGTGCTTCACCTCCGTAAGCATCACCTAGAGCCAATGAGTGCTAACTATTCCATTCATTCTCATGAGAGATCCATTTGATAAAGCTTGGTGAAATAACTTCAAACATTTTGAAGCATCTATTGGATTCTGTCACCCAAAAGGAAGATGGATTTCCCAATTCAGAAATTCCTAGCCACCATCTTTAATAAATTTATCTGGATCATCTGAAATGGTCTTCAAAATTGGCCGCCAGTTCAAGTTCATTCTGCTTTCATAATACTTTATATCCATTGAGTTTAGCCATTCTTTGATGCCATCAAGAGAAGATTGAGGAATAACATCAATGTGGAGTACATCCCGCTTGAAGTCTTTGAAAACAATAGCCATATCAAATGCCTTTTGCCCAAGTCCTACTCTCTCAAGGTTAACTATCTCAATCTCACTAATGGTTATTACTAAGAAAGGCAATTCCACCAACTTAACCAAATAGTTTACGGTAGGAACAATAAAAGCAGAGGCTTTGAAAGGAACTCCATGAAAACCTAGCTCTCTAAATGGTATATCAAACTCCAGTTCAAAATCTTTTAGATGAGGCTGCTCCCATAGCTCTGTTACTCGTTTAACAAACCCTTCAAACTCTCCATTGATTTGATTTTTCCTGTCCCTCTCTTGCTGCTCTTCCTCAATTTCATCGGGATCATACATGGACCTTCTTGCCCCTCCTAAAGTTTGGACCATGTCCATTACTTCCACATAAAACTGGACATCCTTAGTCTTCTTAGTTCCCACCATAATATGGTTATGCAAATGAAAATGAAGCAAAGTAATCATCTCCTTCTCTGCTGGCTGGAAGAATGCGTGTTTAATATTTTGATACATGATATCAGCTCTCTCTTCTGCTCTCATGGTTGAATACCGAAATCCATTATAGTGGGCCTCCAGAGTTCTAGTCATCTTTCTTCCTCTTCCACCAAATGCCGGCCTGATCCACAAGTCTGCCAACCTAATTGGCTTTGTTTTTGAAAGCTAAAGTTTCTTCTGAGTCACCAGTGTAGGTCTCTCTACCTTTTTAGACTCTGTCATAGCTACAGACCATCTGTGGGATTTAATCATTTGTATCACTTGGTTGATGATGTAGGGGCATCCAGCAGGGCACCTGAGCCCAGGAGTGGAATGGCATTCAGAGATGTTCAATTGCAATGTTAGACTCAATATTCAAAGAAAAATTCATAATCAAGTCTAAAGGTCATTGTAATGTAATAAGGAATAATTCAGTATGTAAGCAAGATATGGACGTACAAAAAAAACCAGTGAGCTATTTAACAAATCCCCAAAAGAAATCGATATCAAGAATGTAGCGAAAAAGATGTGAGTAGAATGGAAAAAGATGTGAGATGCATGAACATCAAAGATTAATATGGCTAGAAGATAGAAGCAATGAACTGTTCATGGGTTCCAAGCACTTAAAAAATGTGGAGTTCAGTCAGCCTGTAGTAGCAAGCTAAAAAAATTCTTTCAAGTCATTGATTCAGTTTGCCATGTTTATTGACCTCAAATTTGGTCTTTTCATTAACCTGTGATTCATGAGTAGTGGTTTACATGAACCCATCTCTCATGAGAATGAATGGAACAGTTAGCACTCATTGGCTCTAGGTGATGCTTACGGAGGTGAAGCACCGAGACTTCCTGGGAGGTCATCCATCCCAGTACCACTCTAGCTCGAGCACACTTAACTACGGAGTTTCCTCCATGGTTAAACCCACTCTGCTTGCATCCTCATTTGCAAAACCTTCACCAAGTGTTATGCCTTATGAACCATTCATTAGAAAGCCCCTTAAGTTCATCAATTAATAAGTAGGAGATATTTTCCACAGCAAGTCAAATTGTGATATTGCTATCAAGATTCAACTGTGTAGTTTTTTGAGTCAAACTCATTGACCCGTGATTCATGAGTAGTGGTTCACATGAACCCATCTCTCATGAGAATGAATGGAACACTTAGCACTCATTGGTTCTAGTTGATGCTCACAAAGGTGAAGCACCGGGTCTTCCTGAGAGGTCAGCCATCCCAGTACTACTCCAACTCGAGCGCACTTAACTACGGAGTTTCCTCTGTGGTTAAACCCACTCTGCTTGCATTCTCATTTGCAAAACCTTCAGCAAGTGTTGTGCCTTATGAACCATCGATTAGAAAGCCCCTTAAGCTCATCAACTGGTTCATAAGGCACAACACTTGGTGAAGGTTTTGCAAATGAGAATGCAAGCAGAGTGGGTTTAACTAGGGAGGAAACTCCGTAGTTAAGTGTGCTAGAGTTGGAGTAGTACTGGAATGGGTGACCTCTTAGGAAGTCCCGGTGCTTCACCTCTGTGAGCATCACCTAGAGCCAATGAGTGCTAAGTGTTCCATTCATTCTCATGAGAGATGGGTTCGTGTGAACCAAAGTATCAAAACCCACGGTGAGTCAGGCGAGTTATCCTGACTCGCGGGTCTAGCCATGGCTCCCAGGTTTTGGTGACCCGGCCGAGTCATGGGTCGAGTTATGGGGCATGACCCACGTGACTCACCGAGTCAGTGGGTCATGGCCACAACTCGCAGGTCCGTGCCTCATGACCTGCGCCGCGGTAGGCCCGAGCCATAGACTTGTCAACAACAGTGATATACATGTTGTTGAAGGATGAGAAAAATTGTGACAATCACTTAGAACAAGACAATAATCTGCTGTTTGAAGAAGGAAGACTGTGCCAATGATGCAGTCATAATAACAATTATATGAGCAATAATCCACGAATGAGAGCAGCAAACAAAAGGATGTAGAAGATAGTATGTTGGAGGACAGTGGCTTTCATTTTTATGACAGTGATCAGAAATGGAGAAATGTAGAAGAATATCGGTGAAAATCATGACTGTTATGAGAGGACATGATAATTAACAAACAGTCACATCAATGTCTAAGGACATTGATCATCTTCATGAATCTCTAATGACAGTAGGCTTCATGAATTTCTGATGACAGTAGTCTTCAGTGAGTGTTCAAGGACAGTGTTCAAAGAAAGAAGACAGCAAACAAAAGAATGAATCCTAAAGCAATCATTAGTCATGAAAAGTCACTGATAAAAGATGATTAAAAGTAGTGTTTTGCAATGTGATAGCAGTGAAAAGAAAATCGATAAGAGCAGTGATGTATAGCAGTGATTACATGATGAAACAATGACATATACTGTTAGAAACAGTGACATTCACTGTTAGAGCAGTCACAATAAGGATCAGAATAGTAAGTAAATGATAGGTCATGAAGAGCAGTCCAAGGAATGTCAAAAAAGTTAGCCAATGAATAAATAAGAAGAATCATAAAGAAATGAGAACAGCTGACGATGTATCACAAGAATATCAGTTAGAATAGCCATGATTCATCAATGAGCATTCATGAGTTGTTAAAGGGAACAGTAGGACAAACGCCTTGGGACAATGAAGATTGAAATGCTAAGAATCAATGATCCACAAGATTCAAATTGGAGAGATGGAATGAAGACAGTGAATGTAATGGAAAAAACAGTGATCAAATTGCCTTGGTTATTGATTGAATCTACACATTTGAATATCTATATATATTGAACTAGCAAATAAGAAAAGACGTGACTGTTCACATTAGAAATGACATGTTAGTTCATAATGAAGTGACGTGACTGTTCATAACAATTACCATTCGTTCCCTTCATTATCGATTATACTTTGTTCTCTTAACCATATCCTTTAGATGTTATTTGACCTTTAGATGTGATGTGATGTGTTTTTAAGCTTTATTCAATAATGGGTGCCTGAAACAAGTTTTAAATTTTAAGAAATCTCTATTATTTTTTTTGCCGAGTCATAGCCGAGTCGTTGCCGAGTCATCGGCGAGTCATGGGTCGAGTTGGCCTTGCCGAGTCTGAGTTTTGATTCTTTGGTGTGAACCACTACTCATGAATCACGGGTCAATGAGTTTGACTCAAAAAACTACACAGTTGAATCTTGATAGCAATATCATAATTTGACTTGCTGTGGAAAATATCTCCTACTTATTAATTGACGAGCTTAAGGGGCTTTCTAATGAATGGTTCATAAGGCATAACACTTGGTGAAGGTTTTGCAAATGAGGATGCAAGCAGAGTGGGTTTAACCATGGAGGAAACTCTGTAGTTAAGCGTGCTCAAGCTGGAGTGGTACTGGGATGGATGACCTCCCGGGAAGTCTCGGTGCTTCACATCCATAAGCATCACCTAGAGCCAATGAGTGCTAACTGTTCCATTCTTTCTAATGAATGGAACAGTTAGCACTCATTGGCTCTAGGTGATGCTTACGGAGGTGAAGCACCGGGACTTCTTGGGAGGTCATCCATCCCAGTACCACTCCATCTCGAGCACGCTTAACTACGGAGTTTCCTCCATGGTTAAACCCACTCTGCTTGCATCCTCATTTGCAAAACCTTCACCAAGTGTTATGCCTTATGAACCATTCATTAGAAAGCCCCTTAAGCTCATCAATTAATAAGTAGGAGATATTTTCCACAGCAAGTCAAATTGTGATATTGCTATCAAGATTCAACTGTGTAATTTTTTGAGTCAAACTCATTGACCTGTGATTCATGAGTAGTGGTTCACATGAACCCATCTCTCATGAGAATGAATGGAACACTTAGCACTCATTGGCTCTAGCTGATGCTCACAAAGGTGAAGCACCGGGACTTCCCGAGAGGTCACCCATCCCAGTACTACTCCAACTCGAGTGCACTTAACTATGGAGTTTCCTCCGTGGTTAAACCCACTCTGCTTGCATTCTCATTTGCAAAACCTTCACCAAGTGTTGTGCCTTATGAACCATTGATTAGAAAGCCTTTTAAGCTCATCAACTGGTTCATAAGGCACAACACTTGGTGAAGGTTTTGCAAATGAGGATGCAAGCAGAGTGGGTTTAACCAGGGAGGAAACTCTGTAGTTAAGTGCGCTCAAGTTGGAGTAGTACTGGGATGGGTGACCTCTTGGGAAGTCTCGGTGCTTCACCTCTGTGAGCATCAGCTAGAGCCAATGAGTGCTAAGTGTTCCATTCATTCTCATGAGAGATGGGTTCGTGTGAACCACTAATCATGAATCACGAGTCAATGAGTTTGACTCAAAAAACTATACAGTTGAATCTTGATAGCAATATCACAATTTGACTTGCTGTGGAAAATATCTCCTACTTATTAATTGACGAGCTTAAGGGGCTTTCTAATGAATGGTTCATAAGGCATAACACTTGGTGAAGGTTTTGCAAATGAGGATGCAAGCAGAGTGGGTTTAACCATGGAGGAAACTCCGTAGTTAAGCGTGCTCGAGATGGAGTGGTACTGGGATGGATGACCTCCCAGGAAGTCCTGGTGCTTCACCTCCGTAAGCATCACCTAGAGCCAATGAGTGCTAACTATTCCATTCATTCTCATGAGAGATGGGTTCATGTAAACCACTACTCATGAATCACAGGTTAATGAAAAGAACTCTAAATTTCTGAATTGGGAAATCCATCTTCCTTTTGGGTGACAGAATCCAATAGATGCTTCAAAATGTTTGAAGTTCTTTCACCAAGCTTTATCAAATGGATCTCTCATGAGAATGAATGGAACAGTTAGCACTCATTGGCTCTAGGTGATGCTTACGGAGGTGAAGCACTGAGACTTCCTGGGAGGTCATCCATCCCAGTACCACTCCAACTCGAGCACGCTTAACTATGGAGTTTCCTCCATGGTTAAACCCACTCTTCTTGCATCCTCATTGCAAAACCTTCACCAAGTGTTATGCCTTATGAACCATTCATTAGAAAGCCCCTTAACCTCATCAATTAATAAGTAGGAGATATTTTCCACAACAAGTCAAATTGTGATATTGCTATCAAGATTCAACTGTGTAGTTTTTTGATTCAAACTCATTGACCCGTGATTCATGAGGACTGGTTCACACGAACCCATCTCTCATGAGAATGAATGGAACACTTAGCACTCATTGGTTCTAGCTGATGCTCACAAAGGTGAAGCACCGAGACTTCCCGAGAGGTCACCCATCCCAGTACTACTCCAACTCGAGCACACTTAACTACGGAGTTTCCTCCATGGTTAAACCCACTCTGCTTGCATTCTCATTTGCAAAACCTTCAGCAAGTGTTGTGCCTTATGAACCATCGATTAGAAAGCCCCTTAAGCTCATCAACTGGTTCGTAAGGCACAACACTTGGTGAAGGTTTTGCAAATGAGAATGCAAGCAGAGTGGGTTTAACCACGGAGGAAACTCCGTAGTTAAGTGCACTCGAGTTGGAGTAGTACTGGAATGGGTGACCTCTCGGGAAGTCCCGGTGCTTCACCTTTGTGAGCATCACCTAGAGCCAATGAGTGCTAAGTGTTCCATTCATTGTCATGAGAGATGGGTTCGTGTGAACCACTACTCATGAATCACGGGTCAATGAGTTTGACTAAAAAAACTACACAGTTGAATCTTGATAGCAATATCACAATTTGACTTGCTGTGGAAAATATCTCCTACTTATTAATTGATGAGCTTAAGGGGCTTTCTAATGAATGGTTCATAAGGCATAACACTTGGTGAAGGTTTTGCGAATGAGGATGCAAGTAGAGTGGATTTAACCATGGAGGAAACTCCATAGTTAAGCGTGCTCGAGCTGGAGTGGTACTCAGATGGATGACCTCCTGGGAAATCCTGGTGCTTCACCTCCGTAAGAATCACCTAGAGCCAATGAGTGCTAACTGTTCCATTCATTCTCATGAGAGATCCATTTGATAAAGCTTGGTGAAAGAACTTCAAACATTTTGAAGCATCTATTCGATTTTGTCACCCAAATGGAGGATGGATTTCCCAATTCAGAAATTCCCAGCCACCATCTTCAATAAATTTATCTGGATCATCTGTAATGGTCTTCAAAATTGACCGCCAGTTCAAGTTCATTCTGCTTTCATAATACTTTATATACATTGAGTTTAGCCATTCTTTGATGCCATCAAGAGAAGATTGAGGAATAACATCAATGCAGAGTACATCCCGCTTGAAGTCTTTGAAAACAATAGCCATATCAAATGCCTTTTGCCCAAGTCCTACTCTCTCAAGGTTAACTATCTCAATCTCACTAATGGTTATTACTAAGAAAGGCAATTCCACCAACTCTACCAAATAGTTTACAGTAGGAACAATAAAAGCAGAGGCTTTGAAAGGAACTCCATGAAAACCTAGCTCTCTAAATGGTATATCAAACTCCAGTTCAAAATCTTTTAGATGAGGCTGCTCCCATAGCTCTGTTACTCGTTTAACAAACCCTTCAAACTCTCCATTGATTTTATTTTTCCTGTCCCTCTCTTGCTGCTCTTCCTCAATTTCATCGGGATCATACATGGACCTTCTTGCCCCTCCTAAAGTTTGGACCACGTCCATTACTTCCACATAAAACTGGACATCCTTAGTCTTCTTAGTTCCCACCATAATATGGTTATGCAAATGAAAATGAAGCAAAGTAATCATCTCCTTCTCTATTGGCTGGAAGAATGCGTGTTTAATATTTTGATACATGATATCAGCTCTCTCTTTTGCTCTCATGGTTGAATACAGAAATCCATTATAGTGGGCCTCCAGAGTTCTAGTCATCTTTCTTCCTCTTCCACCAAATGCCCGCCCGATCCACAAGTCTGCCAACCTAATTGGCTTTGTTTTTGAAAGCTGAAGTTTCTTCTGAGTCACCAGTGTAGGTCTCTCTACCTTTTCAGACTCTGTCATAGCTATAGACCGTCTATTGGATTTGATCATTTGTACCACTTGGTTGATGATGTAGGGGCATCCAATAGGGCACTTGAGCCCAGGAGTGGAATGGCATTCAGAGATGTTCAATTGCAATGTTAGACTCAATATTCAAAGCAAAATTCATAATCAAGTCTAAAGGTCATTGTAATGTAATAAGGAATAATGCTATAAAAGCAATGTAATAAGTGAAAATCCCATGTAATGAGTCAAAATGTCATGTAATGGTCATATAGGGTTAAGGTCTAAGTGGTTTTAGGTTTATAGGCATTAAATGGGTCCTTGACAAAGAATAGTCTCAATGACAGAGAAAGAGGATCAGTCTTCAAAAAAGGAGCATTGATTAAGGATACATTACCTTGAGACTGAGATCTTCAAAAGGTTGCAGTCAAATGGAAGATTACAGTCTCAAAGGAATATAGGAGAAATGTTTGGAGACAAAACAGTGACAGAGGCTTTACTCAACAAATGCATCCAAGAAGGTGAGTACCTAGAAGATGGTTTGCTTCAAGGAAGTTAGAATTCTATTTCCTCAGTTTGATTGTTACAGTAGAGGATAGAGAGCAGCTGTTACAGGGTTCTTTTCTCTTGAGTAATTTGAACCTCAAAGGCAAAGCTCTTCTCATCTCTTTAACATTACAAGTGGCTGTTTAAAGAAGATTTCTAGGTTTGGATGGTCCATAGTAAAATTTCCCAAAGAGTGTATTGAGTCTTCCCACATAACGTTTTAAGCTTGATGGGAACATAGGCAAAAAAAAAGTTTCTAATTAGATTTTAACAAAATTTTAGCCCTTCCATTATATTCATATTATTTAACATCTTCATAATCACCACTGTAGCTTGCAAGGTGATTCATCAAATTAAAAACAAAGCCTCCATGGCTTCTTACAACCTTTGAGTATTGTAAACTATAAGTAATATTCAGTAGAGAAATATAGCGAGGTAAGTGAGGACATTCTTCATTATAAGAATGAAATGATAGACAAGGGTAACTCTCAGGTTTAGTCTTTAACCATGCAAACTGTAATTGTAGAGACCGGCTTGGTTATTACCGTTGACATTCAATTATCTATTGAGCTTACGAGCTTGGAGAAGAGAACTGCAAACTGCAACACCCTCACCAACTGTAAGAAACAGCCAATTTGGTCACAGAATTTTAGTGAACTTTTCCTTTTGAAGATTCTCCATGAGATCTGACCCAGGGTTGCTCAATGCAAGCTAAAGATCATGTATACTCCTTGTTAGTATAATTCACATTGTTTACAATACAAAATAGATTTTTGTTAAATTTTGTTATAACATAAAGATAGTCACACTTATTTAAAACTTGTAAGCTTGGTGAGCACTTGGATTTTTATTGATTTATATGTAGGTTCTAGGCCAGTAATGAAACAGTACGCAATTTAAAAAGGTCAAAGTTTAGAGTTTACTGTTTAAACCAAAATTCTATGAAGTGTTGATATAGTTGACATGTTTTATACAGAGTACATACTGCTGAACATGTTTAAACAACACATTCTAAGCTTTCATTTCTTTGGTTGATTTATTAGGAATGCTTTTACTTAATTCAATAAGACCCACTTATTAAATTTATTAGGAATGCTATTACTTAATTCAATAATACCCACTTATTAAATGATTTTAGATGAATGACATAAACAAATCAAAACTTAAAATAAATTGTTTAAACCAAAATAATATTTTGTTCAAACCAAAATTATGATAATAGTTACCTGAAGGCCTTTCAGTTCAATTATTCTCTTGAGCTCTTTGAGCATTTTGATTCCACTGGTGTCAACAGTGGTTACAGCTACATAAGCAAAAAAAGAGAATGAAAAGCAGCACCAAAGTACAATACAAACCAAACCTGCTAGAGTTTGACCATATACAGCTGTATATCTAAATCCCAGAATAAAGGAAATAGGAATGGTTGTATATGATAAAATTAGGGTGCATTTATTCCATTTTATTCTGCTCCATAGTTTTGTTACTAGAAAACCGATTACAAGTGAAGGGAAATCCTTTTACAAAAAAGAAATGATGCATCAAATATGTAAGCTTTCAGAACTTATGGCCCATATCTATAATAACATACTACAAAGTGTCTTCCTTCAGCTTGGCAAGATGCTCCTCTTCATCCATTATCCATCTCATTATCCTGCGTACATTGTAAACTTTATTAAGGTCCCCAATAAACAATCCATGTAATGAAGACTGTGGATTAGATATGTGTCAAAGCAGAAGAGCTCAGAAGAGAAGGGTTATGGTGAATGGGTGCTCATGACATTGCTATTGCTTGGATTACTCAAAACATCAAATAACAAATAATATATAAAGTTATAAACTATTAAGGGGAGGGAGAACAGTAGTCGTATGGACTATCTTCTTCAATATCAAATACCATCATGCAATTCATTAAAATATTATGCTTAACATAATATATTCTAAAAATGACATTTTTGAAATTCTACCAAAACTTAATCTAAAAATGACTACTATTCAAAAGATGAGTTATTCGAAAGATGGGTTATTTGAAAGACGGGTTATAAATAATTGAATCAAGCATGACTACATTCAGGAAGCTGCATGACTGAATTCAGGAAGCTGACCCTACACATAGGACATTCATTATGTCTATTGAAAAATAAGCTTTTAAAATAAACATAGACAAATCACCTTTCTCTTAAGTAGCTTGAATTGGAAAAATAGATTCAAGCTACAATGCTTTGAATTCAATAAAAACTTAGAATTAAATAATATTTTGTAGCTTAGCAATTTAGGAGTGCTGGAGTGATTACCAGTTGTGATGTAGCAAGATGTGCATGAACCTTCAATGTTCATCGTGTCAATGGCAATCATCTCTTTATTGCCATCAATATTGTAGTTCTTGAACAGTGCAAAAGTTCTGCCAACTGCTATTCCTTCCTGTACGGGAATAATTCAAATCAACTAGAGGTAATAAATGTTTGCACAAATACATCCTTGAAATGAATTAACAAAGGAAAATCTGTAAGTCTAAGAAGAATGGAAAATGTTTAATTAAACAAGATCACCATCACGAAAATCTGTAAGTCTAAGAAGAATGGAAAATGTTTAATTAAACTAGAGATGTTACCAATCTCTCTTGGAATCTGACCAACGAAAATAGAGTCGTACAAGCTTAAATGCCTTAAATTGTTGAGCTTGTGAAAGTGTGATGGGATGGCAAGAGGAGGGAAGAAGGCATTGTGACTGAGGTCCAAGTGCTCTAGATAGTGCAGTTGGAATAGTCTCCCACGAAGTTGCCTCCACATCATGAATGGATAGATTATCTGATCTTGTGCGGTACCTCTTGTCTTGGCTCTAGCAATGGCTGTGCTGGTTTCAAAAATTCTAATTTAGAAATGTATAATTCTATTAAAATAAAAGCATTAAAAATTTGACTGTTTCCAAGAAAACATAGATTGAAATGAATGTTGAAAACCATACCAGAAATATGAAGTATGTTTCTACCGTACTTCTTTGCCGTATGAGGTGACTTTAAAACTCATATCAAGTTGAAGAATCTCAAGCATAGAGTAACAAAAAGGAATGATAATAAGACACCTGAATGTGAATCTAGATCACAAAATCCTCCATATGCACCACTGCTAACACGTACACAATCCCACAACCATGTATTTCTTTGTATCATAATGATCTAATGCAGGAGAATAGAGAAGCTTGGTGAAGGAGCAGTGTTGGATGATAATTTGTTGATGGAGGTTAAGCCTGAACAGACACCAGTCATGTTGAAAGTTGGTTGCTTCGTGATTGAAGAGGTTTGGTGATGGATTACCTATAAGGGGGTCTATAGTGAGGTTTTTACACAGTTAGTTTGGCATGGAGTTGATGGGAGGGGTGCTTTTGATCAAACCCTCATGGTATGTCCCTAAAAGCAAGGGTTTGGTGGCAAATGAGTTAAGTGAAGGGTGGAGACTTGGTGAGTTGGAAATGTGTCATTTCTCAACCTCTAGAATGATTGTTTCAGCCTTTTGAGTCTTGGGAGCAAGTGGAGTTAGGGGTTGCTATGTAAAAGTGGAGAATTAGGCCTGGTGAGGATAGGCTAGGGGTATTGGATCTTGGGTATGGTCCAAAGGAGTATAGGTTGAATCTTTCAGAGGATTTAAAGAGCCCAAATGGGTATTTAGATAATATTTGAGTTTACTTAGTTGTTTGGGGAAAGTAAGAGGAAAAGTCAATTTAATGACTGGTGAGGGCTACAAGCTTCAAGGACTGATTGTGTGTGTTGGATAGAAGATGGGTTGTCCAAATCAAATGGGTTGTGGGAATATGGTGGATAGGTCATAAAAAGATGTTTTGTGAATTTAAAATGAAGGTTGGATTCTTGTGTGAAGGTTTGGTGTTTGAGAGAAACTAGGTACACTTGGGAGTCAAGGCATTGAGGGATATTGAGGTAAAGAAGCAATTGCAAAGTGGAGTGGATTTGTTGTCTGAGGTAATCAATATGGATGCCACACACCAGCTCTGCATCAGGTTGCAAGCAAAGTGGGCTTAACATTGGAGGAACCTTTGTAGTAAAGAGCACTTGAACTAGAATAATATTGGGATGAGTGACCTGCTGGGAAGTAGCATTGTCTAAAATGAATCAAGGCAGTGAACCTGTTGCAAAGGAGTGTTTGGTTGATATCCTAAAGTCAAGAACTTCTTATTTATCCTCGAGTTGAACTCTAGTTCCTTGAGTGGATTCCAAGACGTTGTTGAATCCTCGAGTTGAACAGGGTTCCTTAAGGGGATATTAGAAGGCTCTGCATCAAAAACTCTAAGCTTGTCTTTAAAATTTGAGCTTCACTTGGTTTCAAGAATAGTTTAATATTCTCTACTAAACAAGGCCAACCACGTGAAGGTGGAAGCTCATTTGGCCCCTCCCCCCCCCCCCCCTAACATCACTCTAAATTCCCCATTAACATTTAATAACATTCATTCATTCATCCGGCATTTTTGAAATATAACATTCAATCATTATAATCACATGATAACATTCATTAACACATAAAATTCATTAACACACAACATTCATAAATAATTCATTAACACATAATTCATTAACACACAACATTCACGAATAATTCATTAACACATATTAACATACATCATTCATCAACATTACTAGTACAAAATTACATCCATTAAGACAAAGTTCTTTCATTAGCAATAAATGTTAATTACAATCATTTCTTTTTGGGTTTCTTGCTATTTTTTTTAATCATATAATTTCTAAGAGGAAGATCAATGTCCTCATCATTCCCCTCCTCTATTGAGTCTAATCCCAACGTGTGTCTCCTCCTCATCTATTCAGGAATAGGAGGCCGCTGTGCTGAAGGGGGGTCTGCTGCAATAACTACTTCATGAGTTAAATTCACACTTTTATATTATTGAATTACAAGAATTTATGTAAGTAAAAGAACTATAAATCAAAAAATTAATTTAAAAGAACAAAACATAGATTTTCTTTACCTGAATGTGCCACATGATCTACATGGTGATCAGTCTGAACATCCTCTGGCACTCGTTCAGCATGACCTGATTCTGTATCCTCTAAAATATACACAAAAATGTTACACCAAGTTCAATTTAAGATGTTAAATTATATTAATAATTACATAATTAGTTTTAAATAGCAAATGAGCACCTCCTTGGATAGTATGATCCACATCAGCGGCTTCATGATGCGGCGTTGTAGGCTACATTGCAATGTAATGGACATTATTATCAAATTGATTGTTGCTCAAGTATTTAATTTCTAATATATTTTTTGGCATATTTACCTGTGCACATGATGCAGGAGACTCTTCAGTTGGGCCAGTGGAAGCTTGCCGTAGGCGTTCAGCCATGCCTTGATAGCCTTCCTTGAAGGCAATTTTTCTATGTTCTTTCGTGGCCTCTAAATTAAAATTAGAGCCCTGCATTTTTTGATTAAACAAAATTATTTGCATTTTATAAATAATTTTTCTCTACAATTCATTTACTACTACTTACAATGCGAGCTTTAATTTTTGAATATCCACTAGCGCCAAGTCTGTGTTGCCCAATCTTTTCCAGCCTGGCCTTTGTTGCCTTTGAAGTGTCCTGCAACCTATGAAAAGTTTGAAAAAATGGTTAAAAAACATGTATATGGAATAACAAATGAAACTTTGAAATGCTGAACACATTGCCTTCAATGGTGAAAATGTCTAAAACATCATACCAAGATATTATATTGAAAAATGATGATTGCATTCAAAATTTAATTATCATCTCAAAAGTCCATGCCAAACACCTTATCACTAGTAGTTAATACTATTGCATACCTTCTCGCATTTGTTGGTGAAACTCCTTTTTGAGCGTCTGCTTTCTCCTTTGCATCTAAAATAAATTCACTCCAATCCCTCGCTGAAATAAAGGGAGGACACTCGTACTTTGGGTTCTGGACGAGACTCTTTCTATATTGGTCCCTCATAGTCTTAAGATGTTTGGAAGCTCTTTCCAAAATTTTCTTCTCATCAAAAATATTATTGCCAAACTCATGCTGTAAATATTTGATGAGCTGATCTTTTAAACTTTTTTCTTGCAAATTACACCTTTTAAGGAAAAACACAAAATTGTTAGATATAGCCACTAAAAGAAAAGACCGGAATGAAAGGAAAAATACTGTACCAATTAATGATATGAAAAAAAAATAGTGGGATAAACTTAGTTCACTTCTGATGTTCCACCTTTTACGTATGGTGGGCCCGAATATATGCAATGTTAGGTCATAAAGTTTCTTATAAAACATATCATTTCCTGCAAAAAATGTCATGGGATAATCAATCCAAAACTTGTTATGAATAGGTAAATGCATATTACAATATAAAAAATAATTATTTAAAGTACCTGGAATCTGAGGACATTTTATAGGCATTGATTCATTATTGTCAATCAATAATGATGCCTGCGTCGCACCCGTGCTAGTAACACGGGTAGATCCAGGAAATGGTGGTGAATTTTCACCAATACATGTAGATTGATCGGTAGCAGGTGTACCAAGTGGTGCCACCGCGGTATCTCCTGCTCCAAAAAAATAATCCACTATGTGATGCACCCAAGATTAAAGTACAAATTATGAAATCATAATTAGTACAAAACCAAATATAGTAAAACAATGATTTACCAGATGCCATAGCCCTTGAAGGCGTTGATGTTTGCATGGCCCTTGTGGCCGGCATTGCACTTGACAATCTTCTATGGGCAACCTGGCTAGTAGGAGTCTCCTGCAATTGAGGACCTGAACAATACATTGTTAGCAAAGACATTTTCAAATAATAAAAGTAAGAGTTAACTTGAGAAGTTTTTGAATGTTCCAAAGAAAAAATTCCTTGTAACTTGTCAACTAAAGGATTATTTTACCTGAGGCAGCCGGAGGTCTACTAGTACCGGCCTCATCCGCACATTGTCCTTGACCAGGTACTAGAGATTCCATAAAATCCTACAACAAGAACACATATTACATATATTTTACTTCACAACATAAAAGAGTATAAAATATTAACCTTTATTGAAATTTTGTTATAACTAAAGATTCATTACTGCTTACTTGATACCGATGTCTGAGTGCTTTCAATTCAGTTAGCCTCCTGAGCATCTCCTCACTTGGATTTCTTTCATACAAAATGTTAATTATATCTTTATTGATTTGTTTCATTTTTTTCTTTACCATGATTATAACATTAGGCAAATCTGCAAAAAGATCATCATCATCAGGGGTAGCTATTGCCTCTACTATCGAGGGTGCTTTTCCCTTATCCTGAACATCAAATTGTGATAGGAATATCAGTAAAACTATCATAAAAACTTCAAAACCATAAATAAAATAACATAATAATATAACATTTTTCAACTATCTAATTTGTACAATTTTAATAAGGTTTACCTTTGCTGAAGAACAAGTGGGAGGAGCATCCTTGTGGCCTCTATCATGTGCGGGATCCATATCATCCTGTGACAAAGATTAAATATAAAAACTTTAGCGAACTAAAAGCAATAGACTTAGCAAAAAAAACTTATTAATAAAATAGTATATAGTACTTACCACCCTCATGATAGTAACTTTGTTTGTATCTATGCGATTTAAATGATAATCTATTAGCAGTTCTTCCCCTGCACTTATTGATTTTATTGCACATACAAAAACTTGATTCCCCTCGCGCGCCTCAAATATGCAATTGGGTTTCTTATTAGTTGATGAAGGTCGCGTACTATTTATAAAATCCACAATATTACCTGTTGCTTTTGGTCTCCCATCAATGTACATTGCAAATCTTTTACTTTGATCATTTTCTTTCCTTTGTATATAATTAGCTGATAGTGCATACCTACGCATACTTTTTTTATATTGAACAATCCGCATCCAATCATTGTAATTGTAACACAGACCGACATACTCGAACAATTCAACAACTCTATTGTAATATACCTTTATCCCATCCATGGAAAATAGGCCCAAACCATGTAATGAGGATGGAGCAATGAGATATATCCTCTCATTAACACAAAAATCAGTATTAATTGGAGGTAACTCATTGGGTACCCATTCTTTCTCAATGTGTGTGTACCGAAAGGGCACCTTGATGTCGCCTTTGGTCTCATCATCATAAGAACATGACCCCCCATTAGCAAGGAAATATTGCATGCATTTGTCAAATTTTTTTCTAATCTTTTGACCTCTAGTTGATCTCCCTATTTTAGCTGTACTACATGTAGAACTTTCATCTAGCATTCCCTCATTTCCCTCATTTGATGTAGATAGATCTGACAAGTACCTATTTGGTGGGTACTGCAATCCATCAAATGAGATACTGCCACATCAATATATATAGAATAATCAAGTCGTGACCCATACGTACAGTTCTTCTTTGTCTATACATGAGAGATATAAAATGTACTAGGTTGAAAGTGATTATATATTATATTTCTATACGGTTCTTTGTCTATATATACATTATATGATTATATAATATGTCTATTTATAACATACGTGCTCAATGATAAACAAGAAGAATATAAGAAAATTATGTCTATTTATTGACTTATACCTGCCGATCCATGTCACTATGCACGATCCATGCCAAAGGGGTCAAATTTACTGCATATGTTAATCATTTATCTTAAGTTAGCTAAATATTACATGATACGTATGCTACAAATAACTTAGAAGATAACATGAACAATATGCAACATCGTAAACATGAACAAATTTACCTTATGTATGGAATGCAAGATCGTCAACAGAAGGCCGGGGTGACAATGTCTGTAGTCAATTGCCTATTTGCAAAAAGGGTGATAATCAAACACAAATATACATGTATCAACAGCAATTAATTGAGCATCGTAAATAACAAATTGGTAATTATAAATCACATATGTCGTAATCATTAGAATTGAACAGAATAAATATGTAACCATTACAATTTAAAGAAAAACATAAATATGTAATCATTAGAATTGAACACAATAAATATGTAACCATTTCAATTATGTCATTGATCATCATCATCATCATCATCATCATCATCATCATCATCACCATCGCCATCGCCATCATCGCCATCATCACCATCATCAACAGCATCACCGCAATCATCATCGCCATGATCACCATCACCATCATCATCACCATCATCATCATCATCATCATCATCATCATCATCACCATCATCATCACCATCATCATCATCATCATCATCATCATCATCATCATCACCACCATCAGCATCATCATCATCATCATCATCATCATCATCATCATCATCATCATCATCATCATCATCATCATCATCATCATCATCATCTGCTTCTTCATCATCTTCAGTATCTTCTTCTTCCATAACATTATACTTTATCGGCCTTCCTCTTGGATCATGTCTAACAACAAATGACCAACCCTATTTATGTGGAACCTCTTAGTAAAACACTTGCTCACACTGGCTTGGAAGAACATAGGGCTCATCTCCAACTGGCTCAAATGACCTTGTATTAATCATTGTAAATCTATTATCATGTTGAATAACAGTTCTATCTGGATCATTTTGATTTAGTCGTAGCCTGTACCATTTGACAACAAATAGAACTACTTTGAAGGAGTTAAAGTCACACTCAATTATATCATCTAAGATGCCATAGTATTGATTTTGAGATTGTTGAGGATGTAGGTCATTTCTAGATGATATATTGGTGACCTCGAAAACTGCACTTATCCTAGAATCACAAGTTTTCTTTGTATCATCCAACTTTTTTATACGAAATTTGTGGCCATGATAGTACATAGCTTTGTGGTGCTTGACCTGCAATTTTTTATGTGTGTAAATTATTTGTATCATGAGTTGATATGAAACATACGAGTCATGATCATTAATAAATTTGTACGTACTTGTCCACCTATTAAACCATGTGCTAGATCAATTACCATTGGAGTAACATTGGGATCTCCATTACGATGAGCTTCTCTAACCAATGGAGCAACACCTTCCCATGTTAATGAGCAACCATTTTGTTGACATCGTTCAATCCATACCGTCATCCAATCAAGATTGTTTGCAATATACAAATGTATTGCATCCCATTCTCGACCAGCTGTATCAAAAACATCTTAGATTTATTGCATCCGACTCTCGACCAGATTTATAAGAATTAATTAACTACAATAACATCTTAGATTTACCTCTCACTTTCCTCAATCTACCTTTGCCCATCAAGTGCTCCCCTTCAAATTTGTTAATGGAGTTGGGATCCCAAATACGATCTACATGGATCTTTGCTGCAAACTTATGAAGATATTCACTAATGTACACCATGGTCTGGTATACCATATATCCCTCTACCATAGAATCCTCAGGATGTGCTCTCTATCGAACCAAGTCTTTCAAAAATTTCAAGTGCCTCTCAACCATCCACATTGACCTAGTTGGTACAGGTCCGCATAATTCAATGTCCTCAACTTGATGTAAGAGGTAATGTTCTTGTGCATTGAAAAAAGTTGAAGGTAGACAATTTTGCATTTCACACATAAGAAGAGGAATTTTTCTCTTCCAGTATTTTATATCTTCTTTATTGATTTCTTTAGACGACAACCACCTCATGTATTTTCCAAGATCATATATAACTTGTTTGACACCGTTGGCAAAGTGGTGTGGGAGAGATAGAGGTAGAACATACTGCAATATTTGTAAAATGATCTCATCAATATTTTATAAAAGAATGCAATGAAAACCACATGCAGTATACAAATATATAGTGAATACAAAGTAATATGAATTACCTTAATAAATATATGCCAATCGTGTGTTTTCATCCCTGGCCCAAATTCACTTTTCTTTGATATGAGATCATTTATGTTCGTAGCAAATCCTGTAGGAAATCATATTTTCTTTATAATTTCTTTTATAGCATTGCTCTGCTGCTCCGACAATAACCATGGAAGAGCACTTGTATCAATTTGGTCTCCATTTTGATTGGATTGAATAAAATTTTTCATTGCATGGTTGGATTCTTCAATGTCACTACAAATTTTGATGATTTGGTCTTTGTCATGCCTTCCATCCAATATTTTCCATAATGTCTCTGTTACATTCTTTCCAATATGCATAGGATCAAACAAATGCACGATTGGGAGTTGCTCATAGTACGGCAACCTAGTAAATTGCGTAGGATAACTTTTGAGTCCTTTTGGAAGTTGGTCATTGATGCCTTGATGACCTTCACAAGCATCAATTACATCATCGGTAAACAAAACACAATATCAAAAGATAAATTTGAAACAAAACCCATCAGATGGAATGACATTACCTTGATGATTTATTTTATTGTATGCCAACTTCCATAGGTGAGGTGTCATTCTCCATGGCTTTGATGTAGTCTCTTCTTTCCCATTGAAAAGATGTTTTTCAGTAATTCGGTACTTATGATTTCTGTGGAGAAAGTGTCTATTCTCATCGAACACCTGCTTTCTCAAACTTTTTGAATGACGAGATTTTGTCTTTGGACCACAAACTGGACATGCAAATTTTCCCTTTGTCTGAAGACCTACAAGATCATGTCTAATTGGATTAAATGTGTTAACTTTGTGTTAGCACTATAACATACCAAAAAAGAGGCGTTATGAAGAGAACATACCACAAAAATGTGTTAGCCCAGGGGCATTATGTATTGTCCATACAAGCATTGCATGGAATTGAAATTTTCTTTGTCCTATTGGTCTAGAGATGTCATACATAGTGACCCCATTCCATAACACCATCAACTCGTCGATAAGGGGCTCAATATATACATTGATATCTTTAACTTGGTACTTACCTAGTTGAATGAACAAAAACATTACATAATTATTATGACCATTTTGATGGATTATTAATAATAAATTAATTTAGATGACCATTAAATCAAAAAATACCTGGAACAATCAGTGACAACATTATGTGCTCCCTCTTTATGGACAACCAAGGAGGAATGTTATTGTTGATAACAAAAACAGGCCACACCGAGTAAGTAGATCTCATCTCTCCAAACGGATTGACACCGTCCGCTGCCAATGAAAGCTTGAGATTACGAGGTTCTTCTTTAAAGTGTGGCCATTTTTCTTCTATTTCCTTAAATGCTGAGCCATCTACAGACATTCACATAATGCCATCTTGACTTCTATTGCGTGCATGGTAATCCATAAATTTTGCCAAGCAATTGCACTTGAATAATCGTTGCAGACGTGGAATAATCAGAATATGTCGAAGAACCTTCCAAGGCACCTTTTTTGTTATTCGATCTGATTGATATCTACTAATATGACAAATAGGGCATTCTGTTGCAAATTCATGCTGTTTATAATATATAATATGATCGTTCAGACATGCATGTATTGTTTGATATTCCATTCCAATATCTTTCATAATGGCAGATAATTCTCGGTACGAGCGAGGTAGGATGTTTGATGGTGGTAACAAACACTCACCTACCAACCTACGACCAAAAATATAATTTGTTAATTTAAAGAATATTAATTGCTACATGATTCATCCAATATTAATTGCAAGGGAATTACGACTAAAATAATGAAAAAAGATGACATACCTTAACATACGTGTCATTGCTATGTTGGATAAACCATTCATAACCTTTAGGTTCACCAACAACAATACAGTGGCAAGAAGAGTTGTTTTGGAGCCTTCATATAGGAGCTCGTGTGCCTTCTCAAGTAAAGGTACATCAAGCTCTGCATCAACATCATCATCATCTTGATCATCGTGATCATATTGATCTTCTTCATCATCATGGTCTTCTTCCATGATATAATTACCTTCTACTTCTATGTTCACACCTCCATGTTCCCTCATTTGGAAATCCACATTCTCCAGATTGTCATGGTCCATAACATGAAATTGAGGGACGTTGACCTATATGAAAATGATGACCTTATATTAACCATGATCATGTTGTCATCATCAAATCATGTCTTATGTATTTTATAAAATATTAAAATACATACCAATGGACGAAATTCATTTCCCCCTTCAATGTGACCATGTTGCCTACAATGTTCCTCAACTGTTTTGATTAGATATCTTCGAGTCTTTAAGCCCTTACAAAGTTTGCAAGGACAATAACATTTTTTATCACCCTTTCTTTTTAAGTTAGACCATAGTCTAGCAATTCTCTCCCTATTTGTTTGTGCGTTGATATCGTCAGACATGGTCTTTCTTGAATGGAATGACTCGTTGGTGGAAGAAGGATGATTTGTTTGCAACCTGCTGATAAAAATCGTTAGTGAACAACCATTTTCTCAACCATTTTAATATCGAAAACATCATATGAAATATCTTTATCATTTAGATTTTAATTCTATATTTTAACTTTTAATCAAAATTATGTGTAATATAAGGACCCTATATCACCATTTTACTAAGAGTCAAGCATCAAGTCATCGGTAAGTTAACACAACTTGATATGAAGATCTGAAGATATTTGATACTTCCATCATCACCCATGACATAACTCTCAAGCCTAACATAAATTCATTCATACAAAAGTAGCAACCTGTTAATTTGTTGATAGAACCCTTAATCTTCAAGGAAGTTCAAAAGTTACTTGCTGCAACGATAATTTTTCCTATCCGCCACTCCACTTGGGTGGAAAATTTGGTGCATGTACAGAAGAAGCAAGAGGAGATCTGTGTTAATTTTTGTAAGCTTAAAAAGGTGTTAGATTGGACACCCTAAGCCTCTGCATCAATTTTATGAGTTCACCTTTCAATAATGTTGAAGTGAGGTATTGGGCCCTCGAGAAATAAGCTTTCAGCTTGGTTAGATAATTCAAGAAGTTTAGACAATATATCTTGAGAAGCAATATATATGCCATTATGCCTGACCAAGTGGTCAAGAGATTGGTTATGTAGTCAGATTTGGGAGAGCGTCACGAGAAATAGATGGCTATTTTGCAAGAGTTTGATTTAGAGATGCATCCTATGGGATTGGTTTAGAGATGCATCCTATTTGATTTTTGAATTTAGCCACTAGCAGTTCAAAATTTGAAATGTATGGGTCTTTGACCACTTGCATTCTTCAAAGGTGGCCACGACCTTCCGAATGTAACAAACTAATCAAATAGCGTTAAGGTTTTCTTTTAAACCTTTGTATATAAAGCGACAATGTCGAGTTTTCTTCCTGGTTCTTTCCTGATTGAGCTCTTTTTGAATCAGTTTTTATAAATATAAATATATATAGTGGTTCTTCCACTTTTGTCTAAACAAAATAAAATAAAACAAGATACCCTATAAGAAAAGATAATCATCTCCATCTTTTCTACATTGATTCTTAGAAAATAACATACTACACAATAAAAAATAACCAATAAATGATAATCATCTCCTTCTTATCTATGTTGATTCTTATCTCTTTTATATATAATCAATTTTAGAGAATGAAATAGTATGCAATAATCGATAATCACCCCCCTTATGAAAAACAAGATAATCATCTAAGTTCAATATTCTAAAAAACAAGATGCCACTTGCAATAAAGTGACCATCTCCCTTCTATGTACGATGATTCTATAATTGAGTAAACTCTAATTCACAAGTAAAAAAATTCATACTATAATTTAGAAGGTCTAATTCACAAGTAAATAAATTCTTGGCAGCTCCTACATAACAAATTTTTAAAAATATATTGCACATTGAATCAATTTAAACCCAAGATGTATTTAAATTAAATTAAAAAATATATTCAAATTTAGATAAATCAACATGATAGATCATCAATATATCACTAAGTCTACAATAAGCAACATTTTGTTACTTAATTCTTCCTTTGTTAACCCCATCTTCTCTTCTGTGAAACATAATAAACAATCACTAACAAGCTTCTAACATCTTGTATGTTTCCATCTTCTGCAATGACTACAAAATATCTCCTACAAAAAATTCACACAAAAAACTCAAGTATAAAAATTAGAAGCACTTTGAACCTAGATATATATTAAATACTTTTGGAGGAGTTGTTTAAAGCTAACTACACATGTAAATGTGTGCACGATAAAAATGTGATATAAATAAACATACCTATTTTAGTGGATGTTGACATATAGTCATAATAATTAGAAATATTGAAAATGAATGTCTTCAAAGATTTTATCTTTGTCGTATACCTATGCAAAGATGGATGCAAAATATTGAAGCATATCGAGTATGCAATCTATTTGTCAAATGTTAAAAAAAATAATAGATCTTTTAATCTCAAATCTATAAAACATCACATATCCCAAATAATAACCAAATACAAATTATAATTTTTTTTCAAATATGGGACAATTTACTCTTAGCTTTTTTGGATAAGTATCTTGCTGATTTTTTGGTTCCTCATGCCTCTCTTCTTTTTAAATCCAAAGACCAAGAAGGTGTAAAAAAAAAGAGAAGAAAAACCTACATCATCTCCATTTTTATTTTCTCATTTAAATGAAAATGAGGACTTTAGCATTCTCACCCCACAATTTGGAAATTTCTAAGTAGGGAGTAAGTGACTACTCCACTAGACTAAGCAGGATAAATGGATGCAAACACATGAATCCTTCCATCAATTCATAGATACATTAATTGTTACAATATTTTCAACTTGAAACTAATTAAATAATTTAATATTTTATCTTTCATTTGTAATAGAGCTCTAGTCACCTCCATCAATATATTAATAATTAGAAATAAATTTTCACACATGTACTTTGTGCTAGCTCTTCAAATGAGGACATTGATATGCCTGCAAAGATCATAAATATAGTCATTGCACATATGCTAACAAATACTAAGCAAGGTTCTTATAAATATGTCTGTAATCAAAGATTCTTGCCTCTATTATTTGATAGGTATATATGCCTTTCTCATCATGCCCAGTAAAATGAGGACAGTCTCTCTAAAGACAAAATGATAATGTACACTCACTATAAGGATAGTCACAAATGAGGACAGTCACTGTAAAGACAACATGATAATGTACACTCACGGTAAGGACAATCACAAATGAGGACAATCACTCTAAAGACAACATGATAATGTACACTCACTGTAAGGACAGTCACAAATGAGGACAGTCACTCTAAAGACAACATGATAATGTACACTCACTTTAAGGATAGTCACAAATGAGGACATCGATCTTATAGTGAGTGTACATTATCATGTTGTCTTCACAGTGACTGTCCTCAAAATTATTTTTGTGAACTGTAATATTATTTTTGTTTTGTAATTTTTGTGACCTTGTGTAATTTCACAAAATGAGAAGTTCTCACAGTGACTGTCCCTTGTGTAATTGCCACTTGAATGAGGACAGTCACTATAAAGACAACATGATAATGTACACTTACAGTGAGTGTACATTATCATGTTGTCTTTAGAGTGACTATCCTCATTTGTTGAAAAAGAAAAGCATTAATGTGGCTGAATAGAAATACATTCAAGTGGCAATTACACAAGGGACAGTCACTATGAGATGTCCTCATTTGTGAATGTCCTTACAGTGAGTGTACATTATCATGTTGTCTTTACAGTGACTATCCTCATTTGTTGAAGGAAAAAAGCATTAATGTGGTTCAATAGAAATGCATTCAAGTGCAAATTACACAAGGGACAGTCACTGTGAGATGTCCTCATTTGTGACTGTCCTTATAGTGAGTGTACATTATCATGTTGTCTTTACAGTGACTATCCTCATTTGTTGAAGGAAAAAAGCATTAATGTGGTTCAATAGCAATGCATTCAAGTGGCAATTACACAAGGGATAGTCACTGTGAGATGTCCTCATTTGTGACTGTCCTTATAGTGAGTGTACATTATCATGTTGTCTTTAGAGTGACTGTCATCATTTGTTGAAGAAGAAAAGCATTAATGTGGTTCAATAGCAATACATTCGATCAAGTGGCAATTACACAAGGGAGAATCACTGTGAGATGTCCTCATGTGTGATTGTCCTTGTCACAAATGAGGACATCTCACAGTGACTGTCCCTTGTGTAATTTCACAAAATGAGAAGTTCTCACAGTGACTATCCCTTGTGTAATTGCCACTTCAATGAGGACTGTCACTATAAAGACAACATGATAATGTACACTTATAGTGAGTGTACATTATCATGACAACATGATAATGTACACTTATAGTGAGTGTACATTATCATGACAACATGATAATGTACACTTACAATGAGTGTACATTATCATGTTGTCTTTAGAGTGACTATCCTCATTTTTTGAAGAAGAAAAGCATTAATGTGGCTGAATAGCAATACATTCAAGTGGCAATTACACAAGGGATAGTCACTGTGAGATGTCCTCATTTGTGACTGTCCTTACAGTGAGTGTACATTATCATGTTGTCTTTACAGTGACTATCCTCATTTGTTGAAGGAAAAAAGCATTAATGTGGTTCAATAGCAATGCATTCAAGTGGCAATTACACAAGGGATAGTCACTGTGAGATGTCCTCATTTGTGATTGTCCTTATAGTGAGTGTACATTATCATGTTGTCTTTAGAGTGACTGTCATCATTTGTTGAAGAAGAAAAGCATTAATGTGGTTCAATAGCAATGCATTCAAGTGGCAATTACACAAGGGATAGTCACTGTGAGATGTCCTCATTTGTGACTGTCCTTATAGTGAGTGTACATTATCATGTTGTCTTTAGAGTGACTGTCATCATTTGTTGAAGAAGAAAAGCATTAATTTGGTTCAATAGCAATACATTCGATCAAGTGGCAATTACACAAGGGAGAATCACTATGAGATGTCCTCATGTGTGATTGTCCTTGTCACAAATGAGGACATCTCACAGTGACTGTCCCTTGTGTAATTTCACAAAATGAGAAGTTCTCACAGTGACTATCCCTTGTGTAATTGCCACTTCAATGAGGACTGTCACTATAAAGACAACATGATAATGTACACTTATAGTGAGTGTACATTATCATGACAACATGATAATGTACACTTACAGTGAGTGTACATTATCATGACAACATGATAATGTGCACTTACAGTGAGTGTACATTATCATGTTGTCTTTAGAGTGACTATCCTCATTTGTTGAAGAAGAAAAGCATTAATGTGGCTGAATAGCAATACATTCAAGTGGCAATTACACAAGGGACAGTCACTGTGAGATGTCCTCATTTGTGACTGTCCTTATAGTGAGTGTACATTATCATGTTGTCTTTACAGTGACTGTCCTCATTTGTTGAAGGAAAAAAGCATTAATGTGGTTCAATAGCAATGCATTCAAGCGGCAATTACACAAGGGATAGTCACTGTGAGATGTCCTCATTTGCGACTATCCTTACAGTGAGTGTACATTATCATGTTGTCTTTACAGTGACTATCCTCATTTGTTGAAGAAAAAAGCATTAATGTGGTTCAATAGCAATTCATTCAAGTGGAAATTACACAAGGGATAGTCACTGTGAGATGTCCTCATTTGTGACTGTCCTTATAGTGAGTGTACATTATCATGTTGTCTTTAGAGTGACTGTCCTCATTTGTTGAAGAAGAAAAGCATTAATGTGGTTCAATAGCAATACATTCAAGTGGAAATTACACAAGGGAGAATCACTGTGAGATGTCCTCATGTGTGACTGTCCTTGTCACAAATGAGGACATCTCACAGTGACTGTCCCTTGTGTAATTGCCACTTGAATGCATTGCTATTGAACCACATTAATGCTTTTTTCCTTCAACAAATGAGGACAGTCACTCTAATAAACCTTGGGTATCGATTGGTCCCTTGGATGAAATTTTTTTATCTAGGTGTCTTTAGGTGTTTTAAGAGTGTTTGAAAGTCTAAAACATCAAATAAGGTCTTTTAGTCTTCCAAAACAGACTTTTTGTCTTACCCGGCAAAAGTTGTTTTAAAGTTGTAATGCAACTTTTAAAGTTGCTAAGCAATTTTGAGTTTGAATTGGTTAAATGGCTACAACCATAAAAATGGTTAAGCCAACGGTGGGGAGAGCCTATTTAGGCTTCCAAATGACTGAGGAAATCGAAGAGATCCTCATTGTATTCAAATTGCTTTCAAATCAATAAAACTACCTGTTTCAAAGCAATTTTCTGTGCAAATCATGGTGACAATACGGTGTACGGATATGAAGGGGTGATCAAAACCTATCTGAAAGTTGGAGCATCTCCATTTTATGCTTTTAGAATTGGTTTGATAACTTCGAGTCATTTTATATCAGAGTTATTCAATTTTCTTGTCTATTGGTCTGAGAAACCCTTGTTTTCAGGGTTTAGCCATTCAAATGGCCCTAACTTGAATTTTGACAAGTGATTCAATTCTTCATTTCTTTCAAAACTTTTCCCAACACAACAATATTAAAAATATTTAGAAAATCTGCAAAGTTCAAATGGTCTTCTTTGTAAGCATTAATCAGATATTCAAAAGATTTTCAATTTGCCGTTGATCATAATGCAATAGCTCAATTTCCTCATTATACTCCTTTTTTGAATATTGAGCAAATACTTATAGTCTTTCAAAATGCACATCAGGGCTTCTTAGAGAACCAATCAAACAAAGATCTGTCAAACCCGAACTTATAACCATTGTTTCACTATTTCATTCAGAACTTCCCTTAACAGTTTATTATAATAATAAGCAAAGACCGACTCGGTGTAACAATTCCAAATGTTTGATGATCTACCGATACTAATTTAACCACTTCTTGAAATAGTTTAAACTTTAATACATTCAACTTTCATCAATAGGGAAGTCTCAGTTTAACTGTTACCAGAACATTGCATGTCGCCAGTCCCAAGATTAATTTTTTGATCATCCAAAACCATTCAATGCTTCATATCCGAACTAGGTTCCTTAATTTCACTATTATGATATGCAAATAGAGCATTCACTTATAAAAATTGATTTCAAATAATAGTTAGAACTTCTGTAGTGCCTTTCATAAATCGATAACAACAATCCATTTATCTTCAACACAATTCAAACATTCCGAGGTTGTTACAGATATAAAACCGTAATGTATTAAGGACTGAGCACACCATTTCCAAACAATAAAACTGATTCACAATTTAAACAGAATCATTTTGAATAAAATAATAAACAGTTTCAACAAGATTCCCATCGAACCCAACTGAGTTCCTTAAAATGAACAGAGATCTTAGAAATTGCAATTTGTTAAACTCCTTTCTTAATCAAAATTGATACTAGTAAAATACCCAAGCTTTAATGAACCGATTCATACAACATTAAGCTTATTTTAGGTTTCTCAGTCACAATATCGGATACCCAAATTTAGATCATACCGAATTAAAATAGAGAATTTCGAAACTCATATGCATCAATGTTTAACTTAAGTTCTTCAACAAGCCGATACAAGATCTTCAAATGCAGCTTATGAGTCAGAAAATTCATACACATACACAGTTGTCCCCGCCTTCTCGCCCGCTCCCGCCCACTGTCACCCGCGCCGAAAAAGAAAGGGGTAAAGTTAAAATGAAATGCATCTTTCTTCTTCTTTTTTACATTTTATCCCGTATTGGTCGAAATTTCGACCAACACGGGGATAAAAGGAAAAAAAAAAGAAAATTTTAAGACCATTTCCACTTTGGTCGATAAATTTGGTCGAAATTTGACCTCAAATCTACTAGTGAGGGGAGGATGATGGGGAAGGGTGCTATGAGAGTTTGAGTAAAGGGAAAGAACCTCTGGAGGATGTTTTGGTCCAAGAGGTCATGAGTCTATCCTAGGAGAAAGAAGAATGCATAAATAAATTTCTACCTGAGGGAGCACTATATTTGACACAATGGAAGGTTACAAATCAGAAAGAGGTAGATGACTTCTTAGGCTGGGAGAAAAGCCATCAAAGAGAGGTAGTTGATTTTTTTATGAAGGATTGCTTTCCCTAAATCCAATGTAGGTCTTCAAGCACTATTATTTGGCAGGGGATAGAGGAGATCTAGAGAGATGGGGTGGAGAAAGAGACAACTCAAGAAAACATTGGGGCTTCTATGAGAAGAGATGGAAAGAGTAAGTTGGAGAACATGGAAGGTGTAGGTATAGGTACCCAATGTTATGGATGGGCAGAGCAGCCTTAGGATAACCAATTTTTGGATAGATCTTGTGAACCAAGGGAGGAGTCTGATATGATGCAGGCATAACAAGAGGAGAAGAATGACTCTTCTAAGGGCTTTTGAGAATGACCCCACAATAGTGGGTTACACTTTTTTAGACATGCTGGTTTTTGCTGAAATAACACATTTTTAATAAAATATAATGATTTAAGCTCTGATAAGTTCCATTTGAAGGAATTAATTACAAATGGTTATCTCAAAGCCTCTTAGATAAGAAAAACATTTATATAACATCTATACTCATCATTCATACCTATAATGGAGTCTCCTTCGCACCTATTAAACTGCTAATAAAAAATCACTTCAAATTTATCTTTTGGCAGAAAAAATGAATCCATTTGACAAACCTATCTATTTAGTAAGGTACTACTAAGAAAAATCTTTCAAATGATTATAATGTTAATATATATTAAGTTTATTATGACTTTGTATTTTTAGTTTTACTAAACATAGATATTTCACTGTATGTCTACCTCTATGTTTGACGCTTATAGAAAAATAGTAAACGAGAGAAAAAAATTTCTAAAAAATATCTATGCCCTAGGTATTGAAGTTCTCTTTTTATCAAAAAAATAAAAAATGAAATTGGACAAATACACAATAAGTTATAAGCTATGTAGTTAAGGTATGTCAAAATTATGGTTTACTCAACTTCAGACGTTAATAAAATATGTAATAATAGTGATAAAGTCATCAAAAAAATTTCATGCCCTCCATATGGATGTTGCAAAACTAAATTCGAAAGAAGCACATTCATATCTATTTATGTCTACCTCTATGTTTGACACTTATAGAAAAATAGTAAACGAGAGAAAAAAATTTCTAAAAAATATCTATGCCCTAGGTATTGAAGTTCTCTTTTTATCAAAAAAATAAAAAATAAAATTGGACAAATACATGATAAGTTATAAGCTATGTAGTCAAGGTATGTCAAAATTATGGTTTACTCAACTTCAGATGTTAATAAAATATGCAATAATAGTGATAAAGTCATCAAAAAAATTTCATGCCCTCCATATGGATGTTGCAAAACTAAATTCAAAAGAAGCACATTCATATCTATTTTTGAAAAAATGTTGTGCTCTATGAAAACCAAATAACTCTTTGAAAATGACATTTTCTACAACATACTATTTGTCGTGGGAGAAATAAAAAATCAACCAAATCAATTCAAAAATAAAAATAAAAAATATATTTAGAATCTAGATAAAAATTCCTAAAAGACTCTAATTTACTTCATCTTTTGATTTCAAATGGTTTAACGACAATATGCATCCAAATCTGAAAGTTTTTTTCAAAATGTAGAGTTCAATGTCTGTTCAGACAAAAAAGTGTAACCCACTATTGTGGGTTCACCCAGGGAGTAGTAACAAATAAAGTGAGCAACACTTCAAGGACATCCTATATCACCAATAATAAATTTGGAGATCTCCTTTGATGATGTTAAGGACTTAGGAGGTGGGGAGTTGAACTCAGAGTCAAAATTTATGACAGAGGATGAAGTGGAGGAGGGGGTTTTTTTAGGGATTAATGATAAGATTGGGGTGGTGGAGAAAAGGACTTTAGAACAATTAGATATTGTAAACTGCAAGGTGAATGTTAGGGAGAATAAGAAGAGGAGGCATAAGAGTAATCAGATTAAGTTGGTTATAGTTGGAACTACTTCAGGGCAAAGTAAACTTTTAAGATCGGGTAAAGAATATGCCTTTTTCTAGGAGAAATGAAGGTCCTTTCATATAATGTCAAGGGTTGCAATGCCTCTGAGAAGATTTTTCTAATCAAAAGGTGCTTTGATCAGAGAAGACTAGATTTGGTTCTTTTGAAAGAAACTAATATTAAGGAGCAGGATTTTCAAGGGTTTGAGAATAAGTTTAAATTTTGGAAATGTATTTTGTGTAGTGCACAAGGTTCTTCTGGGGGCCTTGGGATTCTCTTGTAGGAAAGTAAAGTGGAGTTAGTATTTATAAGGAAAGAAACATGGTGGCAATGGGTAAAGGTAAGATTTAAACAATTACATATTAATGTATTAGTTATCAATGTTTATAGTCCAAATAGGAGTGAGGAGAAGAAAGCTTTATGGTTAGTGTTGACTGAAATCTTATCAAGAAATAAGGATGATATGTTTATCTTAGGAGGGGATTTTAATGTGGTCTTAGGCCCTAATGATAAAATGGGAGGGAAAGGATGGTATGGGAGAATCCAACAGGATTTTAAAAAATTTATAATGGATAATGGTTTGTGTGAGATTCCCTTTAGACGAGGTGCTTCACATGGAAAAAAAAGAGGGAATGCTTTCTAAATATAGCTGAGAAGTTGGATAGATTTCTTCTAATGGGTGATTGGGCATGAGAATAGTGGATGTGTGAAGTTGAGATTCTACCTATAACAAGCTCAGGTCATTACTCCATTGGCTTAAGAATTCACGAAGATGTAATGCATGATCATCACCCCTTCAATTTTGTGGCAATGTGGCTTAGAGATGATGGTTTTAAAATGTTGGTTAAAGAATGGTGGGATAATGCCCCAAATCGGCCTAGCAATAAGGCTTTTGTTTTCTTTTAAAAACTTCAATGGTTAAAGGAGAAGTTAAAGCAGTGGAATAGAGGACATTATAAAAACATCTTTGTGGAAAAATTCAATATTGAGATGGCCCTAGGTCAGTTACATTCTAAGGTTATTGAAGAAGGAATGAGGGAAGGGGAATTCATGTTGGAAAAGAAACTAAATTAGGACTATGCGGAGGTGCTAGCAAGAAAGGAAATTTTTTGGAGGCAAAAATCAAGGGAAACATGATTGAAGGATGGGGATAGAAACAAAAAGTTATTTCATAATTTAGTTAAAGTAAGGAGGGGTATGTTACACATAATTACATTATGAGTTGCCATTAGTGTCACACATATAGTCGATGAAGGAAGAAAACAAACTAGTCGGTCAACACACTAAGTATACTAACCAAGAAGAGCACAAGGAAAAACAACAAGGTAACTAAGAACAGACTTGACCGAGCACATACACCGGGTCAAATGATTATTGAGCACCAAGTATAGTTATAACCGAGCATTCATATTTACCGAACATTAGAATTTTACCAAGACTAGAATGCAGTATATATCGAGTAATACAGGAATGAAATAGAAGTATGGAATGACACAGAATACAAGGCAAACGGTTTATACTGAACTAGAAAATAGTTTACATAAATTGAGGTGAATATTTATTGGAGATGTAACTATTAAATGATGATGATCCCTTTGCAATATTGATTTAGGTCATTCATATGGATCGTAGATCTAAGGTTTTCTAGATGATTCCATAACCCTAATTAGGTCAAATCTTTTGAAATAAGAATTGTCAAGATGTCAAATTGTATAGTAAGACACATGAGAAGTATCCACCTACAAGAGACATCTGAATATCAGATAGGGTTGTGATGTTAAGGTTTTGATAGAGCATTCAAGGATTAGATTCAGAAGCACACCAAAGGCTACCAAGCAATATACAGAGAAGATATCTATCACAACAAGATGATATCAGTTAAGTACTAAGCAGATCTAAAATTCAGAAAGGTAAGTTGCTACATCCAGATCAAATTTATTTTTACTTTCTAACAACTGTGGCAAACTAAATCTCTTAAAAGAGTAGACCTAACAAATATTTTGTAAATATCTTAACTGAGTGCACACTTAATAGTGTTGCTTAAATCCTCTAACCAAGTAGATCTTAACAGGTCTCAATTGTTACTCCTAAAAGGGTAAGATCATCAAAAGTGATCAACATTATAAGCCTTAACCGACAAACTTTATTATTACAGTAGTGAAGATTTGTGGGTGTCATCCCCAACGCAATTTTTACCTTCTAACAAGGGTTCCTGTGATACCAAAATACATGTGTCAAGTGTATGAAGTTTCATGAATGTTTACTTATTAGATTAGAAATCATTTCTTATTTCAGTTATGTTATGAGTGAATGGAAATGTTAATATGACAATCAGTTAATGAAAGAGATTATCTTAAGGATAAAGAACAAAAAGTTTTTTGGATTAATAATTCACCCCTCCCCTCTCAATAACTCACCTTTCCATAATCCCAACAATTAGTATCAGAGATAGTTCTCTTGTTGAGGAAGTTTAATCATTGAAGAGGAAAGATCCACAGAGATGGAAAGGTATAAGCTTGACAAGACAATTGAAAATAAAAAATTCGAGATGCTAATTCTCCTAGAAAAGCTTAAGGATATCAAGGAAAAGCTAAGAGAGTCATTGAAAAAAAGAAAGGAATTAGCATTTTGGCATAATGAGAATCAGTATCAAGAAGAAGAGATAGAGGAATTATCTGAAGGATCCAGAAGTATATCTAATGCATTTGAAGAAACTATTTCAGATCTATCTAAAAAGAATCAACACCTCACCGAACAAGTGAAAGCACTGCAAATTGGACATGAAACTCAAATGGTAAGAATGATTGAAGTCATGAACAATGCAAGACAAGATGAACAAGAAAGGAATATGGCTATTGAAGCCAAAAGACAAATAACTGAGAAATTGGAAGAAAAAGAATCTGAAATACTAAGGTTAACCGAGCATCACTTTGAAATTTCTAATCAGATGGATATCATGAGTCAAGAAATCAACCGGATAAACAATGAAATTTATAGAAAATTTGAAGATATTGGTGAATTAAGGGAAGAGAATGAAAGACTAAAAAATGAAGTGAAGATGCAACAACAATACAATGAAATGATAAAGAAAAGTGAGGAAAGTACCAAAAGGATGGATGATTTCTTAAAGATTTAGAGAAGGCTGGACATCACCACTGGATTAGGTTATACCAATAAAGGAGATTCATCAAATCAAGAAGAACAAAAGAATGCTTATGAAAATCAAAGACCAAAGAAGCTCTCATGCTATCACTATGGAAAACTAGGTCACACAACAAATATCTGTAGAAGTAAAGCTAAAGGTACCCCTAACTTTACTCCTAAATTTGATGGTTATTGCTACAATTTCAACAAGTATGGACATCAAGCATATGAGTGTAGATCAAAGTTGAACAAGTCACCTAAGAGGCACTATATGGAAAATAATTGTCATAATTGCAACAAGCATGGTCATATATCACAAGAATCCAGAGCAAATATGAAACAACTTTAGAAACCGAAGAGACAAAATAATACCTATCAATCGAGAAGGCAAGGTAACTCTTACACTTGGGATTACAACACTTGGGTTAATCGTACAACATGTGGAAGGTATGGTCATATTGCTGAAAATTATATGAGATTACAATGGAAAGGAAAATCTAGGAATTGGACAAATTCTAGAATGACATGTCTGCACTGTCACAAGGTCGGTCACTTAAGTAAAGATTGTAGAGACCGAGAGCCAGAACTGAATGTTGATATGAATGATAATACCATTGATGGAATCAAAAGGCAGATGAGTCAAATGTGGAGAAGATGAAGTGAAGACAATGCAGGAACAAGCACAACAGTTGGTGACACCTCATCCTTTGGATTAGGTGATTTCACCACTTCTACCTAAGAAAATCAAGTATGGAAAATGAATTTTAACTAGTTATATCTTACAACAGTTCCGTATATCTATTGCATGTATACTATATCTACATGAATAAAGCTGCACTAGGTTGTTATATGTTTTTGAACTTGAAATGAGTATAGTCGGTACAACTTGACTGAGTAAGAAATTTCTAGTCGGTGAAAATGGTAAGGTTAATCGAGTTGCGTAGTCAACTAAGCATTGGTAGTGTTAACTGAGTTGATGTATCTAAAGGAGATAACCAAATGTTTTATCTTTTATTGAGTTGTGGTTGGTGAAGCATTTAATGCAATACATTTATGCCGAGAAAGTTTTTTGGGTATAAATACACGTCGAGCCAAATCATTTTACACATTGTGAAACCATAGCAAAAAGAGAAAGATTCATGCATCAAGATTCCAAGTATTTAAAGTAATTTTTGTATTTCACAGTGTTTGGAAGCTATGCAAGTAAGTTTAAAGCAAAACTGAGTTATTTGAACATAGTTTTCACTAAGCCCTAATTGTTATCAACGATGGAATCTACATCGAAGATCGTTCAATCAAAGGTCGATAAGGAGAAGAAGGTTACATTGATCAAAAGCACAAAGTATGAAGAAGTGAACTATAAGCTGCATCCTGAGGTCGCATCACAGGTCGATGATAAGGGTGCATTCTCATCTATACCACCTAGGTTTTTTTTGGTGAATGATATTATGTATTACATTCACTGCAAGATTAGTGAAATTGGTGATTTCAAGTTGTAATCCACTTACCAGGAGCTATGCACGAATGGGAAACTGAAGGATGAACATAAACATCTAGAAGTTAAAGGTTTAACTAATTCTCTTCATTTCCCAAAGGAATTCAAAAGTGAGTGGATCAGGATAGTACTCATCCGAGTACACTCAGGAAAATTATGGTTGGATGAACCAGTAAAGATCACCAAGGACATTATTCACATGGTCGCCGATTACCCAGTATGTGATAAGGCAAAAGCCCTAAGGTACCCACCAAAGAATGAAATAGAGAAATTGACTGGAGCCGAGTGGGATGACAGAGGTATGCATATCAACACCATTGATGATCCAAAGACTAGATTCGGTGCATATGTGATTGCTTACAAGGTTTTCCAATTTTGCAAACTGAACAGTGTTTCTTATGACGTTGATATCGCTTATAAAATTGTGAAGAAAGGACTTCAACTTGACCTAGCTGAGTTGATGTTGAGGCAACTAGAGGAGAACATGCGAACAATTCAAGTTGCTAAGTCCAACACCTACAAGTTTGGATCCCTACTAGTATGTATATTTTTCTACTTACATAATTCATTTCCCTCAATTGGTGATATACAATGGGATGTAAATAAACCATTCATCATAAAAATTGGTGAATTCATAAAAATTTTAATTCAAAACTTTGATCTAGTCATGGATGACTATTTTGGAAAATTTAAGGATAGAATTCACAAAAGAAGTAGAATTCTACCATAGTTGGTGGAGAAGTATAAGGATAAATTTTGTTTCCTAGTGGACACCGAATCCACTCTCATAAAGGTAGTTGAACTAAGGACTACATGGTTGCCACCAATGGGCTATGAACTTGACATTAACTGAGCTACTAGGTCATTAAAGGCACTTCTTGTAGAGCCTAAGGATAAGAGTGCAACAAGGTTTGGCACCTACGAGGAAGAAAAATAGAGAATAAAAATGGATTTGGTTGGAGTGAAAATTGGTAGAAAGACAAAGAAAATGATACGCACTTTAGAAAAACAACTTGGAGAAGAAGAAAAGAATTTGGTTGAAGAGGTGACCAAGGAGCCAATAGGGTTTGGTAATACTGAAGATGAGGAAGAGACCGAGTCAGAAAAAGAAATATAGGTAGAGCCAATAAAGGCAACAAAAGGTAAGAGGAAACAGGTAGAGACTCCTACATGGGAAAGGACAAGGTCCTCTACAGGTGTTTCCCCACCTCTAAAACATGGAGTTGCAAAGATAACAAGGTCAACACCAACCAAGACTTATTAGAAAAAGAGAGGTACTCAAGCATCTATCGTAGTTTCTAAGAAGAGAAGAAAATTGATAAGGAATAAGGATGATGTAGATTCTGATGAGGAGGATACTAGTCAATTTAAAGTGGTAGTAAATAAAGTACAATCTATTGATGAGATTGTAAAGGAGATAAAACAAAAGGGAGCACTAGGTCACCCTAAAATAAATAGTTATGTACACATGAATACTGAGGATCAAGACAAACTGGAAGACACTATCATCAACATAGTGATCAAATTCAAGAGATTTCCAGTTGAATTTTCAAATTATATTCCCAAGGAATTGTATGATAAAATCTCAGCAAGGTGGACTTATGCTTTGCACGCTGAGAAGAAAATGTAAGAGAGATCATTGATTTTAGAAATGCCAAATTTATTTGTAAAAGAGATTGAAGAAATGATGAAAGAATATGAAAAAAAAAATTGATGAAAGGAAGAGCAATGAATATCCTACAATGTAGACTTCAAGAAGTTGATGAGGAAAGCAAGGATAAATGGACTAAAATCTTAAAGTCCAAAGTTGAAGCAGAGCAAACTGCACTTGTAGTTATTACCGAACAAGGTGTCATAGGTAGAGGAAAAGGTGTACAAAATGATGATGATGATGCTATTTCAGAAAGGCTAGTTCAAGAGCCTATTCACATCTCAGACACCGAACAACCAGAGGACTATACTTATGCAAAATGTTTTTATCCTACTGTCCAAACTGAACAAGAAGATATACCAAAGATGTTAAGGATAACCGTGGAAGAAGAAATATTGATTGAAGATATTATTGAAGGAGAACCCGATGATTAATCCAAAGAAGATGAGGACATGCTACAAAGAATAAAGATGAAGAAAAGACTACCGACGTAGCTAGTGTACTAATATCAGGTAACTTACCAATTTTGGTTCAATCCATTGATATTGCTACCACAAAGAAACCCAAGGAAATACCACCCGAGCAACCAATGGATACAATCCAAGACAAGGGTGAAGAAGGAGAAAAAGAGACTACAAATATAGAGGCGAAAGTGAAAGAAACTCAAGATGAAACAAAAGTAGAAGATTCTACTACCAGCACAAGGCCACAAGCCTAAGGACCTCAGACCTAGGTAATTGTAAAAGGGAAATAAAAATAAGAAAGTGTATCAATTGAGCCACAGAAGTCAAATCTAGAGAAAAAGGCTCTAGTTCCTTATGGCCAATCACGGACCTCAAGCAACCAAGAAAAGAAGAAGAAGAAACATGGAAAAGGTCTGGTCAAACTCGATGAAATCGTAGAAATTCTTGCATGTGACCCCAAAACTTTGGACCCCAAAGCTCTCAGAAGGTATGGAGAACTTTGCACCCGAAAATCAGGTCAAGAGAAGTTGAGGCAAGAAAGAAAACATAAACAAGTGCTAGAGGATGTTAGAGAAATATTGATGCAAGTTGTACCTGATGTCAATGTTGATGATTCTACTCCCATCATTGACCAACTTGCAGCCCTTACTAAGAAGATCAACTCTCCTACCATAGATGCAAAGAAAAAGATAGAAGAGAGCGCAGAAAGCAAGATACAATACAAAATAATAGAGAAGATCAACCAAACAATGGAAATTCACAAAGTGAAATTATCTGAGACTGTAAGTGAAATTAAAGGTCTTATTCAATAGATACTCACTATTTTGAAGACACTTTTCACAATAGATTCCTTTACTGTAGAGATACATGAAAATTTGAAGAAGCTAGATGAAGATCTGCAGAAGAGTGCTGAAATCTTGATCACAAAACCCCATGCATTCAAATTACGTTATGAAAAGGTCAAACATATACATTGGTTAAGAAATGAATTGAAAAGAGAAGAAGATAAAGTAAAAGATCAAACAACTGAGCTATAGGCTGAGTTGTTATCACACATTGAGGTGATGTAATGACATGCCAAGAAAGAAAAGGAATTAGTTTCCACTCTCAAGTTATCAGTGGTAGATCACATTTTTTATATGCATGCCCACATTGGTCTAGAGAAGATTGCACTAGAGAGTCTGAAAGAGGAATGGGAAAAACCTCTTGGCCAACCTGAAGAAAACCCATCAGAACATTTTTTACAAGTTGTAAGTATATACATTTTTGGCATTATTATCAAAAAAGGGGGAAAACTATATGTATATAGTATACTTGTCGAGGCATATAGACAAGAGGAGTCTACAAATTTTGAAGTATACAAGTTTTGAAATTTTGAATATTTTTTATTATGGCATACATATGTGTTTTTGTCACTAATGCCAAAAGGGGAGAATGTTGCACACCATTACACCATGAGTTTTCATTAGTGTCACACATATAGTTAGTTAAGGAAGAAAACAAATGAGTCAATCACACACTAAGTATACTAACCGAACAGAGCACAAGGTAGAACAACAAGGTAACCGAGCATAGTCTTGACTGAGCACATACACCAAGCCAGATGATTACCGAGCACTGAGTACAGTTATAACTGAGCATTCATATTTATCAAGCATCAATATTTTACCAAGATAGGAATGCAGTATATACCAAGTAATAGATGAATGACATAGAAGTATGGAATGACACAAAATACAAGGCAATAACGAGCTAGAAAATGGTTTACATAAATCAAGGTGAAGATTTATTGGAGATGTAACTATTAAATGATGATGATCCCTATGCAATGTTGATTTGGGTCATTCATATGGATCGTAGATCTAAGGCTTTCTAGATGATTCCATAACCCTAATTAGGTCAAATCTTTTGATATAAGAATTATCAAAATGTTAGATTGTATAGTAAGATACATGAGAATTAGCTACCTATAGGAGACATATGAAGATCAGACAGGGTTGTGATGTTAAGGTTTTGACAGAGAATTTAAGGATTATATTCAGAAGCACACCAAAGGCTACCAAGCAGTATATAGAGAAGATATCTATTACAGCAAGGTGATATCAGTTAAGTACTAAGCAGATCTTAAATTTAGCAAAGTAAGTTGCTACATCCAGGTTAAATTTATTGTTACTTTCTAATAACTGTACCAAACTAAATCTCTTAACATAGTAGACCTAACAAGTCTTTTGTAAATCTCTTAACCGAGTGCACACTTAATAGTGTTGCTTAAATCCTCTAACCAAGTAGATCTTAACAGGTCTCAATTGTTACTCCTAACAAGGTAAGACCATCATAAGTGATCAACATTGTAAGCCTTAACTGACAAATTGTATTATTGTAGTAGTGAAGCTTTGTGGGTGTCATCCCCAACACATTTTTTACCTTTTAACAAGGGTTTCTACGATACCAAAATAAATGTGTCAAGTGTATGAAGTTTTATGAATGTTTACTTATTAGATTAGAAAGCATTTCTTATTTCAGTTATGTTATGAGTGAATGGAAATGTTAATATGACAGTCGGTTAATGAAAGAGATTATCTTAAGGATAAAGAACAAAAAAAATTTAGGGTTACTGATTCACCCCTCCCCTCTTAATAACTCAACTTTCCATAATCCCAACTGGGTAATAACAAAATCTTCAAGATAAAGGGACATAATGGAGAAGATTTTACGGACAAAGGTAAAATTAATGAGGAGACAGTTAAATTTTTCTCAAATATAGGTGAAAGGGAAAGCTTGGATGCTCATGTAGTAAATTATTTTCTTGAGGTTATTCCCAATTGTATTTCGGAGGCCCAAAATCAAATGCTTATGGCTGAACTATCCATGGAGGAGGAGATAAAATCCTTGTGGGGTGACAAAGCCCCATGTCCAGATGGCTTCCCAACACTTTTCTTTCAACAAATATGGGATATTTTTGCTATAGGTTTATGGGAGGTGGTGGAGGAAGCTAGAAAATAAGGTTTTATTCTTAGGGACTCAAATAACACCTTTATTTCTTTGGTTCCTAAGAAGGATGATATTATTTCCTTTGAAGACTTTCATCCCAGCCTTATGTAACACACCTTATCAGATAATTGTTAAGGTAATGGAAAATCATTTGAAATTAGTGTTGGATACTATCATATCAGTGGAGCAAAGTGGATTCTCCCGAGGTCAATCCATTTTTGAATGAGTAATAATATCCCATGAAGAAATTCATTCGATCAAATGCTCGAAGGCAGAAAAAATGATGGTGAAGTTAGACATAAATAGAGCTTTTGACGAGGTGGATAAGAGTTTTCTATTAGAATTTATAAAGAAATTTGGCTTTCGTGAGAGATGGGATGATTGGGTCAGAAGTTGTATAGAAAATCTAAGGTATTTAGTTCTTGTGAATGGAATCCCAGAAGGTTTTTTTGAGACAAGGAAAGGTGTCTGTTAAGAGGACCCTCTTTCCCCATTTCTTTTCATTATATTAGTTGAGGTACTAGGAATACTTATTTGCAAGAAGAAAGATCAGAGAATTTGGAGAGGAGTAAAGTTGTCTCAAGGTGTTGATCCCATTTCTCACCTGCAATTTGGTGATGATACTTTTTGGGTTGGGGATGCAACTATACAAGAAGCCAAAACTATGAAAGATACTTTAGTACTTTATGGAAAAGTTTTGGGTCAATTCATTAACTGGAGGAAATCTAAAATATTATTTTTCAACACTCCACAAAGGAAGAAGGGTAGTATTTGTAGAGTACAAGGATTGTGGGTGGGCTCTCTCCCAAGTAAGTATTTGGGTATTCCACTGTTCAAAGTAAAAAATAAGGCCAATTTATAGAAGTATCTGATTAATAATTATTTTAAGAAGATGGATGGTTGGAAATGAAGATGGCTAACTTCGGTGGGGATAATATTAATGCTTATGGTGGTGGTTTTAGCCTTGCTAATTTAATCTATGATGTGTTTTCAAATTCCTAAGAAGGTGAATAATATTATTGCATAAAGGATGCATAAATTCTTTTGGAATAGAGCATTCGATGATGATAAGATCCCACTTTTGGCATGGGATAATATATGTAGTTCAAAAGATCAAGGGGGTGTAGGCCTAAGAGATTGGCATTTGATGAATGCAACCCTAGGAGAAAAGTTAGTCTAGAGTATGTATACCTATAAGCATCAATTATGGGTCAAATTTTGAAAGAAAAATATCTTGACAATGTTGTTGATGATTGGAATTTTACTATTAGGAACCCTCCTAGAGGCCCTACCATATGGAATTTTATTATTAAATGTATACCATTTATTGTGGATCATATTTGATGGCATATTGGGAATGGGGAGCGAGAAAAGTTCTTGGATGATTCATGGAATGGTTTTCTAGATTTGAAGGATAATGCAAATATGCTTCCTCTTAGGGACTAGTTCACCCAAAAATGGGGTGATAAGGTTAAGGATTATGTAGAATGTATACAGGAACCAGTGGATTTGGAATGAAGGTGGAAAGAGGTGGTGGATAATGATCTAGCTTAGGAACAAATTGTTTTTATAAGGAAATCTTTTTGACTAGGAAGGCGATGTTGACTGAAAGAGAGGATAAAGTGAATTGGTGTGTTGCAGTCTCTGGAATGTATTTAGTGAAATTGGGTTATAGACTCCTGGAATTTGATAGACAAGAGATATTTTTTGCTAAGGATATTTGTTGGCATAAAGATTGTTTACCAAAGGTTGTATCCTTTGTGTGGTTAGTAGTGAAAGGATGGATTTTAATTAGTGAGAGATGGAAAAGGTTTGGTTATGTTGGCCCCTCAACATGTGTGATGTACAATCATAGTGATGAGTGCATGGACCATCTCCTTATCCAATGTCCAATTGCAAGGTAATGTTGGGATCATGTTCAAAGAAAATTGGGATGGTTTGGACCAAGGAAAAATACAACGAGAGGATTTTTTGAGAGCTTTCCAAGGTTTGGGGGTAAGATAATGCTTTCAAGTATTTGGAAGGTGTGACCATCCATGGTTATATGGGAAATTTGGAAAGAGTGAAATCAAAGAATGTTTCAAGATGTTAAGGAACCTATAAGGAGGCTTTTAGGTAGAATTAATCAAGGAATAGAGGATATTATGGGGGTGGTTGCTACTAGAAAACATAATATTTTAATCCCTTACACTAGTAAGGATAGACTAATTCGATAGAGTTGGCTGGGTATAAAGATTAGATCAGGGATGGGTGCTTTGGTGGTTAAAATGAAGAAGAAGGCAAGGGACTCTATTGTGTGGAGATTCCCAAAATAGGGGTGGTTTAAAGAAAATTTTGATGTTGCGGCAAAAGGGAATCCGGGTCCCTCATGGGTAGGGGTGATTATTAGGGATAATAATGGAAATGTTTGTGCATGTACAGGGAAGAATTTGATTAATAGAACAAATAATATGGCTAAAACATATGTAGCCTTACTAGCAATCAAGATAGAAAAAAGATTAAATATCAGGAATATTCACATAGAGGGAGACTCTTTATTGATAGTTCAAGAAATTTATCAACTACTAGTTAATGATTGGCATTTGTAAAATGATATGTGTTGGGATTATGGAAAGGTGAGTTACTGAGAGGGCAGGGGTGAATCAGTAACCCTAATTTTTTTTTGAGCTGATTCCTTAAAACAATTTATTTCATTAACCGAGTGACATGTTATCTTTCCATCCATTCATAACATTACTGAAAATAAGAAATACTTTCTAATATAACATGTAAACATCCATGAAACTTCATACACAATACATAAGTATTTTGGTATCACAAAAACCCTTGTAAGAAGGTAAAAATTATGGTGGGGATGACACCCACAAAGCTTCACTAACTGCAATAATAAAGTTTTCCGGTTAAGGCTACAATGTTTGATCACTTTTGATGATCTTACCCTATTATGAGTAACAATAAAGACCTATTAGGATCTACCTAGTAAGAGGATTTAAGCAACACTGTTAAGTGAGCACTTGGTTAAGAGATTTACAAAAAGACTTGTTATGTCTACTTTGTTAAGAGAATTAAGTTTGCCACAATTGTTAGAAAGTAACAGTAGATTCAATCTGTATGTAGCAACTTACTTTGCCTAATTTCAAATCTAATAAGTACTTAAATGTTATCACATTGTTGTGATAGATTTCTTCTCTAAATATTGCTCGATAGCCTTTTGATGTGCTTCTGAATATAATCCTTGAGTGCTCTATCAAAACTCTAACTTCATAACCCTATCTGATCTTTAGATGTCTATATAGGTAGCTAATTTTTGTGTGGTAATGTAAAAATGACATCTTGACAGTTCTTATATCAAAATATTTTGACCTAATTAGGGTTATGGTATCACCTAGAAAATCTAAGATCTACGATCCAAATGAATAACCTAAAACATCATTACATAGGGATCATCAATCATTTAATGATTGCATCTTCATTTAATCTTCACCTCAATCTATGTTAACCTTTTTCTACCTTGGTGTAAACCTTTTACCTTGTATTTTGTGCCATTCCATACTTTTATGTCCTTCTTGTATTTCTCGGTATATACTGCATTCATGACTTGGTAAATTAGTGATTCTCGGTTATAACTGTACTTGATGCTCGGTAATCATCTGGCTCAATGTATGTGCTTGTTCAAGGCTATTTTTGGTTACTATGTCATTCTACCTTGTGCTCTTCTCGGTTGGTATACTTAGTGTGTTGACTAACTAGCCTGTTTGCTTCATTTACCAACTATATGTGTAACACTAATGACAACTTATAAACTAACAATATGGGGAATTATTAAGGACATGGAGTGGTTTGAAAATTTTAAATTTTCACACATCAGAAGATAGGGTAATGAAGATGCTGATAAATTAATAAAGTGGGAAATAAATTTTGGAGAGATTGGGGAGTGTCAGGCAGAGGAATTTAATAATAAAAGTTATCTAGAGTTTGTAAATATGCATGACATTTAATTAAAGGTGATAGTTGGTAATGTTGTTATCTATATTTATGTTTTCATTCTTTAAGAAGGTGCTACCCATTTAAATGATTTGATGGAGGCTAGAGATGATGTGAGAAGATATTGCTGAGGTAAGCAAAGATATGACAAACGGTGAGGAAAGGCCTTTTCTAGCAATGATGGAAATTTAAAAAAATTCAATTGGAGAATGCATTACTGAGATGGTAAGAGGGAAAGCCTTTTGAAGTTTCACACAAGTCTGCAGGGTTTAAATCTTGGGGAAGTCTTCAAAAAATGCAAATGAGAGTAGGTAATTATGGAGGTGTATAGAAGTGTGTCCTGTGAATGAAAGCAAGTTTAGTTGTGGTTGGGTTTGGCTTAGGTAACTCTTTAATGGAGGTCACCTTCACATTTTGCACCAAGCTTCAAAAAAAGGCTTTGTTTTCTTTGGTGGAATACCATAGGTTGAAGTTGTTTTTGAAATGACCATCAAAAGAGGTTGTAAGGGCAATGTAGAGAGTGCTAGGATAGTGGTTTCAAAATGCCACACATCGGTGGAAAATTAATGTTGATATTGCAGAAATGGTTCTAGCTTGGGGTCTAGAAATTAGTGATTTTGAAGTGGAGGTGAATTGGGTGATGGTTTCTTTGTTTAGAAGGGAGATAATTGAAGGGGTGGACTTGTTATTGGAATGGGCATGGCCAGGGTTTTCTTTCAATTACACAGAGTTTTTTGAAGACCTAGAGGAGGCTAAGGAAATGGGAATTGTGTCTTTTGTGTGATGGACGAAGAGGATTGATAAGATTCTATATGTAGACAATGTGGAAAAAGAATGGATGAAGTTGAATAATGCAATCAAAGAAGCACACAAATGGAAAGAGAGGATTATTGGGTGGGTTCCTGTGGTGGTGCCGAGATGATTTGACACTCAATTGGGAGGAGAGTCTAACTAAGCCTCTTTGAATGAGGTCCTGCATTTTAAGGGAGGCCTACGATTTGGGTAGTATTTTTGGTGATGTTGGTGATGTTGGACACATGAAGAAATCATTTGGTCAGTCAGTTTATGTAAAGCAATTGATTGGAGATAAATTTTGGGGTGTTTTGTAATCTTTATAGTAAACATTGATATATGTACTTATTGTGAAAAGGGTAGAGAAAACACTTGTTAGGATTCTGGGATAAGGTTTAGATTGATATAGCAATGTGATGTAATGGAAGGATGGTTAGTATGGGACAATAACAAAATTTTTTGATACTTTGATATATTATTCTCATTATAATAATAAAATATTATCTTACCTTGCGAAATAAAACAAAATAAAATAAGGGGTGAGGGTTATATTATCCCACACTTGAAAACCCAAGATTTCATTTCATTGGAAAGATACATGAATTAGCTTTCATTTCCTTTTTGTTTGAGTCATTTTTATTCATATTTGTGAAAGTTACGGGCATTTGAGTGAAAACTTGTTTTTAACAATCTGCATTGGAGTTGCAGGTAATGATTTTCTCTTAGAAAATAATTTATGAATGAAAAAAATAAGTGGCTTACATATTTGGAAACTAGATTCAATAATAGTTGTTTTGAAATTGGTTTGGTTTCATTTGGATTCTTTTTGAGAAAGATATGTGATTCTCTAGACAGGGTTTGGTGTTTTAAATCTGATTTATGACAGAAAAATTGCAGTCTGAAAAAATTATTGGTTGAGGAACCAAATGGAATCATAAGACCTTATAATTTTGGGAAATGGTAGTTCTTGATGTTGGCTAAAAACTTCATTCTTTTCAAAAAATTTAATATTGTGATTTTATGGGTCAAATAAATCAATCTTTAAAGACTTTCTTGAAGACAACAATGTTAAATCAAACTCCTAACAATTGATTTTCATATCTAACCATCTTAGGGTTTTTTTTTCAGATGTGTGCTAAATGCTAGAGTGTAGATCTTTGGACCTAAGGTGAGTTCTTAAAATCTCTATAACACTTGGTTTGGGCATAAAATCAATCTCTCATGTGTTTGGCTTGAGTGTTACATGCTTTCATAGAACACATTTTTTATGCTCTTAATGGGAAATGAATGAACATAGATTTGCTTTTATACAAGTTTGTGTTTAAGTGAATGCTTGTGTTTAAACATTAAGTAATTCTTGGTTTCAAATATAAAAACATCTCATTGAGTAATCTAGGGCATGGATTCATTCCTAGTTTACATGAAGAGTTAAATGAACCACTTTGTGGACTCACTTCATGTTTACTTGGAAAGTTAAATATTCCATGATTCAAACCCTCTTGCACTTATGAGTAGTATTGATTAGCAGTCTTAGATTACTTGTGATTGATCTAGATTGCTATCTTGGGTTTTTGGACTCGCTAATCCACTGGCCCCTCGTTTTCGCCCTGTGGTTGCAATCTCAGCACCACATTAAAGGGGAGGGGTCTATAGGAAAGAAGCGTTAATTGTTCCACTAGGAAACCCTTTTGTGCTTTTTGGAACTCACTTGTTTTCTAGGTTGTGGAATCATTTGTAGCTTATGTGGGGTGTTAAGTGTTCCACCTTGTGGACTCACCTCATATTTTCTTTAAGCATTAAGTGTTCCACCTTTAGTCTTTTCAATACTTTTTGATAGAGAATTACTTACTTTTCATTTTTTTAGAAGGCCTGCTTGGGGATTTCATCACCTCAAGGGATGACCTTAACTCTCATGTTCCAGTGGAGTATAAATATCGGGAGGTGAATCCAAAGAAACCTCTCTTGGGAATGAGTTAGATTTCACTCTTGGCTAAGCCTCAAAGAACTTTATACCTTTGAGAAGTGAAAGAGGAGATTTGGGTTACCGTCTCCCCCTAGTTGTGTGATTTCTGATTCTTCTCATCTACGGATTTGGGCCTCTCGTACCTTGCATATATCGAGGACACCCTTTAGAAAAGCCATGTATATCCTTGTAGACATCTTGCTAGGATGTTGTTGTGTTCAGAGTGCCTGCTAAAACATATCCAAGAACATACACAAGTAGAATCTTTAAGGAGTAGCATACTAAGTCACTATTCTTGTTCATGTGCAAGGTTGCTTTGCCCCTTGCTCATTGTTTGAAGACAATTGCTTGCTTGAACTCCCTAATTGCTATCTTATGTGCCTGATCATTGATAAAAATCTATTGATATACTTACTTGATCTTTGAAAACGAACACAAAAACTGAGTTCCTGAGTTGAAACACCAATTTTTTACAACTTGCTCAATTTTCTACCCTGCCATTAGAGACTTGTTGTTGCTCTAAACTTCTAGTTTTAGCCCTCTAGGGATAGCATCATTTGGTTTACAAAGTCACCTTGGAAATAATTATCAAGTTAAAGGACTATTCTTGGTGAGAAAGTTTATCTCTAGAATTGTTAGCCACATTCTTGGAGAATTTTAGTACTTTTTTTGTCCAAACCATTTCCATCAAATTCAATTTCAATTATATTTTGGCCTAGTCCAACCTCCTGATTCAAAAGTGCAAGGGTAGTCACCCTTTGATTTGAAGCACCTCTTTGACAGTGTTGGTAACACCTTTTGCAATTTCTATCTTACCATCTCTCTTTGGACATTAGAGAACTTTGATTATCTTAGTTTGGTGTTCACATTTTGTGAGGTCATCTTATCACCAAGCGTCTTCTATTCTCAATCTTCCTTGGTCAGTCCAAGTCAGATCCAAGGTGTTGTCATGTTGCTCAGCATCCAAACAAATGTTAATGGTATCAATTACACAAGATGACTCTTGGTCTTCTTCTTTCTTCTTCCCTTCCCATGTTTTTCTTCTAAAGTCTTCTCTTCATGGGATATTCTTCTCGTCTTCCTAATTCTTTTCCTCTTACTATCTAGTGTATTTTCTTCTATTCATCTCTTCTATTCATTTCTTCCATGCTTGATTCTTCTTCTTCCAGAACCATGAATTTTAACTATCTTGCTATGGAACCTATCTTGAAAATAGATGATCTTGAACTCATTGCTCAATTTGAAGAGTATCATTCTTCCAAAACTCTCATGGATGGTAAATTTATGAAAAAAATACAAGAGCAATCAAGTAAATCACAGGCCTTTTCTAGAATCATACTCATGATCATGTCATGACCCCCTTCTTTCAAACATTCTTCATCTTCGAAGTCTTATCATGAATCTTCTAAACATTATTCATCTTCCTCACCTTCCAAGTCTTTCCATGACTCTTCTAGAAACTATTCGCATTCATCATCTTCCAAGTCTTCCTCCTCCACTAGGTCTTCACTTTCCTCTTCTTTACGATCTCGTTCCTCTTCTACTTCTCCCAAGAGTCTTACTCCTTGTATCAAGACATACCATGATGAGAAATATGATAGCCCTTGTGATACCTCTCCCATGAAGAGTGACACACCCATCTTTGATGACTATGATGACTACGATGACTATGATGATGGACAATGTAATGATACCTATGAAACCCCTATTCCTAAGAGTCCTCCTCGTCGTGTGCTCGTGCTTACTGGAAAAGGGTCATCACATTGGATAGATTGTGATGGTGATCCATATGACTCTGATTTTGAAAGAGACTTTGATGATTTCTGTGAATAATACCTAGATGATACATCTACTTCATTTGAAGAAGAGAAAGCTCAACGCGCTGATTATAAATGTAAATATCATAAGAATGTCTCCTCTAAAAATTCTCTTGCTGAAAATAAAGACAACACTCTCAAGCAAGATCATATTAATGTCAAACCTTTGTCTTGTGATGGTTCCATTCCATCCCCTACTTCTTCCAATACTCCTACATCTCCTAAAGTCGCCAAGTCTTCCAAATCTTTCACAAATCCTACATCCGACATAAATTCTAATGCTTTCCATGCAGTTCCCTGTAGTTATCCTCAAGGGCCACCTTTTAAAGATACTCAAGCTAACCTTCACTTGGCTACAAATACTTTTGATAATGCTAAATCTAAAGAGCCTAAGCCTTTATGCGCTATAATGCCTACTTCAGCTATTCCTTCACCATCTCTATCAAAGTCTTCCATACAACTCCAACCTGCTTCCTTGTCCTTAGAAGTGGCTTCATGTCAAGAGGACTCTAAAACTGATACAGAAAAGAATATAAAGAAAGATCAAGATCAAGAACCCTCCATGTCATCCACTCCTTTTCATGATGTTCTCTATCCACGTCATGGTTCTTTTGATCCTTTATGCCCTTCCTCATTTATTCCACCATGTCTTAAGTCTTCTCTGAAGCAAGATCAAGCTACTACCCACACCGTTGAGCTTATTGATAATGAAAATAACCTTACCACGCTTGCACTTTCCAAAGATGATACTTCCATTAAGGTTATTAAAAATGGTGTTGTTACTTCCGATGTTAAGCCTATTCAAGAGACAAATTCTGCACTTGTGCTATCCAAAGATCCTTGTCAAGATCAAAGTCTTCCATCTTCTTGTTCTACCATTCCATGTTCACTTCCGCTTTCTACTCTTCCTAATTCTTCGCAAGCTTTGAATGATCCTATCAAAGAAAATTCTCTTATTCAAGATGTCCAGGATCCTATTGAAAATTCTAATGCTCACTCTGAAGATGCTGATATCCTTGGTTGTCATATAGATGTTGATGAACTTATTGATTATCCTTTTGTATCTTCCACATCTATCCTTGGACCTCTTCCACCACTACTAAGGACTTCACATCTTCCTTCCATATTGGGTCCTTATGTCCCTTCATTTTCCCCTCCTAACTCTCCTAATTTGTCATCTATCTTGGGTCCTTATGTCCCTCCATCTCCTATCTTTCCTCAAGATCAACATAGATGCATATCTTTGAATCATTTTCATCCATCCACCCATCTACACCAGTCATATTATCCTTCTTCTTCCACATGTCCCAAGTCTTTTGGTTGTAACTTGAATGTTCAATATAAGAAAAAGAAACAATACAAGAATCCATCAAAGAAAGAAGATCACCATGTCTCTTCTAATCGACATGAGGGCATAAAGTCAAAAGAGATATCTAAGAAGAAAACTACAAGACAAGTATGGGTTCCAAAATCCATCATTCAAGATATTCTCTCTAAGTCATCAAAAGGAAATAAAAAGCCTAAGGCTATATGGATTCCAAAGTCTCTCATAAGAGAGTCTCATGTTGAACAAAAAGTGAAGTTGACATTCAAGCTTTCCAAGACTTCCACCTCATATTCTTCCAAAAACATTCTTCCATTCCATGCACTTGAACCACAACCTCTACTAAACATTCGCCATATTCCTTCACGTATTCCTTCATTCAAGTTTCCTCCATCCTCTGGCCACCCTCCAAGGTGTGCGTCGATGTTGATCTTGCCTTCCTTTCCATCTACTCTTTCACAATCCTTCCATTCATTATTCTCTTGCCTTCTATCATTTTTCCTCATTTGCATATTCCTCCTATCTTCCAACTCCACTCGCTTTACATAAAACCGTATCCTCCATTTTTCTCTTCCATCTTCCTTTCCCTATAAGCATCTTTGAGCATATAATTTTGAATCCTTGGCATATCATGGTTTATCCTTTCAAGGAGCATTATCTAAAAGCTTGCCTTCTTCCAAAAATTATAAAATTAAAAAAAAAAAGAAAAAAGAGAAAAAATTGAAAAAATTGAAAATGTGCCTTGGTGAAAACCTGGAAACAGGCACCTTGGTAGCAAAAGTAAAGAGAAATAAATTCGTCCTATGGTGAAAATCACTCCCTTGTGGCACCTTGGATAAGTATCATGATGAAAACCTGGCAATCAGGCATCATGCGTAGTTCTTCTACATATTTCATCCATTCCATCTTCTCTCTTTGATCTTGACAATGTTGATCTATACACGAACATTTAGCTATCTTATGAGCTATCTTAGATTGGTCTTTCTTTCATTCCCTTCCTATTTAGCCTTCATATTTATCTTCTTCCATTCATTTTCACCTGTCACTATCCTTTTCCCCTTTGGTCTTGATCTAATAAAAAAGAGTAAAACACGATGCTATGAAGCCTCTTGACCTATCTACTCCTTTGGACTGCATCCTTTCCTTCTTTTGCATTCCGCTTCTGTGACTTATCCTATGCTAACCTTTCATTGCTTGTCCAAATGCACTTTACATTAACATTTTTCCCTAGCTTGGGTACTCTTGAGGAGTTTTCCTTTGAGGATTTCTTTCCTTCACTCTCATTCATTCTCTTGTCTTCCAGCTCTTCCACTAGCTTGCTATTCCCTCTTGTCCTCCACCTTGCTAGACATTCGGACTGCACGATGTGATCTTGCTTGGGAGTTTGATGCTCATTCTATCTGGGGGCATCCTTTGTATATAATTATTGATCCTGAAAAAAATCCAAAAAAAAAATTGATATATTTTCAAAAAAAAATTCCAAAAACATTCATATATGATGCTGAAAAAATTCTAAAAATCAGAAAATGTCCTGAAAAAATGATCATCTTAGTGAAAACCTAGCAACAGGTTCTTTGATGTATCTCTAAAAAAATTATATATTCCAAAAATACCAAAAAAATCAAAAATTCAAAAAATTCAAAAAAAATAGAAAAAGTGCCTTGGTGAAAACCTGGAAACAGGCGCCTTGGTAGCAAAAATACAAAAAAATTATAAAAAGTCTTGAAAAAATTCTTCCAAGTGGTGAAAACTTGGAAATGGGTGCTACTTGAGGCCTTTGCACCCCTATTTCTTAGCATGCGTCCTCGACACTTAGCCTTTCTCCATCATACCTTGTCCTTGTTGCCTTGGTTTGGAATTGGTCTTTGTCTTTGTCTAGGGGGCATCACTGTGTTAGCTTTGGTCTCTTGGATATGCTTGTCTTTAGGACACCTCACAAATGGTGTTTTTCAACACCAACCCAACTATTTTTTTCAACACAACCCCCGACATTGAGTGTTTTTCAACACTTATTAGTTTGGTCTTATCCAGTTTGGTCATGTGATCTTACTTGCTAGCAAGCATTCGATCCTTATCCTCGGAACTCAGTATCAGTTTACACACTTAAAATTTTTAAACGCAACACTTAGTGCTTGAGATATGTCATGCTCTTTTCTTTGTGTGCTGACTGATATTGATTTTCATTGAGTGTCCTTGTCTAACAAGTCTCTCCGTGATACATAGCTAGAGAACTTGGGGCATGGGGCATGTTTTTATTTGCTTTCTACTTGTGGGTGTTGTCTTGAACCTCTCCAGTGTCTCTTGTTGTCTCCTTGACACACTTAGGAGATTTAAGGCATCATCCTTGACTATTTTTGCACAACCATTCTCATGGTCATCCCAGCGTTTATGCCTTGATGCAAGCATGGTTTTGCTACATTAAATTGGGTAAGCTAACATTGCCATCATCTTGACCTTTATGTCTTTGATGCTCATGTTAGAATCTTTCCACATTCCAATTTGATATAAATCACATTCATATCTTCATAGTTGCATTTGTGACTAGTGTTGATTGTGTGATTGTCCGATGTTCGGTAATAACGGCCCTATGATGAAAATAAGTTCTTTTACATTCTGTAATGAATGATGAACACAAAAATCCTATGTTACCCTATTGCAAGTACACCTTTTCATTTTCATGTAGCTTGCATTATTTAGACTTCATGTTAAATTTGCACTTTTAGGCTGCATTATGAGTTTGAGAGGGTTTCCTTCATCTTTCTTTTGGACTTTTAGTCAACTGTGGTCACATTTTGATCTTCATTTCCTTACCTTCTTTCGTGATCTCAATCGAAATTCCCTATCTTAAATAGTTGATTGCTTTTGGGGCATCTTCTTTCTGGAGGCAAATTCTCTTTCTTCTCTCCATTTCTTTCCATTTCTTCCAAACTTCTATCTTCCATTCGCTTTCACCCCACTTCTTTTCTTCTAATTCAACCTTGGGGCATAATCTTTCTTGCTGATCTACCTTGGTTCTGTGATTTTTTTTTATCTTTCATTTTATGTCAAGAACCTTATGTTTAGTTTGATTTGATCAAATTTATCAATTTACTATTTCTCCTCTATCTCATTTTGATTTTGATCATGAGGGGGCAGTACCTACCAAACTTCAATGCTTGATTCAGCTTTATCAAATTTATCAATTGCTTCTTTTGGGGCAACCTTGCTTGAGATTCTTATCTCTTATTTGAGACTTGACAATTACCTATTCATAGGTGTTGGCCTTGTCTTTTTTAGTCTGCTTATCTATGTCATGATGTGTTCCCATCCGTCGAACACACATCTGGGTTGTTTTGTGATCCCAAATCGATCTCACACTTCAATTCCATTCTTTGACTGCATGTGATCCCGAGTCGACCTCACATTAGTCAAAGAGGGGCAAATGTATGCACCCTAAAATGGTCGCCTAGACTTTGGGCCCCATTTATTCAATTTGTCAAATATCAATTTCCTGAATCAATGCTTTGCAATTTTCAAATCAATTCCTTAATCAAATCGCAATTAAATCAATAATTCAAATATTTCTAAGGTTTGATCATTTCATCAATAATTTTATTTAATTAAAAGAAATATTCTTTTTTAAATAAATAAAATAGGCTTATTTAATTAAAAAAAATATCTTAAATAAAATAATCTTATTTAATTAAAACCCCTTTTAATTGAATGATTTTATCTTATTTAATTAAATATTCCTCTTTTTATTAAATAAACTTATCTTATTTATTTAAAAGATAATTCCTCTTTTAAATAAATAAAATCCCCACTTAAAGCAAAATCTATGATGGAAAAGGAAATAAATCAAATAAAAATAAAACAAAAATCCTTTTCCTGATTCTTTCAATAATTTTATTTAATTGAAAGAAATATTCCCTCTTAAATAAATAAAATAACTTTATTTAATTGAAAGAAATATCTTTTAAAATGAAATAAATTTATTTAATTAAAATCTTTTTTAATTAAATGATTTTATCTTATGATATCTCTCTTTTAATTAAATAATGTTATCTTATTTAATTAATAGAGAATCATTCTTTTAAATAAATAAAAAAATTCTCTTAAAGCTCTTTGTGATGAAAAAAGGGAAACAAATAATTAAAAATAAATAAAATCCCTTTTCTCTCCACACTTTTTAAAAAATAAGCTTTATTTCCTCTTTTTGGATTTATCCCACATTGCTCTTGAGGATGCATTCTCTTCCACATTTTCCTATATAAGGAGCCCTCTCCTTCTCATTTCAGATTGGAGAATTTTCATGTTATTGTTATACTGCAGGTTTGGAGAGCAATCTTGGAAGAAGCTTGTTGAGCACATTTGGAGCTTGGATATTTGAGACTTCTTTCTTCTTGTCTTCTTCTTTTATGCCTTATGGCAATCCATAGTTTAGATTAATATTGCATTCACATAATAGTTTAAATTCATGTTTCCTTTCATAGATTAACATTGTATAAGCATTCATTTCAATAGAATAGTTTATTTCTTGCATTGTTATCATCTAGACTAGTTTCATTTGCATGCAATAACTTGATGATCATGAAGATTAGCATGTTTGCTATTCATCTTTGAATCTCTCATTTCTTGGTGTACTTGCATGGGCATAACTAGGTCAATCTAAGGGCCTCATATACAAACCCCTGCACTCCATGAATAGAGAGTTGTGAATCGCTGTTTGAGACCTCATTCTTGAGTGTTCTTGAATGTAATGATTCACCAAAGTGTGACTACTTTCTAGCACACAGCTGCCACACCAGAGCCTGTGAGAAGCCTTAGTTGCCACAACAATCGTGGGGAGGGCTAGGCTCCCCCACATGTAATTATATTTTTAGTAAAAAAAAATGTTAATAAATAAATAAATAATAATGTTATAAAATAAAATATGTTAAATTTATTAATAATTAAATATTAGATTTACTTAATATTAAAATATAATTTATTTTAATATTAATTAATATATGTATAGGGTCTTACTTAATTTGTTCTAAAATTATTAATTTAGGGTTTGAATCGTACTTAGGAAGGGTAATTTGTAATGTTTCAAGCTGAGAGAATGTCAATTCTCAATAGTTATCATATGTCATCATATTTAGAGACAATACATACTTAAGCTTCAATTCCTTAATCCTCTCCTTATCACTAACCCTAAGGTGGATGGTAGAATTACTGTTCTCGAGTATGGAAATAGTCTACTTAAGGCTCCCTCACGAACATAGCCCATTTGGGAATCTATGCCTCAACGTGACCAAATTACTCTTTTCCCTTCGCAAACTCCTTATCCGCTAGGTTGTGTTAATGAGTGATTAAAGAATTTTAACTTAGCATATATTATCATCTTTATATCACAAATATATGTTAGATGTAATACTTTTGTATAAGCATCCAAGTTCATAATACATTTAGCAATTAACATGTTTAAGTCTTGATTCCTTACTTCTCTCCTAAAATCAACCCTAGGGAGAGTGTGGCTTTACTTGTCGTAAGGTGCTTGACACCAGTACATCCTCTAGATTTACTCTGCCTTTCCCTACACAACACCATCTATCAACTCCCACGACTATAATGAGAGAATAAGGGGATATACTTTAAACATTCTAAATCCTTTGCTTTACAAAATGTATACACCTTAATTACTTAGGATATTTCTCATTATTAAAATTGCTTATTAATTAATTTCTATTGTTATGATTACTTATTAATTATTTACCAATTATATATGAATTGTATATGTCCATATCTCTTATTAAATATATTTACCAGTATATTTAAGTTATTTTTGTTTACTATATAATATAAATTTATTTTGTATTAATGTATTTCACAATTCATCATGTCATAAATGACCAAGCTCATTTCATATAAATAGTTGTCCATGATATATGCAAGTCATAAAAATAAATGTTAATAACTTAAAATAACAAGAAAAGTGTGCATACCTTTAAATAATAGAAATTCTTAAAAGTTGTGTACTATCTTTTCTTATCTCATGTTTTCTTCATTTTATTCTCCTACATTTCTTCCTTCATTCTCTCCTATATTTCCTCCTTCATTTTTCCCAATATTTCCTCCTTCATTTTCTCCTATATTTCCTCTTCATTTTCTCCTATATCCCTTTTCCTAAAGTGTTGGGAATCATTTTATATTTCCATCTCCAAGAGTCACGTCTATATGACTAATAATTGTATCCCTTAACATTATGGTAATTTATTATTTTTCTTTATTATTGTTGCTTCATGATTAATCACTATTTGTTAATTAGTTGCTAACTTAAGTTTAGTACTTAATATTTGTCCATAGTCCACTTATTCCCTTAAGTCAGACATATATTCTTCCACCATATTATCTTTCATTTGTTACTAATATAATTAATGAATATCCATTTATTAATATCATTATTTACTAGTGATCTTTGATTATTACTAACCATATTTATATGTTTATTATTATAATGATTTATATACATTTTATTTATATATTTGTTTGAAACATTAGATTATATTGATCTATTGTCTATATGAAATTGAATAATGAACTATATATTAAATCCAAAATGTGATTTTTTTTGAGTGAACCACATAATATATAATAAATCAGTTATGGCTCATGACAATATATATGATTATTAATTAATATTGGTATTAAAGTTGACTACTAATTTATTTTATAGGCAAAAATATAGCTGTTGGATTTTTAGTTAAAAGCGGATGATTTAAATAACCTGAAAAATCCATGTTTTGATTTGATTGTGAATGTATTATTGTACTTTGTTTATTGTGGTTATTGGCAAAAATTACGATGGCTTTTAGGGTCTGTATGGTTCCTAGAATTAAATAACGTTGGAATTGTCAAATTCTAGTATTTGACAATGGTTTTTAGAATATGGCTGGAACTGTTTGGTTCACCTAGAATTCATAATGAGAAGATGGAAAACGGATTTCAAAATATTATAAATTTTTCTTTACCCTCAATTCCAATTTAAGTGGAATTGGAATTGATTTTCCAATTCCACCTATTTAGATGGAAGATTCAAATGTTGGTTTTGGGGGTAAATGGAAATTAACAAATCCCTATTCTAGTTTAATATTTTGAACACAAACATCGAAAATGTCAATTTCGAGATTCGACAATCCCAATTTCAGTCTAATTCCAGCAAACAAATGAGCCCTAGGGAAAAGTTCACCAGAGGTTGGGGATTGATTTCTTTATGACTTTTTCAGTAAATGCTATGTGAAGTTGACTATGTCATGATCGTATTTACCCAACCTTATTTTGTAAGCTCATGTTATGTGAACTATTTGAGACTGGATTTGATCATGATGTTTTTATATGATTTTACATCTTTTTCTCTTTAGTTTTATATGGAGAATCTTTATAACCATTTTGAATTCTTGATTGGATCCTGTATGAATCTGTGATATTTGTGAATGATCTCATGTACTTTATTGTGTTCAATATTTATTTCTTTTGACCATAAAAGGTGATGACCAATATTATGATTGAATCTGATTTACTTGGTTACTTTGTGTTCTTTGCTATAATTATTCTATGTTCTATATGATTATCTTTATAGATTATGTTACTCCATGTTTGGAGATGGATGCCATTGATGCTTTGATTATCATTTCTCTTGTAATATGAGACTATGAGAATTGGTATTTAATTTATTGAGATGTCCAATATGGGATGACAGTTTGGATCCTTGTATAGGATGATATGCTTTGTATGCTCCAACATTTATTTTGGTGATTATCATGACTTTATGATTTATGAGACATTTTTTTTATGGTTTTGGTTATGCCTTCTTTTTGTTTCATCTAGTTGGAGCATTAGGTTAGGTTATCTAAGTGTATAGAGGGGGAGTGACTTGCAATGTGGGCCAAGGCCCTAAGAGGCTTCCAGGATAACTCATTGTAAGTTGACTTTAAAAGTGATAACTTAATAAATTTATTGGGATAGAAACATTAACAAGATAATTGTGTGCCTCGCCCATGCCTTGGGTGCTAGTATAGGCTAAGGATGGGAGTGGGAGAAGATGATAGCCACCTGCGTGGATTGGATAAGGCATAATTGGTAGCCTTGTCTATATGAGAGGTTACTGATACCACATGGAGTCACTAGGGGGTCGGGGTCCAAAGAGACTGTCAGGGTAACTCTAGAGTTGACTCATAAGTTGACACTTCCTCATATGCATCTTAGGTTTCCTACATGTGTTGGTTGCCTCTAGTTTTGTATGTGTTATCTTTGCAGTTGTATTGTATCTCTTGAGATAGAGAGATTTCATGATCCCTTTTCTTAGTTCTACCTTATGATTGGTTTTGGTATTGTTCTCCGAGTGGGGTCTGTTGTTATATCATCAACATGATGGGAGTGGACATTTGGTTCCACAAGGTCGGGTGGTAGTGATTATTTTACCATTTTAAATTCCAACGTTCTTGTACTGGTGTTGGATGATACTTGTAGCAGTTACCTTCTTGTTCTTCATTGGAGGCTTGTTCATATCCATCTTATGATGTTTATATTGGTACCTTGTATTAATGCTTCAGATGTAATTCTTTTGGGATATTGTACTATACTTTGTACTTGGTTATTGTTACATACTTTACGACTTGTGCAAAATATGTTGTTTCATTGTGTATGTCATGTCCCCTTTCTAGAGACATGTTCGTTCATGACGGGTTTGCCTATCATCGACTCTCGTAGGCAAATAGTTTGGAGAGAGAGTCATTGTGTGGATCATTTGATTTCTTATTGCTAACAGAGCCTACATTCGGTAGAGCCTACATCCAGTTTGAGGCCTACATGCAGTTGTAGTGGAGCCTACGTCTAGAAGTGAGCCTACATCCAGTTCGAGCCTACATTCAGTCTAGTTGGGCCTACATTTGGTTATGAGACATCTTGGCCTACATTGTTATATTTTTGAGTTGAGAAATGTACTTTATTATTATAATGTTATTTTATTATAAAGTACATTATAATTAGATGTTTCTAGAAGTTCTAGTAACTTCTCAAGAAAAAGAATAAATAGGGGGCTTGGGCTATCATTTCTACATGCTTGGATTTGAGATTTCTTCTACTTCTTCCATTGTGGAGCAATTTGTAGTCTTTTGGGTCTGCAAATACTATTCGATCTTTGGGAACGATAACTCCCCTAGATTGGCATAACTGAGGTAGTGAAATATCTACTGAAGGGTTGCAATTTGGAGTTGGTACTCAGCCATCTCATTGGTACTTCATTGAGAATTCATTGTAAGGGTTTGTTTGTGGTTGGAATAAGGGTTTAAATTCACCTATTGCATTGGTGAATCAGTGTGGTGAAAGATTGAAGACAAATTGGCACATTTTCAGACTTTCAGTCTCAGGCCCTGGAATCAAAGTTTTGTTCATAACTTCATATCTACTTGGAGGATATTTTTATGCATTTGTGGGAGGGTCCCTATACCCTAGGCACCCCATTTACCATCATTTTTGGCACTTGATATAGGCTCAAATTTTTATATCAGAGCCGTACAGTATGACCTGGTATGACCCTGTACTTGCAGGCAGTACGACAGGTGTGGTGGGAGCAATTTGGGACTATTCCAGTCCACTTGACATCAGCAGTGATCTTCAGATATCAGGGGTGAAAATCAGGTTCTTTTCATGTAAATTTTGGATGCATTTGTTGACAATGAAATTGTAAAAAAAAAGTTATATGTTCTCAGACTTGAACAGTCACTGTTATTACATCATCTGCTACTGTAATCAGTCATTGATATGATTATGAAATCAGTATATTGAAATGCATTGTTAGGACATGTAATTACCCAAGTTCTTGTTTAGTAACGGTCCTTATATGTGCATAGAACAATCCATTATAATCAGTCAGTGCCACACTTGTAATGAGTTTAGTATTGATTATAATATATGTGACTTCGTTGTTAGATCAATTATCTTGAAGTCTGAAGATTGTCATAGTCATTCTGAGAATAGTCATCAGACTTTGCTAGCTGGGTTGATCTAGTTATATTCTATTGGTTGTCATTTATCAATGCTCATTGTAATAGCTTGAATCAGTCCTACATTGCAATCAGATTTGAGTAGTTCATGATATATTGGCTTTGCACTGTCATTTCATTTCATATTGGTATTGTTATCTCAATAACATTTGGTGCCCAAAACAAATAAACACCTTGAAACACATCATTGCAAACAAGACCATTCAAGTGCATGCCAACTGTTTGACGAATTGTCTTAGTTTAGATTTGGGGGTTTTAGTGGCCTTTATAGTAAGGGTCATTACAGTGGTATCAGAGCCAGGCTCTTGCCATCCTATTGGGTAAGAAACCTATATGCATCCTTCAGCATTTGGGCATCACACGTACTACACACGAAGAAGGGCAACACTAGAGGGGGAACATGAATTTGAAGATACTCTTACCATGGGTGAGAGACAGTCACAGAGTCCACCTAGAGTTCCTAGGAATGCAGATGATGATGCTAGGGATTATTTCAGAACCATGGATACTAGACAGCAGGAGATAGTCCAGTCATTGCGTACTTTGACCACTATGATGGAGAGAGTTGTTCAGCCCAGAGCTTAGGAGCATGGTAGAGGCACACCTGATCATGATAATAGGAGTGTAGCAAGTTCACAGGGTGCTCCCAAGCATAGGTCTTAGACAGCAGATAGACCTACTCGTCCTACTTTCCTTAGAGAGGAGGCTCAGGAGGAAGGAGAGGGTGATGTGCAGGAGGATTTTCAGGATGATCTTACAGCTGCTATTGTAGAATGGCAGGCATTACCACCACATGTGTGTGAGTTACTCAACTTTGATCGTTACCTGAATCAGAGGAGAGAGCACATGAGGAGTACTCGACAGAACAGGAGACCTAGAGGCCATGACAGTGAGTTGCAGCGAGCTGCTAGTAAGCTCACTTTACCTTCTTTTGATGGTAGTGGACAGATGATAGCACAGACATGGATACATAAGTTGGATACATTCTTAGCATTAAGGCCCATGTCAGAGATAGATGCCATCAGATACGCCACCTTGCATTTGGAGGGCGCAGCTCACGACTGGTGGTCACATGGTATGGTTACTTTGCAGCACAACCAGGTGACTTCATACCAAGATTTTGTAGACAGATTGGTGGAGCATTTTGACAGGAAGGATCCTGAGATATTCTTCTGTGATCTTGCATAGTTGAGACAGACAGGTAGCTTGGAGATATATATCAGTGAGTTTCAGCGGTTGTCAGTTATGGTGCAGGATGTATCAGAGAGGCGATTGGTCATCTTATTCATTGAGGGATTGTCTGAACCCCTCAAGGGTTGGATCAAGGCATTTGATCCATCATCACTACAGGAGGCCATGAGGAAAGCTCGTAGTATAGAGCTTACAGCACCTTCTAGCAGGTTCACCCCTAGGAGTTCTACTTTTGTCAGAGATAATAAGAAGTTTGATAAGGGGAAGGGGAAGAAGGTTGATACCGAGGGGAAATCCACTCCACCCTTGGATACTGAGGCACTTAATGACCTACGCAGGAAGAAGCTATGCTTCTATTGCAAAGGTCCATATGATAGGGATCATGACTATCCTTTGAGGCCTAAGGGGAAGGCCAATAGAGTTATGTGGGTGTACTATGAGGACTCAGATTTAGATAGCACAACACATGAGGATGAGCATAGTGACACAGAGCCTGAGATAGAGGTAGAGGCTTCAGAGCCTAAGGTTGAGCCAGAGTTACATTTGCAGCAGGCACGCTTGTCCAGTATTCAGTAGGAGAGGTCCTTTAGATTGCGTGGAGTTTTAGCAGGACAGAAGGTGATTACCCTAGTTGACACAGGTGCTACGCATAATTTCATTGATACACATTTGCTTGAGCGCCATGGTATTGAGACAGAGGAGTTTGAGGGTCTCTGAGTGCAGGTTGTTGATGGTTACACTCTTAAGTGTAACAAGATGATCAGAGATATGCCCTTACGCTTGAGCAATTATGAGTTCAAAGCGGATTATCATGTAGTTAACATGGGTGACCTAGATATTGTGTTGGGAATGACATGGTTACATTCATTGGGTGAGGTCACTTTCAGACTCAGGGACATGGAGATCAAGTTTGAGGCAGATGGTAGGCAGCATGTCTTGAGGGCTATCAGAAATAGTGATGTCAGGACTATTTCTTTTAGGCGCATGGAGAGGTTGGTTAGACATGATGGGATTGGGTGGTCAGCCATGTGTACTCTCATGCCTATACAGGAGAAGCATCAGATGACAGAGTATCACCCTGATATTCAGAGATTGAGAGAGTGGTATGATAGGGTATTCAGTGATATTCCACCTGGCGCACCACCTGATAGGGGGATAGAGCACATTATTGAGCTAGAGGAGGGTGCTAAACCCGTGATGATCACACCATACAGGCATCCTAAGAGGCTCAAGGATGAGATAGAGAAAACCATCAAGGAGTTTCTTGAGATGGGGCATATTCGACCGAGTAAGTCTCCTTTTGCCTCTTCAGTAGTATTGGTGAAGAAGAAGGATGGTTCTCTACGTATGTGCATTGATTATAGGGCGCTGAACAAGAGGACTATTAAGAATAGATACCCTATTCCACAGATTGATGAGTTGATAGATGAGCTTCACGGGGCTTGCTACTTTAGCAAGATAGACTTGAGATCAGGATATCATCAGATCAAAGTCAAAGAGCAGGATGTGGAGAAGACAACATTTAGATGCCATTGTGGACACTTTGAGTTTGTGATCATGCCATTTGGGTTGACCAATGCACCAGCTACTTTTCAGTCTACAATGAATAAGGTCTTCCATCATCAGTTGAGGAGATTTGTATTGGTTTTCTTCGATGATATCTTGGTATACAGTCAGACATGGCAGGAGCATGTAGCACATCTGGAGACTGTATTGAGTATATTGCAGAGGGAGTCCTTGTATGCCAAGGAGTCCAAGTGTGATTTGGGTATGACTGAGCTCTTGTACTTGGGTCATATTATTAGTGCAGTTGGAGTGCGGATGGATCCTGATAAGATCCGTGCTATAGTAGAGTGGCCTATTCCTAAGAACCTAACACAGTTGAGAGGGTTCCTAGGCTTGTGTGGCTTCTATCGTAGATTTGTTAGTGGTTATTCACGACATGCAGCCCCTATGACAGATTTGCTGAAGAAGGGGGCCTTTGTTTGGACATCAGAGGCGCAGGCTTGCTTTGACAGGTTCAAGGAGATTATGACTTCATGCCCGGTGTTAGCATTGCCTGATTTCTCGAAGCCATTTGAGCTTTAGTGTGATGCATCTGGAGAGGGTATTGGTGCTGTTTTGATGCAGGATAAGCACCCTATTTCCTATGAGAGCAGGAAACTTCATGGACCCGAGAGATCTTTCAGCATCTATGATAAGGAGATGTTAGCCATCATGCACGCATTGGCTAAGTTTAGACAGTATCTAGTGGGTGGTAAGTTTTGTATCAAAACTGATCACAATAGCTTGAGGCATTTCCTTAGTCAGAGAGATCTCAATGACAGGCAGCAGAAGTGGGTGAGTAAGCTACAAGCTTACGATTTTGACATATCATATGTGAGAGGGACTCAGAATGTGGTAGCAGATGCATTGTCACGTAGACCACATCTTAGTGCATTGATTGAGATATCAGAGGATTGGAGGCATTTGATAGTGGCAGAATATGCTAGAGACCCATGGGCATCAGGGATAGTTGATGGGTCAGTTGTTGATACCCGGTATACACTTGTGGATGACTTGATCATCTACAAGAGTAGGATATTTTTAGTCCCAGGATCAAAGGTGAAGCGATTTATTTTGAGAGCTCTTCATGATTCACCTACAGCTGGTCACCCCGGGTACTTCAAGACATATAGATAGGTGCGGGAGCGGTTCACTTGGAAAGGACTGAAGTCAGATGTATTGCAGTATGTTCATGAGTGCCCTGTTTGTCAGTAGAACAAACAAGAGCACACCTTTCCAACTAGGCTCCTACAGCCACTTCCCATTCCAGATCAGAAGTGGGAACGCATATCCATGGACTTCATTACAGGCTTGCCCAAGGCCCAAGGTCAGGATTGCATCTATGTAGTAGTGGATAGACTGACGAAGTATGCACACTTCTTTCCCATCACTACTACTTTCACAACAATACAGGTAGCTGAGGTCTTCTTCAGAGAAGTCTTCAGATTGCATGGGATACCTTGTAGCATAGTGAGTGACAGGGACAACCGATTTTTGAGTCATTTTTGGCAGGAGGTATTCAGACTTTGTGGCACTGAGCTTACACCTAGCACCAACTATCACCCGCAGATGAATGGACAGACAGAGATAGTCAATAAGTGGGTGGAGGGCTATTTGAGGAACTATGTGGCTGGTCAGCAGAGGGCATGGGTGAAATGGATACATTTGTGTGAGTATTGTTACAATACCACTTTCCATATGTCGATTCAGATGTCACCTTTTAGGGCTCTATATGGATATGATGCGCCTAGCTTCATTGATTTGTTGATGTCTGATATTAGAGTTCCGTGTGCTGGTGATTTGATTCAGGAGAGCAAGGACATTGTTGATGCTCTCAAGGATAATATGGCCAGGGCCCAGAATCAGTACAAGCAGTATGCAGATCAGAAGTGGATTGAGAGGAGCTTTGAGGTGGATGATATGGTTTACCTCATGCTTTAGCCATACAGACAGTCTACTCTCAAGAAGAGTGGGGCGGAGAAGCTTAAGCCGAGATATTATGGGCCTTTCAGGATCATTAGGTGTGTTGGTGAGTTGGCTTATGAGCTTGAGCTTCCAGCTGATAGTAGAGTGCATAATGTGTTTCATGTGTCGCACCTCAAGAAGGTGTTAGGGCAGCATGTTGTACCTTCTACAATGTTACCACCCTTGGATGATGAGGGGAAGTTGGTTTTGGTGCCAGAGTCTATCTTGGATAGCAGGGAGAAATAGCTTTGCAGGAGAGTTATCAGGGAGTATTTGGTGAAGTGGAGAGATCTTCCTGTTGAGGATGCTACTTGGGAGCCTAAGGAGATTTTGCAGCATCCAGCTTTGAGATTGCTTGAGGGCAAGCAATTTCTGGAGGGGTGGACTGTCATGTCCCCTTTCTAGAGACATGTTCGTTCATGATGGGTTTGCCTATCATCGACTCTCATAGGAAAATAGTTTGGAGAGAGAGTCATTGTGTGGATCATTTGATTGCTTATTGCTGACAGAGCCTACATTCGGCAGAGCCTACATCCAGTTTGAGGCCTACATGCAGTTGTAGTGGAGCCTACGTCCAGAAGTGAGCCTACATCCAGTTCGAGCCTACATTCAGTCTAGTTGGGCCTACATTCGGTTATGAGACATCTTGGCCTACATTGTTATATTTTTGAGTTGAGAAATGTACTTTATTATTATAATGTTATTTTATTATAAAGTACATTATAATTAGATGTTTCTAGAAGTTCTAGTAACTTCTCAAGAAAAAGAATAAATAGGGGGCTTGGGCTATCATTTCTACATGCTTGGATTTGAGATTTCTTCTACTTCTTCCATTGTGGAGCAATTTGTAGTCTTTTGGGTCTGCAAATACTATTTGATCTTTGGGAACGATAACTCCCCTAGATTGGCATAACTGAGGTAGTGAAATATCTACTGAAGGGTTGCAATTTGGAGTTGGTACTCAGCCATCTCATTGGTACTTCATTGAGAATTCGTTGTAAGGGTTTGTTTGTGGTTGGAATAAGGGTTTAAATTCACCTATTGCATTGGTGAATCAGTGTGGTGAAAGATTGAAGACAAATTGGCACATTTTCAGACTTTCAGTCTCAGGCCATGGAATCAAAGTTTTGTTCATAACTTCATATCTACTTGAAGGATATTTTTATGCATTTGTGGGAGGGTCCCTATACCCTAGGCGCCCCATTTACCATCATTTTTGGCACTTGATATTGGGCTCAGATTTTTATATCAGAGCTGTATAGTACAACCTGGTATGGCCCTGTACTTGCAGGCAGTACGACAGGTGTGGTGGGAGAAATTTGGGACTGTTCCAGTCCACTTGACATCAGCAGTGATCTTCAGATATCAGGGGCGAAAATCAAGTTCTTTTCATGTAAATTTTGGATGCATTTGTTGACAATGAAATTGTAAAAAAAAAGTTATATGTTCTCAGACTTGAACAGTCACTGTTATTACATCATTTGCTACTGTAATCAGTCATTGATATGATTATGAAATCAGTCTATTAAAATGCATTGTTAGGACATGTAATTACCCAAGTTCTTGTTTAGTAACGGTCCTTATATGTGCATAGAACAATCCATTATAATCAGTCAGTGCCACACTTGTAATGAGTTTAGTATTGATTATAATATATGTGACTTCGTTGTTAGATCAATTGTCTTGAAGTCTGAAGATTGTCATAGTCATTCTGAGAATAGTCATCAGACTTTGCTAGCTGGGTTGATCTAGTTATATTCTATTGGTTGTCATTTATCAATGCTCATTGTAATAGCTTGAATCAGTCCTACATTGCAATCAGATTTGAGTAGTTCATGATATATTGGCTTTGCACTGTCATTTCATTTCATATTGGTATTGTTATCTCAATAACATTTGGTGCCCAAAACAAATAAACACCTTGAAACACATCATTGCAAACAAGACCATTCAAGTGCATGCCAACTGTTTGACGAATTGTCTCAGTTCAGATTTGGGGGTTTTAGTGGCCTTTATAGTAAGGGTCATTACAATGTATACCTTATGATATTGGTTGTATCTATGTTTCTTTTATATGAGGTTGTACTTGTTATTCATTTGTATATGTGAAATTTGTAATTATACTTAATCTTAAATAATTAATTAATGTATACGTAATTCTACGTCATGGAACCCTTGAGAGTCGTTAACTATAATTGAGTTGTACTTATGTACTTGTTTGTATCATATAGCGTATTGCTTCCACTTTGTTAATCATTATTATTTGTAAACTCTTTAAAAAAAAATTATTTTGTAAACTTAGTAACATGATTAGGTTATTTTCTCTTGAGTTCCTTGAGAGAACATTACACACCCACTTTTAATCCTCCACGCTACTATTATATATCCTTTAAAAAAAACCTAAATTTTCCTTACACCCACTTTCAATCCCATATTTCCATAACATAATATCCTTGGACATATTTATTGATACTTGAATGTTACAATTGTTGGGGTCTAAAAAGTCCCATTTTGATTTCTTTTACAACAAGACATATCTTGATATGAAGTGAGATCTTAAATTTAAACAATAAACTTGCCAAGTAACTTGAGAGGGAGAAAGACAATATTTAAATGTTAATCGATATTAGATAATTAGACCAAAATTACAGTAACAAATTAAAAAAAGTGAATTTTGGCCCCTGTATAGCCAAGGGCAAAATTACACACTCCCTGGATAACAGTGAACAAACGAGATTGAAATTTTCCATTCCAGAATTCGAGCTTGGAGAGTGTACACTGCTGCGTACATCCTACGCAATTCAATTCTTTAACTTGTATTTCCGAGGTTTCGCCTCCTCGATGGGCCGTGGCTCACATAATCGGCCTTTTCTAAAACAAGATTTAGCGTTGACAATGTCGATCAGCAAAATGCCAACATCCAGCTCATATAAATAAAACTTTACACACAGACAAATGAATGAGTTTCTTCAAATGAAAATGGAATAATCGACAAGCATCACTGCCTTAATAATTAAGATGGTTCCTCTATCAAATATAAATCTGAGCGGCCGATAGTTGCAGTATTTGCAACCAATTTCAATTTGTTTATTTTCTGTGTTTCTTCGGTTTCTTGGTGGTTTCGATCATGGCTAGATTTCTATATGTTGGTGTGGGTCACCAAGAGCGGGCTCTGCCCGGTCTGATCACCCACAATTCATGGAATACCTTATTGAGGAAAACTGAAAGGAAAGAACATCTAATTGGATTTCCAAAGAAAACCAATTTATTAAATGCCTTTCATTCAAGAAAGTTCAATCATTTCCCTGCAGCTGTCCTTGATAATAAAGCGGATCCAGCAGGACCTACAGCAGGTAGGTTGTATATATATTGTTTGATTTTTGGAATTTTAATTCGGTATGATATATGCTTTTTCTTTGTTGCATATGGCTTCAATTTCGCAGAAGCTAATAGTATTGAACATCATGTTTTAGGGATGCAAGACGAGGATGAGACAGGGCGTACTATTCCCATTTTATCTCTTCCTGAGGTTTGTTTCAACCCAAGAATTCAGATATGAACACATGTTTCGTGATTTGTTCTGATACCATTTTTCTAATAATTAAAAAGGTTATGATCTTTTTGTTTTAGAGTGAGATTTTCACAGTGTCCCACTTCAAGTGAGGTTTCTGCAAATAGTGCTGACCTCTTTCTTAATTCTATTAGGGGTCTGCAGATGTACCCAAAATGTTCCTAAGCTTGAATACTAGGTAGATGATCCCGGAAAACAGGCTTGCAAGTTACGATTATATTACCTTAGAAAAAGATGGTGTTTATATTGGGTGAGATTCCTGCCCATATTTAAAAGGGTAATTTTTTCCGTGGGGTAATCTTGAACCACATTGTTGAGTTTTGTGAAAACGGATCATGCTTCGTTAGACCACTTAACCTTGCTCATACGTACCATATGTTCTTTAAACCACAACCTTGCTACCCTTCCTTGAAACTGGGTCGTGCTCTGAGAATGCAACCGTTATCATTAGCTCACAACGCCTTAGACTTACGCTTTCCAGGTTCAGGTTTGATATCAAATTTGAATTCCATGAATCTTATGATTATGTTTGGTTGTCGAATACCAGAATTATAACGAAATTTTATTTCTAATTTCAGCAAATGCCTCATGAGATACATTCAAATGCATTTCCACTTCTCTAGTTGCTCCCTATGAACCCTTTTTTAATATTTTACTTTGATTTATCAAAATCTTTATTCATTTTTGTTTTTAGTAGAATGTAAAAGTGGGTTTTGGAAAGGGCCCAATTCTTTTTATATTGACTAAAAGGTAAGCATTAACAACATACATACTTGAGATATAAACTTCAGACCACCAAAAATGTATAAGGAACAATGCTATTAACCAACAGCGAAAAGCCAAAGCAGCATACAAACAACAGGAAAACGGCAAAGACCAGAAGGACTACATGTAAGAAGAAGAAAGGTCCTTCAACGGATTCTCTGCAATCCATCCCTCCCTCCCTCCCTCGTAAACTCCAAATGATCCTCCATTATATTACTGTCCATATCAATCACAGAATTCTCTTTCGGCTTCATTCTTTGCCAGTTCCTTTACTTGGGTCAGTTTCTAGACAATTCACTTTCATCTTTAGTGTATTTTCCTTAAGCATCTCAATTGAATAATCTTACCAAGTGAGACATTCAAGGCTTCTGGTTTACTTTAAATCTTGCCCATACTAGATTGAAGCACTTCCAGTGCCCTTCGTATTTCACATGCATTCTTTAACATACTCCACTACTCCTCTTTGAACTTAACGCAAGCCGCCTTTGATGGCCCCAGTTGATCTATTGATGCAAATGATTTGTTTTAACTTTCAATCTTTCATTTTTGATTCATAAAACATTTAGGAATACCAGTTTTGAATGTCATAACCCTTCTCAGGGGTGTCCACTTCTCTTAATATGCCTTTATTGGAATTCTCTTCCTCCCCTCTAGCTTCTCGATTATCAACATAATCCTTCTTACATAGAAAAGCTTTCATATTGGGATTCAAGTCTTTACCCAACCTATATTACTGCTACCTGTTTCTCTGTAAACACTGACCCCTTTAATCCCATTGTCTTTACTACGGTTAGCCTTCCCTTTGGTCAAAACAGAATCCTCCACTTTTGTCGAAATCTATTAGTGAGTATGCACTTTTTTAATTGCTTTGTGTCAACTGTTTTTATATTCTTACTTTTGTTTGTTAAGTCTAGCAAATAAAATATTTTCAACATCCTTATTTTATATATATTTTGTGTACATTATGAATAACAGTATCTTCCTTTATCTATACAGGTTGCCAGCCTGGTAATTTTTTAATTATTTTTTTTATGAAATAAAATATATTTATATTTTCAGAGGCATGGTTACATTGCTAGTGGTTCCAGGCTCAAAGCTCATATTCCTCCACATGTCATCTGCAAGTGAAAAGATTCTCTGAAAAAGAAAAAAGAAAAGCCAAAGAAATGAAACAGTAGACCTGTTTTGAAAATACATTGCTAGTTGAGCCATGGTATCCTCTAATGACTGAACTTCAGTAATCTATCACGTTGTTGTTGAATCTTTCCTCCTGCATAAGACCGGTTTGAAAGAGGTAACAATAAAAATGAAGCGTATGTACCTGAACTTGTATCGCTACTGATTTGATGCAGGAATATGGCCCACTTTATTTATGAAGTGTAGAATCAATGATGACAATTTCATCATCAACATCACTGAGATGGCCCATGAATGCAAGATTAATGAGAATCATTAAAGAATTTCACTACAAATTTATTTTCGATACTGTATCCTAGTCTCCATCACAGGAAGTAAAAATGACAACTGACATATTGAAACATGAGTGCAATACCCATACCTTTAGACCATTTTTCCATGTGTTGAGACGAAGATTGATAAACATGTAAACAGAGTGCACTCTCGTGTAACTATTCGTGAGTTGTGTCAAGTGCTACTTTCCCATACATGATGGCACTTTGGTTGAGCTCCTCCAGTTTGACAGTAGTATGAAGCATGGAAAGTCTCATTTTAATGGGTCAGTCAATGTTGAGGAGGTGTGCACTGCAAATATCTTACAGTCCCCTGCCATTGAGGTTTCCATTGGTTGTCATTGAAGCCTTGCACATTACATATTAAAATCAATCTAAGCCTTGAATTGTTTAAATCATAGCATTTTATTCATTTCCTACTTTTGCAAGTGTTCTAAACTATTTGACTATTGGTTTTAACAGGCCCCTAAATATTTATTGTCTAAAATTATCTCTACATTTAGTTTAGTAGAATATCATTAAGATATAAGGAGTGGCTATAGTCAGGAAGAGTTTTGTATGCAATTTGTTGGTGTAATTAAATATTCCTAATTACACTTAACTTAATCTTACTTAGGATAATGCATTGCATAGTAATTTGTCATTGAGACACCTAGAAGTTTGCACCTTAATTAAGCACATGGTGTAGGAGAAAGTACACTTTAGGTGTGAGATCCACCTTTAGTGCACATATCACATTATCATCCTCATTTTATGGCACATACTTCATTGCATAATGGAAGATGATCCACATTTGGTGGACATGTGATTACACCTTGCATAGGTGATAGCTTATTAGCTTCTCATCATTGTCTCTTATCGCCTTTCCTATATAAGGAGGCCTATTATGTACATTTTATTCAATCAATTCAATCATTACATCATTAATACAAGTCTATTCTTGTTCATATCATCGCTCTTGTATTTGTGCTATTCTTTAACCTCTAGATCTTTGGTTCATTCTTTGCTATTTGCAAATTCTTACATGGTATCAGAGCCATTTGAGTGTTTTGATTAGCTTATTTGGAGAGATCGTGGTGCAAGCATTGGAGGTCCATATTTCAGATCTGAAGACCAACGTCTTGTGGAAGCATTTTGGGTTAGATTTGACCTCACCATTGCGTTCAAGAGGCTGTTTCGGTGAAAAACGACTATAAATTTGCCCATATTTGGCAAAAGTCAAAATTGGGGCAAATGGTTTTTGCAAATTGAGCCATACGGCTCGATCTGCGCAAACACGGTACGATTTGGGTAAAAATAAAAAAATTATTTTTTATTTGCCGACTTTTCTGTTCGAATTTATTTTCTGCAAAATTTGGTGTTTGTATGGCCCCATTTTGATTTGTTAGATAGGACAAGCATTACGTCATCAGTGAAGTCAGCCGAAGGAAAGCCGATGTCATCGGTCCAAGATCGGGCAACAACCTCCCGGCCCAACCAACCGAGCTCAACACAACCCCGGTGGCCTTGCTTTGTTTTAAAGTCTGTCAGTCTTTGTATATAAACCGACAAAGAACCCACTCCACAGCAAATGTGGGACTAAAGTCTTTGAGCGCTCCACCAGACTGCCACCCAGCCAGCGACGGATCCTCCGCTTGGGCCTTTCCACGCGGCGGCTACGCAAACACCGCCATGCGAGTTGCCACGCGGTCCACTCTGTCGGCCACGTCAGCTGCATACACTCCGCGGGCGAATCACAAGGGGCCATGTGGCACCATCGCCACATCATCTGCCCCAGCCACGTCAGCAGTACGACTCTGCCACATCACCGTACAGTCTTTGCCAAGTTAGTGCCATGTCATTGCCACATCACCCTGCCACAGGTTTTTGCCACGTTATCAGGTACACAGGATCAAATTTGATGCTCGTCTACATGTCATCCCAGGGTTCGAGGCTGTTTTGTGGTGACAGCCATACGACTGTCAAATTTAACATAGTGGTTTGCTGATGTCAACACTGGTTTGAAAATTCTTGCCTTCACCATTCAAGTTTTTGGTTTTGTAGCCTAACTTCAAACCCCCATATTTTGCTCAATTTTGATCCTTTTTTCAAGCATTTTTTTAATTTGGGGTAGAATTTCCTGAAGTTTCTAGTGGTGGAATTAGTTTTGCATTTTGGTATCCAGATTAATAAGAAATTGCATATTTTCATGATTGTTCTTGTCTGTTCCTAATTTCTACAACTTCGAGGACTTCGTTTGGGCACATACAGTAACACTTTGAGGTGAATTTTTTTTAGAAGTGCATGATTTTTCATCTACTTTCAAGATTTGCAATTTGATTTCAATGATTTGGGGTGGAAATATCACTTTCACAAATAGGCTATTTTGGGGCTATATTTGCACTTGGTTAATCCTTGGATTTCAGTTTTCTTTATTACATCAGTAATTTGAAGGAGTTATCAGTTGTTATATGTCCTTATTTGGTTGTATTATGGATTTTTCAAAGGTCAAAATCCTCACTCCATATAACTACCATGAATGGAAAGAATCTTTATGTGATCACTTGTTAAGTATTGGATTGCTTAGAATGATTCTTGGGCAAGATCAAGAACCAGTTACAGATGTTGCAGAAAGGAGAAAATGGTTTGATCGAAGGGATAAAGCACTTGGCTCTCTTAGATCATCCATCTCTCGCGATTTGTTATTTCATATTGAATCTTGCACACATCCTCATGACACTTGGGTCATCTTGGAGGGACTCTTTGGTAAACCTGATAAAATGAGAAAATTCAGATTAGAGAATGAGCTCATAGATTACTAAAGGGGATGAACAATTGATATTTTCTATTCTTTCCAAGCTAGGTCCTGAATATTCAATCTTTGTTTCTACACTCTATGCTACTATGGATGCTCTTGGTAGTGCATACAAATTGCCTTCTCTTGATGAATTTGCAGCTCAAATCACAAGGGAACAAGCAAAGCTAGCATGCATGGGTCAATTGAAGCCTTCTACACATCATGCATTGCTTGCAAATGACTCCACTACAAAGGCTTCTAATGGCAAAGGAAAGAAGTAACATAAGGATCCTAAGCCACATGAAAAAGATAATGAATCTCCTTCACAATCTACTTCTGAATTCAAGTCCTCTTCAAGAGAGGAATCATCTAGATAAAGAGGGAAAAATGTGCATATTGTAAAAATCTAGGACATGATGAGCATAAATGTTTTCACAAGAAGATTGATGAGCTCACTCACATTCTTCAAAAGAACAATATTAAGTTTCCCTCATCAGTGTTTGCTCCTACACATTTGGCAGCTTCTACATCTCCATCATCATCCAAGGATAAAGGTAAAGGACAAGCACTTTTGGCTTCCACACATCCCGAGCAAGGTAAATGGCTTCTTGATTCAGGAGCGTCACATCATATGGCATCTTCTATGGATATGTTTTCTTCTATTGAGCCTTGTAATTCTCTTAATATATTGATGGGTAACAACAAATACATGAGGGTTTATGAGAAAGGTTCTATTCCTATGGGAGAGGGGACATTTAATGATGTTCTTTGTGTACCATCCTTGACCACCAATCTCCTTTCTATTTACCAAATTACTCATGGGACACAAGGTAAAATTGTTGAGTTCACTCCTGATTATGTCTACATTAGGGACATGGAGACTAGAGATGTCATAGCTATGGGAGTTGTTGATCATACATCATGCTTGTATTCTTTTTCACATTTTGTTGATGACGATGATGATATTCATGATCTACACATCCCTTTACCAAGGGAGAATTATGTAAGTGAGGAGAACTTTGGACACTTGAATCATTTTGTTGTTGAGACAAGTGTTGGACCTCCTACTCCTCCACCTCCTGTTTCCTCAAACATGGGCTCTACTATTCAGTAGGATGATCATAGTGTTTCAGATCTTGCTGAATATGATGACTACTTGGATACTTTTTCAGCATTCGTTGTTGATTCTCATAATGCAGATTTGGGAGACATAGCTGAGGGGGTTTCTCTTCTCTCTGATGATAGCATCACAGTTGGAGATACATCTTCACCTTCTTTGGAGATTGGTATTCATGATTCTTCTCCTTCACTTGGTTTGTCACATGATGTGATAGATTCTTTGAGTTTGGAGAGACCTATTCAGTCTTCAGAGATGCATACATGGAGACCTTCATCTTTTTCCTCCTTCCATTTGCACATGGATTGGCTTCTTCATCATTTGATGTAACTATTTCTTCCTAAGGGGAGACATGTTTCTTGTAGGCATTGGTTAATCTTTTGTTTGTAGGTACTCTTCATCAACATTGGAGCTTCTTCATTATGAGGGGGATATCATGTCTCCAACTATCCTTCTTATGGGGGGATAATTCTTTGTAAATACATGATGTATGTAGTTCTTGGGGGATCTTGAGTACTCCATTCATCCATGCATCTTGTGTTTTCTTCTCTCTTTTTGGGGGAGGGTTTTTCCCATGAGATTTTCACTTTTTCTCCACTTTATGAGAGATTGCATTTCATATATTGCATTGCATATTGTACATGGGTACCTAACATGGCCTAGTAGCCGGGACCCATCTTGCATTGTGAGTTTAAGTGCATTCCCCTAAGTTGCACTTAAGGGGGGTTGTTGGTGTAATTAAATATTCCTAATTACACTTTACTTAATCTTACTTAGGATAATACATTGCATAGTAATTTTTCATTAAGACACCTAGGAGTTTGCACCTCAATTAAACACATGGTGTAGGAGAAATTCCACTTTAGGTGTGAAATCCACCTTTAGTTCACATATCACATTATCATCCTCATCCTATGACACATACTTCATTGCATAATGGAGGATGATCCACATTTGGTGGACATGTGATTACACCTTGCATAGGTGATAGCTTATCAGCTTCTTATCATTGTCTCTTATCGCCTTTCCTATATAAGGAGGCCTATTATGTACATTTTATTCAATCAATTCAATCATTGCATCATTAATACAAGTCTATTCTTGTTCATATCATCTCTCTTGTATTTGTGCTATTCTTTAACCTCTATATCCTTGGTTCATTCTTTGCTATTTGCAAATTCTTACACAATTGAATTTTTAATCATGGACAATGGAAGCATTGTTGAAGGCATTTCTTTGGGGTTTCAATTTGAACAGTTGTGTAGTAGATTAAATGTTTATTCTGAATGTAAGAGCTGGGTTCAGTAGAATTAGTAACCCCATCTCTGTAATGAAGTGTACAACGCGTTCAAATTTGTATTTGTCATTAGTTTGATGTTGTGGTTTTAAAATTTCTTTATGTTTTAGTGAAATCCCTGAGTTTAAAGTGAAGAGCATTATTAATCAAAGGCATGATATTTCCAGTCCATTATAGTTAATTACAGAGCTTATGGTAGAAAACTGTGTATAACCTTTTGAATCCTTTACATTTTTTGACAAGAAGCTCTTTAGTTAGTGGAAGCATAATTATTCTTCAGACCGGGGCTGGCTGGATTTGTACACTAGAAATTGCACAGCTAAAATAAAAATTAAAAACAAATAACATACCAATTAAAAGAGATCTTTATACTGAAAAAAATTGGTCAAAAGGTGAGGACACAAAATAAATTATAAAAGCATGGGCATGATATAAGGGAGGCAATGTGTCTGAAAAATGCAGGGTATGGAAGTCCAAAGGATAAAGGATTTTCATGAGAGAAGTGTTTTAGGCTGCCCTTTGAGGGATGGTGTTGCAGGCATTAAGAGGGATGTTTTTGACTTATGAGAGAGGTGTGGTGGAGAAGGATAAAAATAACATTTGGAGAGAAGGCCATCTCATGAGATCCGAAGGATACAGTTTTCAAATTTGAAGCAATTCCTGTATTGTGTGGATGGAATTTAGATCTAAATGAAATTGCTGTTCACTATCCTTCATATCTAGCACATGCAAAATAGTCATTTTTACATGAACTTCTCAGATAGATGGTGAATGCTAAATCCCTCTAGTGAGTCAGTGAATTACATAATATTTTGAACTTAACCTTTCTGCCTAAAAATCTATTGCAGGCTAGAGTTTTACTTTCTCCAGGCCCTCTTCTTTTGGCTCTTTTGGTAGTTCATGAATCATTTTCTAATTTATCTAGGATCTACACGTATGGGTATGTCCCTGTTGTTTGGTTTTCTTTCCTCTTAGTTTACTGTTATTTGGAACGTAATTTCACTTTTATGCTGTTCAAAGTCATGGTTGTCTAGACTGGCATACATTCAGTGCTTTAAGTGGAATGACATTCGAACTCAAGAATGAACCACATGGAATGATTTCTTTCAAGTTAACTAGTGGTCATTGATTCAATGCGGCATTAGGATTAAATTTCTTTGCAATAATATGATTGAATTTTCTGTTATCTTGTCATTGGATCAGGAGCAATTCTAATAATTAAATATGTTGCCTTATAGATGATTGAAAAGATGCAAGAGAACAAAAGAGGAAAATCCAAGCAGTCTTATGGAGCAATGTATTCAAGCATAATTGGAGGTATAACTATTGATCCTACATTGATGGTCATCCCACTTGATGATCACATGGTCCATCGAGGACATGGGGTTTTTGACACTGCTTTGATAATTGATGGGTAAGATGTGAAATGTTTTTGAGCCAAATTCATATCTTCTTTTCTACATTGGATTCTCATAAATCAATATTTAAGTTATCCTTATTTCATACCTTTAGCATGATTTTCCTTCATTTCTTTCAAATGGATTTTCTTTAATGTGGTTGATAGAACATCCAATTAGTTATAACAAAGGAAAGTATGTGAGGATATAGAAACGAAAATGCCACATAATTAAGGGATTTGTGCCACTTGTCGGAATCTTGCCTTATCTACATATATTACCACTTCTTATCCTTTACATTTGAGGGGCATCGCACCTTCCCCTATCATTGACTTGAGATCACATTTCTAGACATGTATTATCTCTAGGAACCAATGGTGATTTCTCTATCATCTTTTTCTCATGATCTTGAGTGCCACATTGGGAGCATATGCCCATCCTATTGTCACATGTGCTTACATGGGTGTTTTTGGCTATTGGGAAGACCTTTTTTCATTTGCCCATGCCGGGGAAATGTTATACCTTCAAATTAATCTCCAACCTATATGATCTCCATGCTTAATCTTTCTAGATTATTTATTTGCTTGTTATGTGATACATTTATTGCAATTACTACTTTAAATAAGTTACGTGCTTATATTACATTTTTCTATTTACTTGTGGATATGATGTTATGAAGCATATAGATGGATAGAGATTTTGACACCCAACACATTCAACATTGTAAGAACCCCAATAGGCTCTAACTTTGCCAAACCACTAATTTTCTATGCAAAGGATATACTTGTTTTGAATTTTTGATAATATATGAATTTCTTTGAGTTTTCACCATATGATGTCAAGCAAAAAAGATAATACAAGTCATAGTCTAAAAACTCGAACTTGCCATGGACTCAACAAACCAAAAAATTGGACTCAGACTCGGACTTGTGAAAGACTCACGAAAGGACTTGACAAAAGAAAAAAACTGTAGTTTTGCATAAAAACAAAAAGAAATTAATGCATTAAGAGAACATAAGAACCATAATTGATACATTACACGTCATATGAATCTCAAATGCTCTCAATATTTGAAATATCATCATAGTTGCAAACTTTAAAATGTATAACAGCAGCATAAGTTTATAAATGTTTACAAAATTAGATATAATGATAAGTACAAATGTGAAAAACTAAAGACTACATCCTCCTCTTCTCTCTCCTAATACAGTTCAATTTTCCATTCCTTGAACTAGTAGGCGTTGAGGCATCTAAAGGAGTTGATTCTTCTTTTTCAACATCAAAGTCCTCGTCTTCGTCAATTTTCATCTCACTGGAATCAGCCAATGCTGCTGCACCTCTCTCTAAATCTGCAATATCTTGTTTAGTAAGGAGGACATCATCCCCATCATCTTGTTCGTTGATGGTCCAATCACCATATGGATCAATTGCATCCAAGTCAATGGACTCATGTGAAACACCCTCAATGAATTTCGTCTCTTTTGGGTCTACCTATTTCTCTTCTTCGTGTGAATGTTCTCAAATACACCCCAATTCCCTTCATACCTAGAAGCACTACATGGCTGGGACAAAATACGGATGGCTATCTTTTGAAGATTAGGTGTGCCAACACCATAATTCTCCCACCATAAATCTACAAAAAACATTTAGAAATATTATAATTAGAAATTTAGAATTGAGTTAAAAATGTAATTTTGTAACAAATTAACAATCGTTATCAAGTTTCTAATTTTTTCTTCTAGTATTGAACAAAATGTTTTGCCTAGTTATTTTTCTCTCCTATCAATTGCCTGTTGTGAAGAGAAGAATCTCCACTTTGCACCCTTGTAGATCTTGAACAATGAACATTCCCAAATTCATAAATAAGAATTGTCAAAGATTCAAACTCAACAATGAACATTTCCAAATTCATGAATCATAAATAAGATATAACAAATCTCAAATCTCACCTCCAACTCATCAAGAACCTTGTTTGTCAAGTCACAATCAGGAGCCATCTTATCAATGCATGTAATAACACCTGCAATGACCTCCTCATCAGCCTTAAATGAATCAGGGAAGTAGAATCTCAGGTTCAAGTAGTATGCCAAGGCATGTACCGGTTGCTGGAGTTGGTGTGTCCACCTACGATCAATGATGCGACATTGGACTTCATATTTTTTTGAATTTCCACAATAGTAATATGAAACGACCTCTTTGGCCCTATCCATGGCCTCATAAATGAAACCCATTGGCATTCCCTCTCCATCCACCATACGAAGAACCCTTATCAAAGGTTTTGTCACCTAGAAAAATGAAAACAAATCTTAAATTATTACAAAATTAACCCCTAAAAAAACAGCAAGTAGATTATCTTGTATAAAGTTTATATTTGGGTTTGTTACTTACCTTGAGCAACTCCTCTCCACTTTTGTTGAACCCATCATCAAAAACAACACTCACTATCTTCTCTGCCTCAGGTTTTTTGGACTCTGTAGACTACAACCAAGCATCAGACACAAACATTTGCTTAAGATGAGGAATGGCACCAAGAATGCTTTGCAATGTGAGGAAATGGCTATCAAATCATGTCACTCTTGGTCGCACAAGGTCTTTGCCATTTGTGTGTTTTCTCATCAAAGAGAGGACCCAAGTATGGTTGTGGATGAATTTGGTGACACTTTTAGCATCTTCAACCACCCTTTTCACCTAGCTAATCTTTCTAATGTCCTCCAAAACAAGTCTAAGTAGTGTGTAGCACAAAGAATCCATGTAATTGTGGGATGCTTCTTCATAATCATTCTACCTGCAGATACATATGCAACTGCGTTGTCCGTGATAATTCGGACAACATTCTCAACTGCAACTTCCTAGATCACCCCATCTAACAAATTGCACAAAGTATCAGCAGTTTTTATTTCATTTGAGGCATCTATAGGCTTGAGGAATACCATGGCACCATTAGAAGCCACCAAGAAGTTGAGGAGAGTCCTATTTCTTCCATCTGTCCATCTATCGGATAAGACACTGCATCTTTTTCTCTTCCAATTTTTTTTCTAATCATCAACTACAACCTGTGTATTTTGCAGTGCCTTCTCTAGCAATGGCCCACTAAAGTCATAAGCTGTTGGGGCCTTAAAGCCCTTGCCTGCAACTATAAATGAGGTAACCAAACCTTCCCAATATGGGTTGTTCACCGCATTGAAAATCAAATTGTTGTAGTACCAAAATTTTTATGTTGCTATCATTGCTTTCTCATTTTTTTCTTTATTCCATCCTTTACCTTCAAGTGAAGGTTGTGCTCTTAGAACATTGCGTGGAATAAATTTTTTTGGGTCTAATGAAAGAGGATTATGAGTCTTAGTAACGTTATCCTCATTGTTAGGAGTAGATGAGTTTAGTTGATGATGAAAGAAGGTTGCACTTTTGCGAGTGTGACCAAGGGAGGCCGAACTGGATGCATTTTGGATTCATTGCAGCTATCATGGCTTCTTTTGTTTTTTCCTTTTCTTCGTTATGCAAGTCATATTCAGCAAGAAGGGCCTTCATGTGTCTAATAATCTCTGAAGTATTGGAGCAACCTTCCACACCTTGTCTAGATATTCTAGCAAGGTGGTATTTTAATCTATTCACTCCACCTGTCATCCATTTGCCACATTCCGTGCAAGTCATCTCTCCCTTTTTATTTTCCCTTATTCCATATTTCCATGCCTCATCTTTCTTTTTTCTTGATTTTGAGGTTGCCTTGCCCTTTCTATTTGAAGTTGACATAGCTGTTACAACATGAAAAAAATTTAGAAAATCAATAGGGTTTTATGGAAAAACAACCAAAAATTGATAATGAATCATTTGATAACAATAGTATTCAAAAACAAGAAAAAAATGTAAGGAAATAAGTCAAAAAAGGAAATAGAAAAAAAATTGCTAGCGTTTCCCCTTGTTTTTCAAGATTTTTTTGATTTCTAATGGAAGGCAAAAAAAAGAGTAGAAATTTTTTTTACTTGGATGTATTTTGTTGATTTGATGTTGATTCTTCAACCTCTCCACACCCTAAAACTCTGTTATGACCAAAAGCAAGGAGCAAATCAGAGAAAAAGAGAAAAAAACACTTTATTGATGTGTTGGGCATGTTGACTAGGTGACGCAAGTTCAGGTGAAAGACTCACAAGTCTCGATGCAGGAATTGTGCGAGTCCATGGTGAAAAATCGCGAGTCAACTCATAGTGTCTCGCCTGGACTCGGCTCGCAAGTCCATGGCAAGTCGACTCGGCTCACCATCGGACTCGCGAGTCTGCGGCGAGTCCTGCAAGTTTTTGAATTATGATACAATTAATATAATAAACTGAAATAGACTGGAAATGCAATAGAGCTGCAAATGATTCTTATTCACTTATAAAATATATACAATGCTCAAACATTCACAAGGCATACCTGAGATAGCCAGCTGGTTGTAATCATTAAATTCTGGAAATTACCAGCAACATTTGGAAATGTAATCAATCTGCAGCTATAAATGATTTGTCCACTCAAAAATGTATGCATAATGCCTTGACATTGTTAGGCGCTCAGAATGGATGAAATAACAGCCAATGAATGAAGGCGTTTCAACCTCTATGAAACACATCTTGGCTATATAGACAACACGAGGCCTGTAGATGCTTGTACAACCTGTATATTGTTGCTAAGAACAATGCTAATTGCAACCACAAGTCTTTCTTTGAATATTCCTTCAATCAAGTGTGAAACCCTTCAGTAACTTTCAACAAATATGCAAAAACATTGTAGTGGGTACTGTTGACGTCATTCTAGTAGCCAACATAAAATTTGATTTGCAATTGATTAACTCTTAATCTTCAACAATCTTCAGATCTGCAAACATATAATCTTGAAAGCCTTGTGTTTACCTGCTGGGGTGAACTTAATATTGCATAGACATAATACAGGAAATATAATAAACACAGAATATATCAGAGAATAATATATACTTTCATTAATCATTCCAAAGTATGAGTACATTCACTTCATAATCATTGTCGTCCCTTTCACTCATAGGTGGTACATATTTATCTACCCGAAGGGGTGTGACCAAACGTTACCGCCCAACCCAACTACCCTTCGGTAATAACTAATTACCGTCGGAACAACATAACTAATACCCAACATATAATAAAGTAGTCTTTCCGACTAACATCATCCCCCCCAAAAAGAAAGTCGTCTCCGATGACTCACAACAAAAGGGAGATGAAATACACCACATAGAATAAGAAAATCACTAAGAAGTGGTGGAGGGGCGTCCCTGAAAAAGCTGGAGTGCCGCCCTACCCATCAATGTTGCTTCAAGCAGTTCTTTTTCCGTCACATCACATTCCTCCCGTGCCTGCACCAAACTGGTCGCCAAAAACACGTTTCAGCTGTAGCCTCTGCTAACACAATACTGTCTCCCTAGCCAATTTGACCTTGATAGCCACCCGTGCTGCCTTCTCTGCTTCCAACTCTTGGGTACGCTGAGCCAAGTGTCACTCTACTGTCTCCAACCGGGTGGTCAGCTCCTCCTGAGCTCTCTATGCATCCACCACGACAGCCTCACGTCCAGCCAACACCTACTTTGGGTGCCTCAAAGTGTAGTACCCCTCTCTAAAGGCTTGCTTTAGTCCTCTCTCCACCTCTGATATGTAGACACTCCATGCCTGCAGTAGCTCTGGGTCTCATCAACTGGTCACACTTTCCAAAGGCTGACAACTGAATAATTTCCTTGTGTCGTTCTAATGCCCCAACTCATCATTGTAGTGTACCTCAAAACGAAAATGGGGGTGTAGGGGGCAATGCCCCCAATGGGGTTGAGGGGTAGCATACGTTATACACGTCTTCAAACCCCCACATAAGTCCATGGAACACACCATTTTTGTGATTTTCTTCCGATCCCATACTCTTTCTACCAACTGCTTATGTTTTCTTTTGGTGCAGGAGCACCTAGGCTAGCCTCCATTGGTTAAGTGTTTTTGGCTTGTACTTGACTCTAGCCAAGTCAAGAAGTTAGCTTAGTTTGCTTGAAGACCTTAGAAGGTCATTTGCAATGTTGGCTAAGTGAATTAGTCACTAGGACTAAGGTCACTAAGTAGCCATTGTTAGTTGTTATTTCAATTCCTAGTGTTAATAGGTGTTAGTAAGATAGAGTCTTAAATGTGTCTTAGACACATAAAGGTTGTTAAAAGATGTTATTATGATGCCTTCGGGTCATTAAATTAGTTGGTTCCTCGGAATCTCATGAGGATGGAGATCCTAAGAAATAGGATCATGGCTTAACAAGAAGTTGCCAAATGTTTTAACAATGTTGTCATGACAATATTTGCTTTTATTGCAAATGTTGCATGCAACTTTGATATCCTCGGATTCCCTAAAGTCTAGGAGATGATGCTCGGCCAAGAGGCCCTAAAATGAAGGAGAAGGCATCTAATGTATAGCTAAGACTCGAATCTCGAGGTAGAAGACATAAGTTGTAATATTTTGAGTTTGGAAATAGAGTTCTGCTACAGTTACAGTGAGCATATTGAGTCTCTGTGTTGACAGTCGAGTTTAATGGATTCAAAGATAAAATCTACTGGTTGTTTAGTGTTATATAGGAAGTTTGAAGACTTTTTCATTTGATAAGTTAAGGGTTTTGAATAGGTTTAGTGTGTGGAATAAATCATTTTAGTTTGAAAGCTTTCACTGTCCTATTCTGAGCAGTCCAAGCTTTTATGGCTCCCACATAAGAATCAACCATGGGAACTTCAAAGACATGGTTGAATCTTAAAGTGGGACCATTGTACATTGTGTATATAAAGGTAGGAGTTTGTATGAGGTTGTTCACTATTATAATGCCAAGTCCTAGGCGAGCTAGGAAGGTTCGGTTAGAGGCTTGACAGTGGAAGATTTGAAGATTTTATGCAGGGTTGTATGGCACTGTACTGCTCTAGGATTTTTTTGAGAAGGTGTTCACCATATCTATCCATCCTATGCAGATTGAGGTCATGTCAATCATCTAGGTTTGGTTTTGAGTAAGATTTCCATTAGTATTTAGACTGTCCTAAAAACTAGGTCAATTAGGCTTGTTTGTCCTTGTTTGTAGGAAGGGGGTGTACGGAGACCTCCAGGCCCTAAAAGTTGCAGTATCCTCAAGAAAAGCCAAAAGGGTATCCAAATCCCTAATTGGTTTGACAAGTTGTTTGAGAAAGTTTGAAAAGAAAGAGGAAAAGCCTCTGCAAAAGGCTACAAGGAATTAGGCCTACTTTTAAGGTCTCCTATGGTGAACTAGTGATGCCGATGAAACAATGATGAAAGATCCTTCCAAAATGAGTCAAATTGGGAAGGATATGAACAATTTCATGATGGAGAAAGTCCCTGCTATGAAGAATGAAGTTTATGAAGATTTGACACTTAGAGCCATCTAAGTGTAGAGGAGAAAGAGAAGACATTACATGGTGTTAGTCCTTCAAGGTGAAGCTTCAATAGTTTGACTCTTATAATAGAGTTTGTATAGGCCTTAGTTAATCACCTAAGCCTATTGGAAGGTCCTAAAGAAGAATAGGATTCTAGTGGAGACAAGTGAAGTCTCTTGGTGAGTGTGAAAGCAAACCTTGGAGTTACCATACATCATCTTCACTACCTGCTTATGTCCTTCCCTTCGGTACCATACGTTATACACTGCGAACTATTTTTATTTGTCGTCGTTTTTTTTTTTGAATCACCTTGGCTGCTACCATTCCTTATTCCTCCTTTCACCCACATACAACACTGTCCAATCGCCTCAACTCTATACATGTCGTACGGTCTTTGTCTAACCATGTGCGGGCCTTCTTTCTTATACAGTGACAGCCTTGTGTTTTGCGTCCAGTGCAGTGGCTTCATGTTACCGCCGGTGGACATGCCACCATTTGGTGACATGTTCCACCGTTCGGTGCTTTTCTTTTTTCTTTTTTTCTTTCTTTCTGTTTTTTTTATCCCCACCATATGGTCGTTCGGCCATTAGCTGTACGGTGTGGCTTTTTTTGTTTTTTTTCCACCATTCGGCATTCGGCCATTAGCCGTACGATGTTTTAAAAAAAAAAATTCTTAGCTAATTACCTTCCGGAGGCTTCTCCAGTCGTCCGTCTGGACAGCTCTCGGGTCACCTGCCTGACCTCTCGGGGCCATTTCCATCTTCTCAGGTGCTCTATCCCTCCGCTCAGGTCTATTCTCTCTAGGTAAGGTATCAATTTTGGATCCGTTGATGGCCTCATGTATCTCCAGTTCGTCGAGAGTCCACAGCTTGGTAGCCCCGTCGAGCCTCATTCTTTCCCTTGTACTTCAGCATCAGTTGGCCAGGGCAGGAACACAGCAGCCGCTCCCTCAAGCTTTCCTTGTCGCCGAGTTTGTTTTCAATGGCCATCCAAAGGCTTGGAACCATAAATTCTACAGGGACCATGGCCTCTTGCCCGTACATAAGAAGGATGAGAATAAAGATTTTGAAGGCTGCAGTCGTCCACCCAGGATTCCCATCGTCGCGAACACGAATGATCTTAAGTTCCTCTTCCTGGTATTCACCGTACTCGGGGGGAAATGTTTCTGACTCTTCCTCAATACTTAGTATATTGCATGCTGGTCGGAAGAGTTCGTAATTTTCTATTTGCCAGTGGAAGAGACCATTCAGTGAATTTGCATCATCCTTTGAGTATTCCCCCAATCTTAGCACACCTTCACTTATCAGTTCCATTCCGTCCCTTCCTTCATCCCTTCGATCATTTTCTTCTTCAGAAGCAGATTCTGAGTTTGAAGAAGAGGCTATCTCTTCGTGCACCATCTGGGTGCGAAGGTCGATGGTGAACTTTCTCCCCCCATTCTCCATCGAGAGGGTGTTTTTCTTCCAATTGTGGTTTACCTTCGCCGTGACCAGCCACCCTCGACCCAGAATGGCATCGTAACCCTTCTTTTTCAAAGGTATCAACACAAAGTCTAGTACAAATGGTTGCGAGCCAATGGTGACCTGTTGTGCCATCAGCGTTCCGAGGGGTTTGATACCCTGCTGATCGGCCTAATAAGTTGAAGGTTGGGGGCCACAAGGTTGGCTTGCCCAATTTCTTCCATGTCTCGTTCAGAAGGACGTTCACTCCTGACCCTCCGTCCACTATAGTGTTTGTCAGGATGGTGCTCAGGATGCCCATCTCGATGACTACTGGGTACCTACCGCTGTTTATAGCAAGTATCATCGAGTCAATTGCAAACCCTCCGGGGATGTTCGTATGTGTGGTATTTGGCTGCGTGGCCAAGTTTCCCAATAGTGTTGTTCCCAAGTGAGGCATGGTGTGTAGGAGGTCCTGGAGTTTCACCGGTACCTCTAATTGTAACATTTGTCTCAAAATATTTTGTTCTACCTCCTTCTGGCCCGAGGTGGTGGCCATCTCCCGTGTTTCTTTCTGTGCTTTGATCGTCTTCTCTATTTCTTCCTTACCCTGTCGTGCCCCTTGTGTTGCTTGTGATCGGGTGATGGATAGTACCCCCTCGTCACTTCTCGTTCCCTCGATATTGAGCAAGTTGACCTCGGATTTTGGGCAGTTGGCATCCTTGTGGTTGCTAGGACCACACCAACGACATAGCTTCTGCGGGGCATCGCCCTTGTCGTAGTCCCTTGCAAAGTGGCCCCACTGATTGCAAGATCGGCACTGAATCATTAGCTGACCCTTGGAGTCGTATTGTATTTGACTCCTTGTGTTGGTGTTGTTGGTATTGCCCCTTCCGCCACTGCGTCGGTTGCCTCCATACCCGCCGGAGGATGTGTTATTGTTAGTCTCTGCCCCTGGTGTAGATGGTTGCTCTTGGGTAAATAGCACTTGTTGATTCCTCACCTTCATGTTGTATGGGCATTCCTTGGTGGAATGGTCCATGATCTGACAAATGTCACAAAATACCATTTTGGGACACTACCCCTTTGTATGGCTGCTCGCCTTGCAGTCTGTACACCATATGTCAACTTCCCCCTTGCTGGTACCCCCTTTCATGGTCTTGAACTCCATCATTCTCTCCATGTCCTTTTGGAGTGCCATGACTTTTTTCTTTGACTTGCCATCACTGCCACTGTCATCGTCCGAAGTGTCATCTTCGTCGGAAGAGGACTTGCTTCTTTTCTTCTTGGAGGTCTTATGTTCGCTCTCCAAGTCCATTGCCCGATTATAGGCATCTACGTATGAGGTGGGGGGCACTATCTTCATTTTCCTCCATAGGTTAGATTTCAGGCCCTCAATGAACCATCTTTTCTTTAGGCCATCCGATGGTTGGCTATCCATTTTTCCGACTAACTCCTTCAGTCGGCAACTGGAAGCCCGCACAGTCTTTTTTTTCCCTTGCTTGGTTCCATATATTTCAGAGACGATTTCATTATCGTCTCGTAGGAGCCTAAACTCCATTTCGAATGCCTTCTATAATAAGTCCTAGGTGGTCACTCCGCTTTTGTGTAAGTCAAAGTACCAATCGATTGCTACCCCTCGGAGGGTTGCCGGAAACTGTTTCATCCATTCCGCCTGGTCAGTTACTCCATTCGCGGACCAAATTGTCTCACATGTGCGGCAATGCCGAACAGGGTCTTCTTTTCCATCGCCATGGAACTTGGGTAACTTCTCCTTGTTAGTCGCCATATTCACCCTCGGGGGTGGGAGAGTGGTATATGCCGCCTATTGTGTTGCCGGTTGGGTCTCCGGAAGTGTTTGTTGTAGTGGTTGTACGATAGGTTGGGATGGTCCTGCCGGTGTCGGTACCCCGAAAATGTTTGGACCTGTACCACTTGATGTCCTCGAACTACTGGAACCGTCCAAGCCTGGTGGGCTACTGTGATCCCCGTGCCCCTTTGTCACTTCGATACTCTCGGCGGCAGCGGTATCCTGAGACTCCCCCCGTGTGGCTTCCTCTTCTTCCTTCCTTTGGGCTTCTCTTGCTTCCGTCCGTGGGGTTAAGGTTAAGGACCCGAACAAGCTCCTTGTTTCCTCTAGGCGGTCCTCGTCACTTCTTCCAGCCTCCCGGTTAGATTCATCCAGACCCTCGCCTTCACTTACTCCCTTTGGTAGTCCTTCGGCGCGTCTTCTGAATCTCTCCCTTCGCTCGGCTTGCTACTGTGCGAGTACGACAATTCTAGCGGCTTGTTCTTCTTCAAGTTCCTTCTTTAAATTTCTATTTTTATTCAATTGATTAGGCATAAATTCTATTCAATGATTCCGTCCTCATTCGTCCTCACATTGATATTCTCCTCCAATGGTATTCCCATCCGTCCACTCATTCTGTCACTTGCCAGATTCGTTTGGCAACGACGCCAGATGTTCACCCGTTGGGTTGAACTTAATATTGCATAGACATAATACAAGAAATATAATAAACACAGAATATATCAGAGAATAATATATACTTTCATTAATCATTCCAAAGTTTGAGTACATTCACTTCATAATCATTGTCGTCCCTTTCACCCGTAGGTGGTACATATTTATCTACCCGAAGGGGTGTGACCAAACGTCACTGCCCAACCCAACTACCCTTCGGTAATAACTAATTACTATCAGAACAACATAACTAATACCCAACATATAATAAAGTAGTCTTTCCGGCTAACACCTTGAATAATCTTTGTATTTCTTCACTAATATGCACAATAATGGCTCCTGTATGAAGCCATCTCGGAAGCAAACCTTCAATGGAATATTTCACCACCTCAAGAAGCGATAACTAAATAATACCGGTCATTAAGTTGACGGTCTATAAGTTGTTTGCATAAATATATCTTGTAAAGCTTGTTTGCATAAATATATCTTGTAAAGCAACAACTAAGTGTTAGATGTCAAATTGACGGTCTATAAGTTGCTTGTATAGATACATCTTGTAGAAGCAACAACTAAGTGTTAGATGTCATTAAGTTGACGGTCTATAAGTTGTTTGCTTAGATATCTTGTAAATCAACAACTAAGTGTTAGATGTCATTGACGGTCTATGAATTGTTTGTATAGATATATTTAGGTATCTGGTGAAATATCATGTGTTGATATTCTGCAAGCTAGTACCTTATTGAGTATTTGGTGAATGTCATGTGTTGACATTCTGATAGGCCAATACTCAAGAGTTTGTGGATAGAATCGTCGATGGAGGCAATCTACATTTGAGACTATGTTTCTATTGATTACATCATGAGAATGATGCCTTTATTGCTTACATCATATGATTGATGTTGTCAAGTGTCTTAAGTGCTGACATTGGATTTATTTATCCTCCCTAGCTAAGAGGGAGTGTTGATGATTGTAGTATCGGTCAGATAAATAATACCAATAATATGATCATTATGAGAAATGACATATTATATATATATATATATATATATATATATATATATAGATATAATTAGATTATAATTATTCTTATACTAACTATTTAATTAATTGATAAAATAAAATAAATATTAATGAATAGACATGTCCCATGAAGGGACATGTCTCTTAATGTGTTTTCCTCAATATAAATAAGAGATCACTGCTCTTGGAAAATATATACCGAAGTGGCAATGTTAATACATTTGCAGTGATCCTGATAATTCAACAGGTGGTACATATTTATCTACCCAAAGGGGTGTGACCAAACGTCACTGCCCAACCCAACTACCCTTCGGTAATAACTAATTACTATCAGAACAACATAACTAATACCCAACATATAATAAAGTAGTCTTTCCGGCTAACACCTTGAATAATCTTTGTATTTCTTCACTAATATGCACAATAATGGCTGCTGTATGAAGCCATCTCTGAAGCAAACCTTCAATGGAATATTTCACCACCTCAAGAAGTGATAACAATGAAGATTGCACAATCTCCAATGCCCCAGAATAGCTGAAAACCCTTGTTCTCAAGCTCCAATCCCAAACACCAAATAGTAATGACAAATAATCATTCAATAATGAGTTTGAATTGCCAATGATGTCTTTATATATTTCTCAACAAGGGGTCGATCCACTTAGGCATTTAAAATCATTAAATTATATCCTTTTGATACTTTTGATATTGACTTAGTAAATACCTTTAATTTTCCTCAATATGGTTGCCCAAGACAAAGACTCATTAAATACCTTTTTAATATCATTTAAATGATATAACATGTCCTCACATTGACATTTTAAATTACTTTAATAATTGGCCCCATAAATTATAATCAATTAATGAACTTTTAAGTCACTTAAATTGAGGGTCATGGCCCCATTGTGCATAAAGTGACTTTATAACTTTATAATTCACCTTTAATGATTAATTATTAGTAAAGTCACCTTTATTAATAATTAAATAATATAACTCGCACCAATATCATTATTTCACTAAGTCAAAACAGGACGACCATTGCATATACCCTGTATCTAGGTGCCTTGCCAAAAATAGTAACTTTGAAAATATGATTTACTATAAATAGTTAGTCCTTTAATATCTGATCAACCTGTTGGTGTCAGGGATCGACACTACAAACATAGCTCATTTAGGTGCCCTTCTATTAGTAATCCTGGTTTTTCCCGAAATAGTCACTTACTATAAATAGTAAGTATGCCAAACTAAACCAAACGAAGAGCAATCCTGAACACTTCTGATCTCTAGATTGGTAATAAGCCTCCTGCACTACCAATTGGGACCCTCTAACCATTAGTCTTAGCCTATGGAGGCCAATAATAGGCTAACAAAATCATAAACCATATCATCCCAAAAAGGGGAAATTACAAACATCTTGGTAAGTTGTAACAAAGGAAAAAACCAGAGTTCCCTGGCTCGGACTTGGCTCGGACTCGGCAAGGCCGACTCGACTTGTGACTTGACAACAACTCGGCAAAATGAAAAAACCCTTGAAATTATATACTTTTATATATATATATATATATATATCATATTCCATGACCTGGGCCGAGTCATAAAAACTCGGCAAGGTCTTCTCGGCTTGGCGACCCAGACTGCTTGCATGACTCGTAGAGAGCCATGGAACTTTGGAACAGAGGAAAGTATGTGAGGATCTAGAAAAGGAAATGCAAAGAAGCATAGGAGTAACAAATGACACCCTAGCTAAGGGAAATGGTGATCATGAAAACCAAATCTAGGAGATGAAATGAACATGTGACACACAACAAACAAGGCCTTATAAAAAGGCCATGTTGTTAAAGCAATAAAGAAGAAAACGACCAAAAAATATGAAATGTAAGTTGTACATATATAGGTATATATGCTATAATGATGTTGATGTATCACTGAACAAACTTTGGAGGCTCAACCTTTTCCTCCAAAGACTCATGGTTATCCTCATGATCTAAAAAATGATCATGATCATCCCAATAGAGGTCATTAAATTTGTCTTCATGGATTCATGCTTCTTTTTGCTTTATTCTTCTATTACATGTTTCTCTTCTTTATATTTCTTTGTGCTAGGCTTGAAGATATGATCCACAAGTTTCACATTAAGAATTTCTTTACTTATCCAAACTTCATTCTTATTTACTTGTGAAGGAATGATGGACATCTTATGCACCACAAATTCTACTATGGTTTCCAAGTGGTTTTTTGGGAATGGAACTCTGGTATTTTTGTCAATTTCTCTTTTCTCTCTTTTTTATTCATGTTTGATTTGTTGTTTGTGCAGCTCTTTATGTTCTGTTCTTTGGTTTTTTGTAATGTTCCTTTTTGGAATATTCTTGAGTTTTCCCCTAAAACAATAATTCCAACTCAAGATGATAATTGCATTATATTTATAAATATAACTTTATAAAAAATGATGAAATTTTATTATGATATTCAATTCATAATTCTATGAATAATTCTGAAAATAGAATTAATCTTGATTTTCTACAATATTTCTCCTTCAAACTGTCTTGTCAAAGATCAACAATACTCAGATCAATAAATCATAGCACAATACTCAATTGATCAAATTGTGAATTACCCGTAAATACCTTGCAAATCTACTGAGTTAAAAGAACCCGTCCCTAACCCAATAGTGACAAAACCAAGGACCTTGTCACTAGTTTGTGAAAGGTAGGAAAAGACTCCATTCCTCCAAATCCTAGCTCACCCCGTGAGTCCAAACCCTATCTGATAACAATATCAAAGAGCTTGTCCCTACGTTGCCAAAGGGTAAGAAAAAACCTTGTCCTTCCAAACCTTGGCCCTCCCTATGGGCCAGGATCCCGTCCAATTTATAAATACTAACTAGAATTCAAAATTGATATCTTGATGTATTTGCTAGATTATTGCTGATTGTTTTAGTCTCTCTCGATTGATATTTCTTGAAGGATTGATGAGTAGATGCTTAAATGTTGCTTGAATGAATTGATGCGTGAATGTTTGATGTATGAACGATTGGGTTTTGTATAATTGTCTGACCCACTGATTGTTGTTGAATGATTCATATTTGAATGATTGAGGTTCATATAATTGTTTGATTGATTGACTTATCCTTGATTATACATTCATTCCTTCCGAAAACAACTAGATAATTTTGTTGAAACATCTGACTAACTAATGGAAAATTTCTTTTTAAGAGCAGGAACTAGCAAAGCATAAAAAATTTGGTTAATTTTACTATTCTCATTTGTTACTTCAATGGTTTCTTTTTGATGCAGGGGCATAACTTATTCTAGAATATACAGAGGAATTTGTTGTAACCTCCAAAGGGTCATAATTAGTAATAAATAAAACTAAGTCTATTTTCTATAGCACAGTGGTTAGAATAATTTAGGATTGGTTTTGATTTTGCTAAATAAAAGGGGATATGATCGAATCTGTTTTGGGGCTAAGCTTGTTTTTGTTATAAAACAAGGCATTGTTTTCAGCCTTTGAGGAGAGGGTGGAGAGTCACCGTATGTGATAAGATATTTATAGAAATAGAGAGTTAGATTTGTTTTTTCTGTATTAAAATGTTTTTATTTTTAGATCAGACGATTCCTGCACTTTATACAATGCGAGTTTGGTATCAAAGTTTGTTTGTGGATTTTTTAAGAGTTCGGAAGATTATGAGCGGGAGTGAAAAAAGAGTTTGCAACCATCAAAGATTTGGGGAACATGAAAGAATGTAATGTCCCTTTCTTATTTTATTGGACACTATTTGGAATTATGAACAATAAACAATGCAAGATAATTGATTGGTAGTTTCAATTACTAAATCAATGCAATTATATATGACTGGTAATTCTAAATGCTATAATGAATTATGAGACTGAACGAATTGATACAATATGCAGTGATATGGATGCAATGGCATTTCTTTGATATATATATGCAATATGTTATGATGCAGATAATGGAATGGAAATGTATTTATTTACAATGATGATTCCAGTGCCGAATGGAATACAAATTACAGACACAGTTTGCAATAACAGTTCGGACCTTAGTGTGACGCTATGGTTGTCTCTGTTATAACGATGTGGTTCATGTGCATTCCCTGGTAGCCGTCTGTGATGGAGTTTATAATATATGCCACTGTTCAATATGGATGGTTACTGGTAGTATGCCGTCTCTGATGTGATCTCTTTGTATATCCAATCTGCAATTCCTTGAGCGGTCTTTAATATAAATATATGCTCAATATGGTGTTGTGTTTGATATTATTGATGTGATACTTGCACTCTTCTTATAAAGGTTGCGTCAGCAACCAATTGCTTGCTCAATAGAGCGATAAATCCACAAAGGGAAATAATTAATGCTTTTATCTTCCATTTGACCTCCTCCATAGCCAATCGATATTGTTCATATATAAGATTTGAATAGGCACAGTGAACTGTTGCCTTCATTTGTTTTGTTCACTGCATTGATTAATTATAACACAATAAGTGGATCGGTTATTATGAACCGATGGTGTAATACAATTAAGTCTAATTGTATGGAATGATAAAATAATCAAGTGTCGATAATTATCCATGGCTTGAGACATTTAATTATTCATAATAATCATTCATTGCCTTTCTACGGGTCTCATTCCATTATCGTTTTGACTATAACCGATGCCCATCTTACCTTTTCCATGCTGTTCTTACGTGACCGTCGTATAGAAGATCATCTCTTCACAAGTCGACACCTAGTTTGAGTTGACGATATAATCGGGTGTTCTCTTCTCCATATTCATGTCTTTGTAAGGACTTCCAAGCCGGATTTCCAATTAGGCCAGAGCTTCCGTGCATTGACTTCATTCATACCACCGTTGATTAATATCAATCATGTCTTGATTATTATATTTTATATAATATTAAGATATGATATTATTATGATTTGATTATATCTTTCCTTCATTCAATAATATATAATTATTTATATTTTATTATTTATTTATAATTAATATAAATAATTTTAATAGATTTAATTATTTATATTTATTAATTTCTTTATATTCATATTTGTATTTTTTATTACTATTATATTTTGCTAATTATTATTATATTAATAAAAATATTATGTCAATATATTAATAATATATTATTATTAATATTATCATCAATTATTACTTTACTATATCATATTATATTATTTTATTTGTCCATTCATTGATTTTTATTATTATTAATTACTAAATCTTATTTAGGAATGGGGATATTACAAAGAACCATAGCATCGGATGATAATTCGCTGAAAAGAAGATCATAGGTAAATAGGACCCAAGACTAACACCACTTGTTTGGAGGACTCCTAAGTGCTATCGATTTGAAATGAAAGGACATTGAGGGTTTAGGGCCACGTAATGGGAAGCCATATTTCAATATAGATGCCACTGCTAAGGACAAAAGGCTTCTGACTTTGAATTAAAGCTTCTCCATTCAAGAGGTCGATTGTTATAAATGAAAAGGTATGTAGAAAGAAGAAAGACCTGTTTCTCACAACATTGAGCTGCAAATGGGAACCTACATGAGAGATATTGTTGGTTCTAGAGGCTTTTTCATCTTTGAATCTACCTATTGACAGTCCCAAACCGGTGCTAAGAGGGGAGGGGTGAATCAGCACCTCCAAAACTTTTTTCTCTTTAAATCCGGTGAAGTAAACTTACAGCTGAAAGGCAAACAGATTTAAGCATATAATAACAGTAAGCAAACAATCACACAGTGACACTAGATTTATCACGTGGAAACCCGGTTAGGGTGAAAACCACGGTGTGAGGAGACCTCACAAATTTTGTACCCTTCTGGAGTACGCCCTGTTAGGAGCCTTCCCGGTTAAAGGATCAAAACGCACTGTTAGATGCGACCTGGTTAAGGGATTTGTTACAATGAGGCCGGTTAGTGCCTGCCTGGTTAAAGGACTTTAGAACACCTTTCAAGATGCCACCCGGTTAGGGGATTTGGTACAAGGGACCTGTTAGAGTCCACCCAAATACTGGGATTTAACTATTGTAATTGCTAAAGAACAATAGAAAGATTGACCTTTTACAAATGGCTTTGCATAGCCTAATAAGATCTCTGTTTGTGCTCAACTGAGAAGCATCACCAGTTGCTGCAGGTGTGTTCTCCTCTACTATTGTGCCTCTCTGCACAATCTTCTTTCTCACTTCTTTCTTCTTTTCACCCCTGGCTTATTCAGCATATAGGTTCACCCTTTTACTTGGCAGAATGAAAGCAACTTCTATTCTCCACAGGCAGAAGAATATATAGAGCCCCAGCCCTAATTGCGCTCTTTATTGCATGACCTAATTACAGATCCTTATTGGATTCATTACTCAGTGGAGTACCAGGTCACTGAGGAAACATCCAATGCATGCCCTTGCTTTATTTGCGTCAAAAAGAAAGCAGTAGTTGCGTGTCAAGCAACTTTCCTTCAAAGAGATAACGCTTTGTTTTAAAGCCACGGATTTTGGCTTTAAAACCTCCAGATGCGCCTCAAAACCGATCACTAGTATAACTCAAAGACTTCCGGATTTAGAGCAGAAAATCTCGGTCAAAGAGTTAGTTGGAATAGATAGTTTGACTATGACTTCCTCGGTTCATACCGGAGTCATTAGTACATCCGTTGAGATCTGCATGCTGTGAACAGGTAAGAGTCTTTGACCTGTTATTGTCCCTTCCTTGGCTTACCGGTTGCACCGTCCTCGGTTGTATTGTTGACACCGGTTAGTTATTGCTTTATCTGTACTTGTCTACACCGGTTGTAGCCCGGTCCTCGGTTGATGCTGGAATCCTCTTTTCCTTAACTATGTACATTGCCCGGTGGCTAAGGCTTTGGATAGTGACCGGTGGTATTTGCTTACAGTCAATATTGGCACGATCGGCCAAACCATCCTTCTATCATATAGATCTCTTTGGATCTTTAGACTTTTCAGAGATGACAAGTCTCTATACTCTTTTGCCAATCAATGACAATACTTGTACCATAGTAGGCTTACCGGTTACCATCACTTGATGCCAACACGTATTCAGTTTTATATTTGAATTGAAGGCTTCCTTGTTTTGGTGACTCAGTTGACCAGTGGAGGAGTATTGTGTGTTTTTTTAAGTCAACAATATTTCTGAGTGAAGTCTTCTATAATATATATATATATATATATATGTTGTGATTGATATCTAACAGAATATATGACTAGAGTGGTGACTTTAGGTGTCTAAATTATATTCCTTAGCTTGTATAGTGCTCGAGAAATCTGGGGGTAGCCAAAAGGTTGGGGATCATATGCCAAACATCAATTTGTGTTACTTATATAACTGAAACTTATTGTTGTCGGGAAACTTGTATGTACGGGTTGTTATGTTAATAAAGTTGCTAGCCTCTGTTGTTAGTGACCGAGAGGTAAACTGTTATGTCACGACGTTTCCATCATACCCCTTCGGGTAGTTTATGTATCCTCTTGGAGGATAGACACGAGACAGATTGTATGATGCTATGTTCACACTGGATGTATTGGAATATATTAATAAAGCATATGGCAGTTCTCTGAATCTTGTTGTATCTGCTAATTATTAGCAATTCCTTCAGTATCATGTGTAAAACTTAGTTTGCTGTAGGCAGAAAACATTTGGCGACATTGCCTTTAAAGGATTCTGGACAATAGTAACGAAGAGTGAATGGCGGAAGGGAAACAATGGGCCAGCCAATAAAAAGAAACCAAGAAGAGGAGAACCAGAACGGGAAACTCTTCGAAGGAGAATGTGCATTAACCAACGACTTCGCCGCACTGCTACGGGCATCAATTTAGACGCATGTCCGAAGAGAAGCCGAACGAGAGGACGTACCAGAGGGTGCAGTGTGGGATGCCCTTCCCTTCGCGTGAATTGCGCAGTAGACCACTTGATGTCTCATCTTCTTGGGTTATTGGTGCAAACCTTCCTGGCCCTTAAAATCCAACGTGAGGAGGTGCACCGTGAGACTAGACAGCAACAAATTTTGAGTGATTATTACCGCCGGAGAGAGGAGGAAGAACGAGATGAATCCCATCGGAAAGGAAACATGAGATAAACCTTGGGAGGGGAGATTGAATAAAGAGAACACGTTGTTATGACTATGTCCTAAAGACATGTAGTATGGAAAAAGTATAAATAAATAAAAAGTGTTCTTTGATTTCTATCATGTGTTGTTACTTCTTTTTGGATAAATAAGTAAAATATTTATGCCAAATCAATTGAATAAGAATAGGAATATGAAAAAGGAAGTAGAAGAGTGGGAGGCTATTAGGAGAAACGTGTTGTTGCAGCAACAGGCCAAGAGAAGGCAAAGATTCTGGAGGATCGCCGAAGGACGATTAGAGGAGGCTAACGGTGAGGCCGTCAGAGAAGGGAATTGGGAGGATTCCGTTGAAGAAACTAGAAGTTTGATTGGAAACCTAACCTTAACTCCATGTACGGAGGCAAGGGAGGCCCGAAGGAGGGAGAGAGAAGCCAAGGGTAGAGAAGCAGAGGATACCAGTGCTGCCATGAATATTGAAATGACCGAGGGGCACAGGGATCAAGCCAGCCTACCAGGCTTAGATACTCCTAGTGGTTTGGAGACACCAAGTGAAGGAGTACATAACACTTCAAGTAACGGGATGCCATTGATAGTACCGACACAGCTTGCGGTGTCAACACACCCCGCAGTACCAAACCAACCGACCGTACCACCAACACAACCAGCACTTACGCCAACCATCATGGCAGGGAAAAAGCAAAAGATACCCGAATTCACGGGTGATGGGAAAGAAGATCCGGTATGACATTGCAAAACTTGTGAGACAATCTGGACAACCAATGGGGTCACAGATCAAGATGATTGGGTAAGGCAATTCCCAACGACCTTGAGGGGCGTAGCCATTGATTGGTATTCTAATGTTGATCAAACAAAGGTGGCCGTATGGGCAGATCTAGAAAAAGAGTTTCAAGTGGAATTATGACTACTCAGAGATGACAATGAAATAGTAGCGAAGATCTACAATACAAAACAAGCAAAGGAGGAAACAGTTCGTGGATACAAACGACGACTCAAAGAACTGGTGGGAAAAATGGAGAGCCCACCAGTGGACGGACTGAAGATAAGGTGGTTCATTGAGGGCCTGAAGCCTGCCCTCAAGAGAAAAATGGCCTGAAGCCTGCCCTCAAGAGAAAAATGAAGATAGTACCTCCAACATCATATAACGAGGCTTACAATCAAGCAATGGATCTCGAGAGTGAAAACAAAACCGCAAAGAAAAAGAAGAATAAATCATCAGATGACAACTCTGACTCTGACGGAGAGAGTAGTAGTGAAGAATCAGACAAGAAAATAGAAGCCCTCGAGAAAGACATGCTTCAGATGATGAAAGAATTCAAGACCATGAAGAGCAACCCCACCTAAAATGACGAAGGGGACTTGTGGTGTACGGACTGCAAGGAAGAAGGTCACACAAAGGGCTCCTATTTGAAAAAGAAAATTTGCAATATCTGCCAAATTGTCAGGCATTCCACTAAGGAATGTCCGTATAACATGAAAACCAGAGGGCCTCAACAGATACTAATGACGCAAGAAGCATGTACCTCAATTGCGGGGGCCGCAAACACAAACGCCAATATAGCATCATCTGGCAGTTTCAGGAATAACCGACGCGGGGGAAGAGGTAGAAATAATGGGAACAACAACAATAATAACGGGGGTCGTAGCCGTATCTAATATGATGCAAGTGGATGACCAATGATATAGTGCCGTACCTGCAACCAATGGGGGCACTTTGTAAGAAACTGCACGAGGGGAGAAGTGTCACAGTTTCTATGTAGGTGGCGTGGTCCGAGAGACCACGACGACGCGAAGTGTCCAAAGCTAGGAGTAAACCTTTTGAACATTGAAGGCAACTGGGAGGAGATCTTGGCCGTCACTCGGGCGCAAGCAAAGAAGGCTACCTACCCAAACCCCGAAGTTGAGAAAAGGAGAATGCAAGAAGTGAAGGCGAGCATTGAGAAGGAAATGATGGCCGAAAGAAGGGAAACAAACGACATCGCCAACACCTCTCTAAGGGGCCAGGTGGAACAAAACATCGTACGACAGGTGTTGCAAGCAGAAATTCCCATCAAGCTAAAAGACCTTCTTGATGCTATGCCACAATTGAGAACAACTCTATTAAATGTGACATCATCTCTGAAGGCATCAAGTGGACCAGAGGTGAAGGGAACCTACGGTGAAGGAGAAAACCCTCTTAGGAAGGAGAATCCTCTCAGAACAGCGGAAGATCCCATGTTACTCGCAGTGAACACTGGAAGACACCCAGTAGTGGTGGAAATGGGCATCTTGAGAACCATTTTGACAGACACCATTGTGGACAGAGACTCCGGTGTCAACGTGCTTCCGGAGGAAACATGACAGCGATTGGGACAACCTACGTTGTGGCCACCAACGTTCCAACTCGTGGGCACCGACCAACACGGTATCAAACCCATCGGGACTCTGATGCCACAGCAGGTCATGATTGGGACACAACCCTTTGTTTTGGATTTTGTAGTGATACCATTAAAGAGGAAAGGGTACGACGCTATCTTAGGGAGAGGTTGTTTGGTACAGGCAAAGGTGAACCACAACTAGAAGAGGAACACTCTTTCAATGAAAAAAGGTGGTTGAAAATTTATAATCGACCTACGTACACAAATGGTGAGTGAGGACATTGCGTCATCATCTGAGTCCGAAGTTGAGGAAGAAATGGACGAAGGGAAGCAGCGAACGGAACCAAACAAGGAAGGAATCTTGGAAATAGAGGGGTCTTCCGACGATGATATGGACTCACTAAATGGACTCTTCCATTCGCAAATGGAAGATCATGAACTGTTCCTCTGCAACATGCTGCAGGTAGACAAAGGAGAGGAAAAGCCTACCTCTCCATCGCAGTACAGAGAGTATAAAGAGGGAGAGCTTCACATACTAGAAACCCCTGCACATCGATTTGACAAGGAGAAATCGATAACATATGAAGAGCCTTCAGTGAAGACTATGAACTTGGGAGACGAAACCAACCCAAAGAATATTTTTGTAGGGGATGACTAGAACCCCATCCTGAAGGCACCTGCATTTAAAATCTTTACGAAATACAAAGATGTATTTGCCTGGACCTATAAGGACTTAAAGGGGGTACCGCCAGAACTATGTGTTCACCGAATAACACTGGTAGGAGCCATACCCGTACAAAAGCATCCGTATAGAATGAATAAAAATTATGCAGTCCGCGACAATGGAGAAATCGAGAGGATGCTTGATGCAGGCATCATATTTCGGGTGCAAACGAGCGAGTGGGTGTCCCCTATCGTGATTTCGTTAAAAAAGGACACCAGCCAAATCAGAATGTGTGGACTTTAGGTGTTTAAATGCAGTCACAATCAAGGACCCATTTCCAATTCCTTTTACGGACAATATTTTAGAGGAAGTGGCAAGACATGAGATTTACTCATTCATGGATGGATTTTCTAAGTACAACTAGATATCCATCGCAGAAGAAGATAAACTTAAAACAACTTTCATAGTGGAAGACAGAGTGTACGCGTACAACTGAATGCCCTTTGGACTTTGTAACGCTTCGGCGACATTCCAAAGGATCATCCTGCACATTTTCGACAAGATGTCTATCGGGAACTTCAAAGCCTTCCTTGATGATTGGTCCATTTTTAGTGCTGAAAACACGCACATGGTAGCCCTTCGAGAATGTATGGAGAGGTGCCGATGGGCCAGATTGGCACTCAACCCCCCAAAATGCAGATTTATGGTGCCCCAGGGTAAACTACTGGGACACATCGTATGTAAAGCGAGATTAAAGACAGATCCAGACAAGGTATGGGTAATTCTGGAAATGGAAACCCAATGGATGTAACCGGGATAACATTGTTCTTGGGACACATTGGGTACTACAGGCGATTCATTAAGAATTTTGTGCGGGTGTCGTACCCACTAGACGGCCTGACTCGGAAAGGAGAACCCTACATGTGGGTAGCAGAGCAAGAGAAGGCATTTGAGGAGCTAAAGTTAAGGCTAGTAGGCACATCGATCCTTGCGTACCCTAACTGGGACAAAGAATTCCATGTCTATGTGGACACATCGAATTTTGCCATCGGGGCAACCCTAGCACAAATAGGAGACCACAGGCTGGATCATCCTATTTATTTTGCAAGCAGGCTCTTGTCAAAAGCGGAGAAAAACTATAGCACTACGGAGAGGGAAGCACTCGGGATGGTCTATGCCGTGCAAAAGTTCCGACATTATCTGTTAGTGACTCCATTTGTCTTTTATGTTGACCACCAGGATTTGATGTACCTGGTCAACAAGCCAATCATTCAAGGGCGGATGAGTAGATGGTTACTCTTATTGCAAGAGTTCACATTTAACATTATAGTGCAGCCTGGAAAGAGCCATGTCTGTGTAGATCACCTCTCAAGAATCAAGTCTGGCGAACCTCCCGAAGGTGTCAATGATGACTTTCCAGACGCACACTTATTCAAAATCGAAGTGTTACCAGCATGGTATACTAGTATCGGAGAGTACCTCTCAACAGGGCAGTTCTCACAAGAGATGTAATCGAGTGGGAGAAGGAAGTTGGTATTAAGAAGTAAAACATTCCAACTCATTAATGGACTATTATACAAGATGGGACCTGACCAAGTCCTTTCCCAGTACGTTATGGAGGAGGAAGTCCTGAGTGTACTGCGGGAAGTGCATGAAGGTCCTGTAGGAGGGCACATGGGACCAAATACGATGGCATGAAAAATATTACTCATAGGATTATGGTGGCCAACAGTTTACAATGACGCAAGGGAATGGGTGGTGAGCTGTGATATCTGTCAGAGAGCAGTGAAGCCTCTCAAGAGAGACTTCATGCCTTTGAACCCCTCCAACGCACAAGAATTATTCGAACGATGGGGACTCGATTTCGTGGGTCCACTCAAGGCAAGTAGAGCACGACGATGTAGGTACATTGTCGTAGCGATAGAATACCTGACAAAGTGGGTTGAGGCACGTGCCCTCTGAGATAACTCAGCCTTGAGTACGGCGAAATTTATATATGAACAAATAGTCACACGCTACGGCATAGCCATCCAGATTATGAGCGATCGAGGGGGCCATTTTGTCAACCATGTGTTAAAGATGCTCACCACAGAATTCAAGATTTTCCATTCTCTCTCAAGCCCCTATATCCCAGAGCTAATGGCCAGGCTGAAGCCACCAACAAGATACTGGTGTTGGTAATATACAAGTCATGCGGGATCGAAAAGGAGGATTGGGAGGAACGGTTTCCATTAGTGCTGTGGGCGTATCGCACCACTTCAAGGTAACCACAGGACACACACCCTTTCAACTGATGTACGGACAGGAGGTCGTACCAGCTGAATTCATGGTACCAAGTTTGAGGATTGCTATTGAGAATAAGTTGGGAGATATGGAAAGTCTGAGGGAGAGACTGTATAATCTCAACAAATTGGATGGATGACGTCTCACAACACAGTGGATGATCGAGATAGCACAATAGCGACAAAAGGTATGGCATGACAAGTACCTGAAGAGAACAAGATTCGTACCTGGGCAACTAGTTTTGAAGTATAATGGATGCAATGAAATTAAGCCTAGAAAATTTAAAGTAAAATGGTTGGGGCCATACAAGGTATGCGAAGTTGGTGACAATGGAGTTGTAATGTCCCCACTTTAGCAGTTGACCAAGTGTGTGTGCGTTAGCCTTGTTCTACATGGTCTTGAGGGCTAACGAAGGGTTTAAGGGGATCCTGGAGTGTTTTGGCCTAGTCATTTCCAGTTTGGGCCAAAATGAAGTTGATTTACTTAGTTTCAGGCATACTTACTATTTTTAGTAAGTCAGCAGGACACAGTGGAGGCCAGTTTTGGTGATTGGATTTGATACTCTTCGGTGAGAGCTTTTTGACGAGCTATCACTGGCATTATTCGGAGTCCGATTGCTAATACATTTTAATGCCTGAAGTTTTATTAAAGTAACATTTAATTTAATTGTAAAATATTAAAGTGTTACTTTAATATTTATTTTATGGGGATGTGTACCCAAGGGAGACATAAGGGGATATTTTAATATATGTCTTATATTGCACATCTTTTATCCCATATTGCCCATGAGAGTTGAGCGGACCCTTGGAAATAGAATAAAAGGAAGCGTTTGTGGCTTCATTAGACATGTTGAATATGAGAAGAAATTGGCGCGTGAGTTGCAGATCCGTTCTTGGCATTAGAGGACGTCTATCCTCTCTTGTGACATTCTAGACGTCATTCCCTTGGGGTTTGGCCTTTGGAATCTATTGCTAACAGCTCCATTAACAGGCAGATTGAGTGCATTTTTAGCTACTGGCAGATTTTGAGTGCATTTATCTTCCTCTCTACTTGTCCGATGCTTATGCCACTTTGAGGGAATGATTTCAAGAAGATATTGACCCGTTTGAGGGCAGATTATAACAGTACTGTAGCGCAGCACTATTCATGTTACTGTAGCACGACACTATTCACGCTACTGTAGTGCGACACTATTCACGGCACTATTCATGGGTACTATTCATACCACTGTAGCAGCAGATTTTGTAAACATTTGATGAAACATTATTCAATAAGGCTGTAGTAATTCATGAGTTGATAATCTTGCCATGTATTTGCTTATTATTGAAATAATATTTTACCAGCAGTAGTCAGTTTCCAGTTTGCATATTATTGTAGTTTCCTTCTTGTTCATGTTGTGTGTTTTCAAGTTTATGCCAAAACATAAAACAAACAAACAAACAAATGTCTCATTTCTGGAAGTCATAAGGGGATTAAACATTAAACGGAGAAATAAGAAGTTGGATGCAAACTGTTTGACATAATTCCTTTCAGCAGTTGGTTAGTCTTTTGGGCATTCAGGGGTGCCCATTACAGGAGTGATTAAATTGTGGATGCTGGACGGAAAGGTGATAGGTAGATCCTGTCAACGGCTTGAAACTAAAAATCTACCGTGAAAGGGACGATCGACGAGCAAATTTGGATAGACAGAATCATTTAGGCGAAAAAAAAAATTAAAAAAAACAATTATAATAAAATAAAACAGACAAACACTGTACGACTGTACGGAGCTGAAAAATGTGAAAACACGACTTAAACTGTATGATGCTTGGCCGTACGACATTTAAAGGTCGTATGGTCAAGACCACGACATATGCCACAAAGAAAGAAATTGGCGCATTAAGGCCGTACAACCCTGTCAAAGGCGAAATATAGCACCATATGACTCTCGGCAGAAAATTCAACAAGAGGGAAACTGATTGTACAACCCTCGAGAAGAAGTTCGTATGATACTGAAGAAGACCATACGGTTATGAGAGAGGAAGACGTGCGGCTCAAGGAATAAAAAAAAGTCTAGAGAGCAGCCCGTACAATTCCGTACGGCAGCAGGGAAAAAAAATGAGGCAAAAGAATTGCGTCCAAGAGGAATAAAAATAGTTCTGTACGATCGAGAGGGAGAAAAGGATAAATCAAATTATTGTACGGACACTTGGAAAGTGAAAAAGAAGGAGAAGCATATGGATAGGAGGATCATTGGCGGACACGAGAAGATTAAAAAAACTACATACAGGTAGTTATTGCTGGCAAGAGGTTTTCAGCATGGGGTGTCAGCAACAAAAAAAGATTGGAAGAAACAACTACAGGCGTCAACACCAGCAAGTAGCATCATTGCCAGAGACAAGGGCACGAGGGTTTTACTATCTGGAGTCCGAATCATTGGAAGTATTGACAGCAGCAAGAAAAAAATTCGTCCTCGGGTGCAGCCACAGATGCAACAACAATAGAAAGAAGAAATTACATGGAAAAATGTGGCATTTGAAGGGCTGAACGGTTTTGAGTGCCGGACTTGGTGGGAAGAGACCTCGAATACAGACGTTTTGAAAGGATAGCTACGTAGGGCACAAGTGCATTGGGCAGTCCAAATGCCTATCTTTCCCATTAAAGAATTTGAGGGACCTCTGCGTGGAATGATAGACATGTTCGACAGATTCAGTCATACCAGCATGCTCAAATATTTTGCGATGGATATTCAGATTATATTTACAGCAGCCGAAATTACAAGGGTTTTCGGTATACTTGGCAAGCAATGGAAGAAGATAGACATGAAGCCTAGGAAAATGTCTCGAGAGGAAAGGGAGAAATTTATCAAGTTGGTTTCCAGAAACCTAACTCCGAGCGAATTTGAGTCTGTAATAGGATTGTCCTCAAAGAATCGCGGAATCAAGAAGTCATTTGTGGCTCCTGGAGAATGGCGTTGTATCATGGATATTATCAAGAGTAGGCTCATAGACTCTAGTAGGGCTTCCGACATTGCCCTCGCACACCTTGTTTTCATGAATGGACTAAGGAATGGCATTGTTAACAACTAGGCATCCATTATGGCCGAGATGATGTATGAGCTCATGATGCTTCAACACAGGACCTTCTACATGCCTCATTACGCAATTGGCTTGTTTCTCAACGCTACCCGAGAGCAGATTCCACATGACAAGTTGAGGACGAAGCTGGGCAGCCTGGCCATGAGAGAGCCCCCTATCTTTCATTGGTGCCATTTGGATACAGGAGGGATATAGGAAGGTTCAAAAAGGAAGCCCCAAGTGCTCTTGGAGTTTGAGGGAGATAATGCGGATAGCGGCCGAGAGGATACTAGTGAGGACTCGGAAGCTAGCGAGAGTGCAACGGTGGGAGGAGCCACGGGAGACTCGAACATGGTAGGTATGGAGATGCACTTGAGGTTTGGGAATCATTTCTTATGAAACAAGTCTTTCTAAAGCATAACAAATAAATTCACAACTCTAGTCAAAGAAAAGCATTGTTTAGAAGTACATGCAGGACTAAAAGTAAATATTGTAAAGTTTTACTGATAGTGGAATTAATAACAATCTTGTGTCTACTGAAATGGTTGATAAACTAGGCCTAAAGAAGACAAAGATCCAACTCCATATAAGATGTCTTGGTTGCAAAAATGACATCAAGTATTGCTACAATGTCGAGTGGAATTTCAGATAGGAAGTAAACAAAGATCAAGCAACATGTGATGTTATGCCAATGGATATTTGTCATGTTCTTTTAAGTAGGCCTTAGTTGTTTGACAAGAAAGCAACTCGTGATGGAAGAATTAATACTTACACTTTTGAAAAGAATGGAAAGAAGCGCTCACTCATATTTAAAAATAAGAATGCAATTGAGGAGATCAGTCCTGAAGTGTTGATTGTCAATGCTAAAATTTGCTAAACCAAATTAGAGATGAGGTGAGTTTTGTATTATTTGGTAAGCCAAGAGTAGTGATTACCAGCACAAAGTTGATTGATCTGCCTATAGAAATTCAAGATTTGTTAAGTTAGTTTGTTGATATTGTTGTGGATGACTTACCTAATGAATTTCATCCAATGAGAAGCATTAATCACTTATAGATCTCATTCTAGAGGCAAATTTACCAAACAAGGCAGCTTATAAGATGACTCCAAAGGAAAATGAAGAAATCAATAATCAAGTACAAGAATTATTGAACAAAGGGCTAGTAAGCGAGAGTTTGAGTCCTTATGCTATTCTAATAGTGTTAAGTCCAAAGAAGGATGCAAGTTGGACAATATGTGTAGATTCAAGAGCCATCATCAAAATTGCGATTAGGTATAGATTTCTTTTACCTCGAATTGATGATTTGATGGATTATCTAAATGGTACAAGATATTTTTGTAAAATAGACTTATAAAGTGGACATCATCAGTTAAGAATTAGAGGTGTTGAATGGAAAACGACATTTAAGACAAATGAGGGGTTTTAAGAATGGTTCGTAATACCATTTGAGTTGACGAATGCCCCAAGCACTTTCATGAGGCTTATGAATGAAGTGCTTAAGGATTTCGCAGGTAAATTTATCATTGTTGACTTAGATGATATTCCAGTTTACAGTCATTCAAAGGAGGAGCACCTTAGACATCTCAAATTGGTTCTGAATAAGCTACAAAAAGTGAGAGTACTAATCAATCTTAAGAAGTGTACTTTCATGAAGACACAATTAATCTACTTGGGATTTGTTATATCACAAGGTTTTAAAATGGACAAAGGAGAAGGTCAAAGCTATAATAGAGTGGCATACCTCCAAGGAATGTCTTTGAATTAAGAAGCTTTCATGGGTTAGCTAGCTCTATAGAAAGTTGATAAAAAGTTTGTGGGACTTGTGCTTCAGTTGTGGAAACAATTAAGGGAAATAAGCAGCTATTCCAATGGACTAAGGAAGCTGAAAAATGCTTTCAATTACTTTAGAAAAAGATTATAGAACCACCTATTCTAGCCTTGATTTCGGTAAAACAATTCAATTGGAATGTGATGCTAGTGTGATTTTTGTAAGTGTTGTCAAGAAGGTAAGCCAATGGTTTACTTCAACGAGAAACTTAATGATACAAAAAAAATGCATTCTTCACATTACATAATTTTATACCCGTGTCCAAGCTTTGAAGAAGTGGAGGCATTATTTAATGCCTAAAGAATTTATATTATATACTAATAACCATGCCTTACAATTTATTAGTAATCAAACCAAATTGAATAAAAGGCATGTAAAATGCATTGATCTTTTACAAAACTTTACCCTTGTTATCAAACATACAAGTGGACAATCTAACAAAGTTGCAGATATATTAAGCAGGATAAATCTTATTATGCAGGTACCTAAAGTGAGTATCTTGGGATTTGATGTCTTTAGAGGTAGGTAGGAGGTTTTGGATTTCGGAGAGACCAATGCAACATGAAAAGATTCTAAAGTAAAGATAGGAGTTTTGGATGGACTACATGCTTCAAAAAGATTATTGTTCAAGGGTAGCAAGCTATGCATTCCGAAATGTTCATGAGAGGAAATTTGTTGAAAGGGAAACATAGGGGCATTTTGGCAAGACATTTTGGGAAAAACAACACTTTCTCGACTGAGTGCATACTATTTTTGGCAAAAAATGAAAGCTGATGTGAAGAGGTTTGTTGAAAGATGCACAATATGTCGACATGCTAAGAGAGGAAGCCAAAACACAAGATTTTATCAACCCTTTTCTATTCCTAATAGGTCAAGGGATTCAATCAGTATGGATTCGTACTGGGATTACCAAAGACTCAGAAAGGTAATGATTCCATAGATGTTGTAGTTGATAGATTCTCCAAAATGGCACATTTAGCATGTGTTAAAACAAGTGATTCAACTTGCATTGCCAACTTATTTTTCAAGGAAATAGTAAGATTGCATGGACTTCCTCAAAGCATTGTTTCTAACAGGGATACTAAGTTTGTTGGCTGTTTTTTGGAGGACTCTTTGGAAAACGTTGGGAACAAATCTCAGCTTAAGTTCAGCCTATCACGTTGCCAACGTTTTTTTCAAGGGAATAGTAAGATTGCATGGACTTCCTAGAAGCATTGTCTCTAACAGGGATACTAAGTTTGTTGGCTATTTTTGGAGGAGCCTTTGGAAAAAGTTGGTAACAAATCTCGGTTTAAGTTCAGCCTATCACCCTCAAAGAGATTGGCAACTTGGAGTGGTCAATGGAAGCCTTGGTAACATTTTGAGAAGCTTGGTAAGTGAACATTCCAAACAATGGGATCAAATACTTGCATGAGAAGAATTCGACTACAATGATTCACCAAATAGAAGCACAAGTTTTAGTCCATTTCAAATTGTATATGGCATGCGCCGAGAGTTTTTTATGAGTTGAGAAACTTGGGTAAGCAAGAAATGAGAAATGCTGATGGAGAAGAGTTTGCAACAGCTATACAAGACTTGCATGAAAAAGTCAAACAAGAGAACACATGAAAGTACAAGAAAACAGCAGATTTGAAGAAGGAAGGGATAAATTGTGAATTTGGAGATTTGGTTCTTGTACAGTTAAGAAAGAAAAGGTTTCCCAAGAAGAAATACAACAAGCTGAAATTGAAAAAGGTTAGGCCTTGTAAAATCTTGAGGAAATTTTCTTCCAATACCTATGGAATAGAACTTCCATATGATATTGGAATTTCTCCTATATTCAATGTTTCAAATTTGTATCCTTTCATGGGGGAAGCAAATTTAAGAAATGCACTTGAACTTGATAATGATATGATTATAAATTGGGAACAATTACCCAAATCACAAAATTGAATCAATTCTAGATAAAAGGGTAGTAAAGAAAGATAAGAGGCAGGGAGTATTTCCAATACATAGTCAAATGGAAGGAATATCCACTCAAAAATGTGTTGTGACCTTTTCACACATAGCCCCGTTGCAAATGGAGACCCCCCATTTTCTTTTGTTTTTAGGGTTTTTAGTCACCGATTGTTGAGAGTTTGGAGATAGAGTTTTCAAGTGATCATCAAAGTTGATTAGGAAAATCATGGTCAGAACAATGTTTGAGCACCATCAAAGTGCATAGAAGATTCAAGGGATGAAAAATGCATTTGATTTAAGTCAATTTGGATAACATTCTATTTTTAGAAAGTTTGCATTTTTGCTTTTTCCTTTTTTTTTAGGAAGTTTCAGTTTTGGCACTTTGGGCACGATCCCCGAAATGGCTATTTTTAGAAAGTTTTTCCTATTTTTTAGGGACTCTTGCTTTTTTTAATTTTTAGAAAGGTCAGGTCAGGGCAGTGAGTTTCTTGTCTTCAGAATCAAAAACTAACATCTCGAAGGTTGAAAATCACCAACAAAATCTATCAAGTGTAAATGGTAAAAAGTTTGTAAATGGAGGTGGACGTGTCTTAGGCCAATTGAAGTTCGCCATGAAGAGAAATGGCCATGTCTTGTGCCATGAGGTATTCTGCCCAAGCAAGACATGAAAATGTCGAACATATGATCAACTTCGCCTTGGCAAAATGGCAATGGCTTAAGGGTGATGAAGTCCGCCTAAGGTAGAAAGTGAAATTGGCTTGCCAAGCATGAAGTCTGCCCAAGGGAAGATAGCAATGTCCAAGCCATGTTCAAGTTCACCAAAGATTGTCCGACCAAGCATCAAGTCCGCCATGGATAAAGTGGACCAAGTTTGGAAAGTCAAGGAAATTAATCCAACATTTCGAAAAACAAATTGAACGCATAAAAAATCTAAAAGATTCCTTGCCAACAAGGTGTGAAATAGCATCAAGAGTGAGAATGGAAAGTTTCTTTTGTGTTGTTTTGAGAGGATTAAGTTTCCATTTCGATGAAAATGAGAAGAAGGCTAGGTTCGATGAATCTGCCCAAGAATGTAAAATTGCCAAAATGATCGAATTCTCCAACTCTATATCAACTTCAGCTTGTCACCTTCATTTTCATTCGTTCTAAGGTTCAAAGGTGAAAAGTTTTTCTCTCTCAAGGTCAAGGAAGGAAGATTTTTGAAGTTAAAAGTGAATTTTCTGGGTAAAGGAAGAATTTATCAAGAATTTTCAGAAGTGAAGGCATATTTTCATCAAGAAATCCAGTCAAACGTATAACTTTCAGGTTCAGATTTTGAGTTATTGACTAATTTATTTCTTATTTCTGGACTAAATTTCACAAAATTTGCTTAGTATTAAGCAAATTTCTTCCATTTCAGAGTCTGATTTTTCACTGTAATTTAACTTTTTGACAGAGTAAAGGTCAAATTTTAAGGCAAGAGGTCCAAAACCAGAGTGGAATTTTTGAAGTTTACTTGAACGTAATGTTCATTTTCCATGTTTCTTGTAGATATTTGATGACCACTCAAGGAGGGCTTCCAAGAAAATTCTAGATGAAATTTGTCAATAAAGGAATCCAGCCTGAATCTAAAACCAATTCCAAGTGGAAAAAGGTTGTAGACACCAACCTTGGACACGTAGACTCCAACGAATTCAAAACGAGAATGTATGGGCGCGATGGATACTTACCAACATCGATTTCTCGGTGAATGATGAGGAATGACCTTGTCCAGGTAGTTGAATTTCCACCAGCCATGGAATGCGCTGAGTTAATGGTTGAATGTGCTATGCATTATAATGTCCAAGAAAGGCAGATCATTGCGTCGGATGGGAGGGTGTTCGCTTATCTCAGAGAATTGGCAATCCAGGTAGCATTCGGGATCCCAAGCTACAACTGGACTTCATTTAAAACCAAGGAAGAAACCAAAAGAATTTATGAGGACCAGCTTGAGCCTTGTGCAATAACTGTAATACGTTGTGGCTAGAAAAGCCAAGGTCCACCCTTAAAAAGGTGCCAAAGAAGTTGCTTCACACTAATTTCAAGGAGGACTATGGGGACATTATTTTTCTGCTAAATAAAGTTATGGGCAGCCCTCAGGGTGCGCCAATTGAAACTTGGATGTGCTATTTTATTGACGAAATCACTTCAAGAGCCAAAATGTTCAATTGGTCTCAAATAATCAGCAACAACCTTGATGAACACTTGAAAATTTTAGAAAGGACAAAATCCTTTTACATGAGTTCCTACATTATTTACCTACTGGAAAGAGATTACAAATACACAGGACTGATTTGCAAAGGCGTGGTAGGCAATGGTGAGAATGAATTCAAGGCATGTGATTGTTACCCACAATTGCAACGTCATGAAAAATCCCATTTCAAATGAGTGAATGATGCATTTTTAATGTACATCACTAAGACAATGCAGGGAGGAACTCATCAGAGGCTCACTCAGGAAGCCAAGAGCTTGATAAGAAAGTATGGATCCTGGTTCATCCAATATCCAAGATTCACATATATCAGAGTTCATAGATTTGCCAGATGTCCTTACTGACTTCTGTTTTATCCTACCAATAGAATGATATTTCTCGAAGTTCTAAGGCAATTGAAAACATATGGGGGCTTCCAAAGAGCAAAGCACAAGACTGCCATTTCCTTTCCTTTTTTAATTGGAAATATGATTGAATCTCGCCTGTTGGCACAAGCAGTTGAAAGTGCTAGGCTGAAGATGCAGTGGTATCCATTCATATTTTACCAATCTGGGGCTGATTTCGACCTGCACAATCGTATTGGATTGGTGAATGGAGAAAAGTAGAAACACAGTAGACCTTGAGGACTTTCGGGCAAATGTTGCAGATGAATTTGATGTCAGGAAAAGACTTTGGTCCAGGTTGCCTGTAAGTTTGATAAGAACAACCAAGCTTTTCTAGGTAGCTGAACAACTAGCAGATGGAGAGTACACTCAATTGCGCTTGGATGAGAATAGGCCACTTCGTCCTATGAAATGGTCAAAACTAGATCTCACTGATTTAACCACTTTGATGTGGCTAGTTGTCAAGTCTTCACAGTGGTGGGTTGAGCAACATGTCTAGGAGATGAAGCGAAACAAGATGACTTTCACTTATAACTTGATGGGCATAATAGAATCATATTTGTCTAATGAGGAAGCGTCCCAAAGTATCGGGCCAATTGAAAGTATTAATTCAAGGAAAAGGAAGGGAGTAGTTGATGACTTTACAAGGTCAAAAGGGAAGAAAATTGTGAATGAAGAACCTTCTAAAAAGAGGCAGAAATCAGGCCTCTCCCATTCTACTACATCTACGAATTTGAATAGCATATTGATTCTTGCGGAAGAATCATTAGACAGGGTAAGGATTCCTTATCCAATCCATGAGGACAATATTGATTCAATCTAGCAGGAGGATCAAGAGCCCCCATCTGCTTTAAACATGGAGATAATTGAGTCGGAAAATGAGGTGAATATCTTGGATGAGGAATTTCAAGAGGGAATGATTTCCACTCTTAGAGGAGTTCAAGATTTTCCATATGAAGAAAGTAATCTGGAAGAAGAGGGTATTCAACAGTCCACAATTTCCGATTGGTTAAAAGCTTAGTTACTGAGTGCGTGCACCCTAGCCCTGTATCCGAATGTGGATCCATTTGGGTTCGGATCTTGGTGCGCATGGATGCTCACAAGGAGCGCGATTTTTCCCTGTGAGCATCTAGAAGCCCAACACATTTTCCATCAAAAAACTTCACTTGTAAACCTTTCAGATCTATAACTGTAAACAGTGATAATTGACCAAAATAACTTGAATCTAATTGCATGAATCAATCATCCATTTAACTTATGTAAGTAAACAACATGACATCAATATGACAATCACACAACACAAGTATTTTGGTAACGCAGAAACCCTTGTTAGAAGGTAAAAATTGTGGTGGGGATGACACCCACAAATTCTTCACTACTGCAGATAGAAAAAGTTTGCCTGTTAGGGCTACAAGTTTTGATCACTTCTGGTGATCTCACCCTGTTAGGAGTGACATGTCAGATCAGCTAGATCTACCTAGTTATAGGATTTTAACAACACTAATGAAGTGTGCACTCGGTTAAGAGATTTACATAAGACTGTTAAGTCTACTCTGTTAAGAGATTTTATCCAAAATTCTATTACAATTGTCAAAAAGCAATAGGCAATTATCTGCTATTTGACAACTCAATTGTCTGATACAGATCTATAAGCTCTGATAAAATATCACCTTACTTGTGATGAATCTCTGCTCTGAACTGCTCAGTAGCCTCTGCTGATTCTACTCAATCTGAATTTCTCTATACTCGGTTTTGCTCTGTTAACTGATAGACTTGAAGTTAGGCAATTGCTTCAAGTGCTCGATGATTCATATATCAGCTCACATCAAATATGATGTGAACACACAAATATATAGTGTTCTGTTTTTGCCACTTTAACAAAATTAGGTTACACACCACAGTCATAACCCTAAGATCTGCGGTGTACAATAATAACCTAGATCAACTATTACAAAAGATATACATTGCATTTAATGAATATCATCACATTAAATGTTCCTCGATCTTGGTAAAACGTTTTATGAACCGTTGTAACCGTTTGCATAGAAGAATGTGCCATTTCTGATTACTATGCCATTTCCTGTGATCCTCGGTAAACACTGTATAAACTGCTCGGTGTATATTGCGATGCTTGGTGTTTACTATCTGTCGGTGTCGGTGTCTGCTAGTGCTCGGTAAACTATCTGCTGCTCGGTATATAAGCTTTACCGACTAGTCTGTTCTGCTTCATGTTACCGATTAGTTCAATGTAAGTGACCGATCGATATCTTTACAAACCTTTGGTACTAATGACAACCTTAAATTCTCAATAGAGATAACAAATTTCACAGGTTCCGAGAGGTGGGGCATATAATTGGAAGTGTAATTATTGTAATAGTAAACAAAAAAATAGCACATATTCTCCAGTGAAACTTCATTTTACGGGGCCCGTGGGGAAAGGGATGGGAATGTGTCAAGGCCCAGATAAGAAGGGGTTGTCTCCTGCACAAATAGAAGGAATTGTAAAAGAACAAGAAGAGGCTGATAGATTGGTTCTAAGATCAAAACAAACTGCTTATATTGGTGGAGCTGGAAAAAAAATGCATTTACCCAGTGATTCAGTTGCAACCTCCAACATCCATTCTTGCCTATATCCGAAGTAGACAATGAAGATGAAGTACAAATTAGCCCCCTCAAAAGAGGTTCATTGGACAATGCATTTAAAGTGGAGGCAAGAGACATTGTTGATAAAAAAATTGCACATTGCCTCTATGTCAATGGTCCTCCTTTCAACTTGGTGAGATCACCATATTGGTGGGAAATGGTGTTGGCAATCAATAGTGCACCGGCTGGTTACACAAGTCCTAGGTTTGAAAAGGTGTGTATCACCTTGTTGCAAAAAGAGAGGAATACTATAAAGAGCTCCCTTCAATCAATTAGAGATTCTTGGATTGAACTAAGTGTTTCTATTGTTTGTGATGGATGGAAAGATACCAGAAACCATCCATTGTTTAATGTTATTGCAGTGTCCCCCAAAAGGGCAATGTTATTGAGGGAAGTTGATTGTGAAGGGAAAATGAAAGATGCATAGTTCATTTCCAAAATTCTCATTCATTGAGTCCCTAGAGATGGTGGGTAGTGAGAATATGGTCCAAGTAATCATAGACAATGCAAAAAATTGTAGGGGTGCAGGTGCTTTGGTTGAGGGCCGATATGAGCACATTTTTTGAACACCATGCACCTTAAACTCCCTCAACTTAGTGATGCAACAAACTGGCACTCAAATAGAGTGGGTGAACAAATATACGCAAAGGGCGAGGAGACCCAAATGTTTGTGATGAACCACCAAATGTCACAATCAATATTCAGATTTTTCTCGAGATTGGAGTTGTTGAAGGTAAATAATAAATTTAATTTATTTATTTAATTTTATTTGTCATGTTTATTTATCAACTTGTATATAAATTTTTTTTAATATTTATTATTTTTTAATGTGTTATTTACATATTGATATTGTTATTAACTTGCTTAGGTTGTTGAGACCCAATTTGCATCTCATACTATTGTTATGAGACGACTTTTCAAGGTGAAAGAGGCATTGGGTCAAATGGTTATTTGCAACCAATGGGGTGTATGGAAGGCTTAACATTCAGTGAGGGCCCAAAAGGTCAAGTCATTGGTTTTGGATGACAATTGGTGGGCTCTTGTGGAATATGTATTGGAATTCACCGAGTCTATCATGACTATGCTCTGATTTGCTAATACAAATGCACCTTGTTTGGGCGATGCCTATGATGGCATGGACACAATGGTAGAGAAAGTAAAATTAGCAATACAAAAACATGAGAATGACCCAATAGAATGTGAAACCTTATGCAATAAGGTGGAATCAATCATTCATCATCGTTGGGAAAAGATGGCCACCCCATTGCACCTCCTTGCATATGCCCTATCTCCAAGGTACTATAGCAAGAAAGTACTTAATATGTCAGGGAGATTAGCACCATATAGAGATGAAGAATTTGCCAATGGGTACAAGAAGGCGTTTACTAGACTCTTCCAAGATGAAGAAGTGGAGAAAGAAGTTAGGCAAGAATTTGGCATGTTTGCCTCAGGAAGAAGTCATACTCCAACATCTATATATGACCAATACAACATGGAAGTTATCACACGGTGGTATGTCCATGATCAAAAATTTGGGTACCTCCAACCTCTTGCAATCAAGATCCTCTCACAAGTAAGGTCTTTTTTTTAACCATTTGTATTCTACAATTTAGTACTTAACATTCTTTGTGAAAACTATCCAAGTTGCAAGTTCTTCTGCCGTTGAACGAAATTGGAGTACTTACTCCTTTATCCACTCAGTGAAGCATAACCGGTTGGGTTCAAAAAAAGGTGAAGATTTGGTTTATATTCGTTCCAACTTGCATCTTTTGTCACGTAAGGAGGAACACTACAAGGATGGGGCAACGGAGCTTTGGGATGTAGCCCCTGAATGTGCCAACTTGGATGCAACCATTGAGGATCTTAGTAGACTCACTACAGCTTATGATGATGATGATTACATCCCTACACATGGTGCATCTAGTGCAAGTGGAATTGGTTTGGGTTCAAATGATCCTAAACTTGCAGCAAATCCAATAGATGATGATTTTTTTGATAATCCTTATGATGATTGATTAATCATGAACTAAATTTTGTAATTGTAATGATTTTCTGATTTTCTGATTGGAATCATGAACATAGACATATATGATATGGCTTATTTGAATATTTGTGTACTATCAATTGGCATTTAATATTTATCTTTGGCATTTGACATTGATCAATGATGAAGTATCATACTATCAAATGATTTAATTTTGTATATTTCTTGCATTTTTTTGTATATATATAAATTTATAATATATATATATTAAAATATATATATAAATGTAACCAAACACATCTAAAACCCCCCCAAAAAAAAATTCACATATCCACGTACCGGGCTCTAGTGCTTGCATCCGCATTCGGATTCAAACTGGTAACTTAGGTTAAAAGAAAGAATGAAGATGAAAGCGCCTATGGAAGTTCAGGAAGAAGATGAAAAAACTGATTTCTTGGCTAGATTAGAGAAGGTGGTAGGAAGACAACCAAGAGGTTTTCCACAATTCAGAGGGATGAAATGGGCTGTTGTTCGATTCAGATTGCTATGCTAAAAGTTGATAAGGCAAAAGAGGACATTACTCCTCAAGAGTATGGAATTACGACTATCAACATTGATTCGACCACCAATGGTCAAGAGGTGGAAGACTTACGAACTTGACCAAACCTCTTCATCATGTTGATGCAGTGGCTCCTCCACTTTTGAATAGCTCACAGGAGACAATTGGGGATTTTGAGGATGGAAAGGTAACGCCAAGAGAAGCTAAGGAATGGATAGCATGCAACAATGAAGAAGTTGCCACATTTGTCGAAAAGTTGATGCTGACATATGGGCAGACTTCTTCTTTGCTCTTCAGAATTGCAAATATGGCAAAAACATGGGAAGATCTTCATCATATTCAGGATAGAATAATCCCATTCCTAAGGTTGTTGAAAGGAAAGGCTACATAGGAATTGATTGATGGGCAAATGATTGCAGAAAGGGCTGTATATGATTTCAACACATGGTACTAGGCATTAATTACATGAAGTGAGGTCTTAAAAAAGGTGAAGGCTGATAGTATCAAAGTTGAGGAGCAGATTGGAGAGATTCAAAACAAGATTTTCCTTATAGCCGCTGATATACTTGGGAAAGAAACTATCTGAGAAAATGATATGCAGGTGGAAAATCTAAAGCTCAGAACTCAGGAAAATTTCTTCTCTATCACCAGACCAATCCTAAAACAGAATTTGACCAAGGCGTTGAATTTCTTGTCCATCACGGATGCCTTTTAGAAACAAGTATTGGAGTGGGAGAATGATTTTTCCATGTATGCAAATGACTTGGACAGAATGGAATTCAAGGTGAATATGCTGCCACATGTCATGATGGAAGAGGTCGTCCCTCTCGTGTCCAGGTTCATTGAACATGCCACTGTGGAAAAGAATGAAGATGCACCTTCCTAGAAGATAGCTCCTCGCGCCACTTGTCTTCCATGTATTTGCTCTTATTGTTATTTTGGGAAACCTTAATTAGGGTTGTTATGTTTTAAATCTCGACCGTTGATCTTGGATTGACCTCGGCCTTTCATTTATTTCAGAAACTCTATATAAGCTCCTTTTCTCTCATTTTATTGTGTGAAAAGATGTATAAGATTGTTGCTAAGAACTCTTTGATAATAAAAGCTCATTCACATTTTGCTTTGAATCCTTATTGTTCTCATTTGGTTGCATGGTTTTATGCTTTCTTCAACATAGAGTAGATTTTCTTTACGAAGTTGTTAGATGAATGAAAGATTTGATAGTATAGATTGGTGAAACTATTGCTCATACTTATTTTGCACAAATGATTTTTGCTCATTGTGTAAAGTTAGCCTGAGCTTATATTGTGGATACTTTAACTTTTACTTTGGATAAATATTGTTCGTTTGATGGTATTATTCATAGAATGAAAATCTTGAGCACAAACCTAGAAGACTGCACTTTGTGTAGTTGTCCTTCGTGTGGCAAAGCAAAGTGTTGTTGGTTTCACCTAGTCTTTACCATCTCTTGAGTTCTTAGGAATAGCTTAGAACTTCTAACTAAGTTCTAGCTTGTGAATCATATCAGTTGAGCGTAAGTCCCCTTGCATGTTTCAGAAAACATCACCAAGGAAGCTATCCAACACAAAGTCGCTTGTTCGCACATATAAACCTTGGAGTCATTGTGTGATCTTCATGCAATCTTAGCACACACAATGATTTTGCTCAAGATCTCGTAGAGTGTCCTTGGATATTTTATTTTGTGTTCAATGGATGATAAAACATACACCAACAAGATGCTACATGGATGACAGCTTCAGACACCTAAGCATGGTAGCAGTATTTCTGAACTCATGGATAGGAGCCATGAAGAAGTTTTTTTGTCCCTTGGTAGTGTGATGCATGTGCATAAATTATTCTAGAATATATGGAGGAATTTGTTGTAACCTCTGAAGAGTCATAATTAGTAATAAATAAAACTGTCTATTTTCTACAGCATGGTGGTTAGAATAATTTTAGGATTGGTTTTGATTTTCTTATATTAAAGAAGAGATGGTTGAATCTGTGGGCCTAAGTTTGTTTTTATATATGAAAAAAGGCATTTTTTTCAGCCTTGGAGGAGGGCTGGAGAGTCACCTGTATGTAATAAGATAATAGAGAAATAGAGAGTTGGTTTTTTTTCTTTTTGTGTTAAATGTTTTGATTTTAGATCAGATGAATCTTGCACTTTCTATTGCGCCATTATTCCTTTAGTTCCATGGGATTTATTATCCCCCAACACGATCGTACTATTATGTTTTTCATCCAAATTAACAAATAGATTTTTGTTGTAATTCATGTGAGGAGCAATCAAAATCAATATACCGCAAAGTCTCTTCATTAGAATTTGAAATCAAACAAACAAGAATTAGATTTTGTGTATCTTCTACTAATGTGAGCAGATTGCTTATGCCAACTTTCAGACTCATAATGGCCAAATTTATTACAATGAAAACATTGAACATGTCTTTTGTCTCTACCAGTATCTTTGAATCTACCTCAGCTTCTATCTCTGTAGTTATTACTTCTTCCTTGAAAACTAGAATCTCATGATTAGAGTCACCTCTATGCTCAGTTTTAGAATCAATTCCATATTCAAATTTGTGATAACCCTTAAACAACTTCTTCTTTTTACCTTTTATGGTTACCTTAGATGCAAATGCATGTTCTAAATATTCTTCACTACTTTTCATTTGTTCTTTTGAAGTTAATAAAATTTTACTTAATTCATCAATTTCCATGGATGTAATATCTTTTGAAGCTTTGTTGGATTACAAACTTAAAAAAAATCCCATAACATGTTTATTACTCAATTCATCTCCTAGAATTCTCTTTGTAAGATAGTCACTAATACATTTGGACTCATTTTGACATTTTCAAAACTCTTCCTTAGTGTTTGCAATTTAACTATATGAGTACCTTGATATGCATTTATAAGAATATGAAATGCCTGATTTGAATGTATAGCACCACTTATCCCTGTAAAGATTGATTGACTCAATGCACCCTCAAAATTAGAAACAAAGCTTCATTGTCCTTTTGTTCATTTTGCTTAAGTTCTTGTTTTTGTTGATTACTTAATGAATTGATATCCTCAGGTTCTTCATATCCTCTATTTTCCCACAAATCCTTTGATTTTAACAAAGTTTGCATTCATGTACTCCAAGTAGAAAATTTGTCCCATCAAAAATAGGAGTCAATATCCTTGATGTACTCGCAAGATTTGCCATCTCAAAAAAAAGTAACAGAATACTTGCAAAATTAGCCCCCACTATCTGACAATCTTTCTTTTAGAAAGAATAAAATAAAAAAATAAACCCACAGTTCTTGTTCCACCAAAATCAGCAAATATTTAAACGTTTAAATTATTGCTTCCCCTTTTTAATTTAAAAGAAAAACCTTACTGCTGTTCCACATAGCAACAACTCTGAGAAGCGGCAAAAAAAAGAAAAAGAAACCACCTTTGCAGGTGACCTTTCCTTCACAATCACCCTTCAAAGTTTCAAACAGCAATTTTCTTCACTTCCGTGATCTTTTTCTTTTCTTCTTGTGCTTTTCAGTCTGGTAGCACTTAAATATTATTGGTCACTTATCAAATCTGTGGGATTCTTCAAAGAATGCAGTGGACTTCTCCTAGCGATTTTTCTTTTCTTCCTTATCTTTGCAAACTTTTGTGGCTGCTCTCCCTTCTCCAATGGTGTTGATTGATTGACCTCCTCTTTTCAATAAAAAAACTGCAATCCAAATTCTTTGAAAAAAGTATCGGCATTCCACATGTCCTTATTGCGTGACCTTTGGTCTGATACCAATTAATTGAAGGTATCAAACAGTTACAAACAAATTTCTTACGATGATCTGCAGATCATCAACACACAAAAAAACAAAGATAATTGGAGGACACGTCAAAACTCCTTGATAAATCTTCACATTTATGTGACAGGATTCAGGAGTGAATCCAACTAACAACTGATAACAACCAATCTCAACACTGTCTTCTAACAACAAACTGGTAAACTAACAACAATGTTTATTATCTTACATGAATTTCTGTTCTAGTTTGATTTTTCCTCGATTTAGATGTCTTATCAAAACTAGCTTAACTAATGTTTGATTTTACACACAAAGTTGAAAATTTCAGTCACTAAAATTCTCTAATTTTGTTTTTGTTCAGAAATTTGTAGTTAGGGGGGACTTTGTTTTTTCATAGAATAGCCAATTACAGATCAAGGCTCCTGCCCAACTTTTATATTCCCCTTCCTCATCTACCTGGATTTTTGCATACCATGACAGTTTATAACACAAGAATTTAACAAATGTTGAAAAAACAGGTTTATGCCAATTGCTTCTTATTCATGAATACTTAATCAAATTACATTACAATCACAACATATTCAGGAGCTGATACTGTTTATTTGTGTGCAGGCATCTTTATGAGTTGGACTCCCACCTGGATCGTTTATTGAGATCTGCATTAATGGCCAAGATTGCTCCTCCTTTCGATCGCTCATATTTAAGGAGCATACTAATACAAACTGTAGCTGCATCACAGTGCAAACAGGGATCCTTACGCTACTGGTTAACAGCAGGACCTGGAGACTTCTCCCTCTCTCCATCCGAGTGCCCAACTTCTGCCTTTTATGCTGTTGTTATCGAAAGTCCATTGTCGTTTCATACAGAGGGTGTGAAAGTTGTAACATCCTCGGTGCCCATGAAACCCCCTCAGTTTGCAACCATGAAGAATGTAAATTATCTACCAAATGTTCTCTCAAAAATGGAAGCAGAAGAAAAAGGAGCTTATGCTGCCATATGGTTTGATGATAAAGGCTTTGTTGCTGAAGGACCAAACATGAATGTTGCATTTATAAACAAGAACAAGGAGCTTCTAATGCCATCATTTGAAAAAATTTTGAGTGGCTGCACTGCAAAGCGCATACTAGATCTTGCTTCTACTCTAGTAGAGCAAGGTGTCATCAGTGACATTCGAGTTGGGAATATAACTGCTGAAGAAGGCAAAGCAGCAGAAGAAATGATGCTTATTGGAAGTGGTGTGCAAGTTACTCCAGTTATTATGTGGGATGAACAACCAATAGGAAATGGTATGCCTACAAATCCTTCTTTGATAAAATAATTATATTAGGAGAATAATAGTTACATTATCCATGAATGAGTTTGAAAGACAATGAACATTGGTAAACCATGTGCTACAACAAAATCTGCTTCTTGCAGAGGTTATAAGGCAGAGATACATCTTTTGACCCAATAAAACATTGCTAAAGGTAAAGGTGGCTTCTAGGTCACCACCAATTTGGTGCATAAGATCCTCCATATGCAAGGGAATTACTTTCTCTATTTAACTTACCTATTAGTTTTAAACGCACAACCCTTACTCATTGGATTCAAACAGGCGACATTCATTATGAATTGTATATGCTAGTTCAGGCTGTATTTCTGATGGTATTGCTTTCTTTATACTTACTATCAAGTAAAGTTCTACCAAAGATAAGTGCTCCAAAGGATTTGATCATGTCGAATAATAGTTACATTATCCATGAACAAGTTTGAAAGACAATGAACGTTGGTAAACCACCTGATACAACAAAATCTGCTTCTTGCAGAGGTTATAAGGCAGAGATACATCATTTGACCCAATAAAACATTGCTAAAGGTAAAGGTGGCTTCTAGGTCACCACCAATTTGGTGCATAAGATCCTCCATATGCAAGGGAATTACTTTCTCTATTTAACTTACCTATTAGTTTTAAACGCACAACCCTCACTCATTGGATTCAAACATGCAACATTCATTATGAATTGTATATGCTAGTTCAGGCTGTTTCCTGATCCTATTGTTTTCTTTATACTTACTATCAATTAAAGTGCTACCAAAGAGAAGTGCTCCAAAGGATTTGATCGTGTCAATTTCTTTCATACTTATAATGAGCATAATTGTTGGATATCTCTGTGCAGGAAAATATGGGCCTATCACGCATACACTTTTGAACATGCTTTGGGAGGACATGAAAGCTGGCCCTTCATGCATTCGAGTTGCTGTTCCTTATTGACAGGAAGGTGCCCAATAAAAATTTCATCTCATTTGACAAATGTTCCTCTTTGATAATAAACGTGGAAGCATACTAGCAGGTTGTCATCCAAAGGATAAAATGACTGAATAAATTGTTATTTAATGTGCTTATAATCTGTGTAAATACAATGTTGTATGGATTTATTGCCAGTACCCATTTGGCGGACACTTTGTCCAAGTAATATATGACATATATTGCCAAATACAATAATTTTAACCTGTATCATACTATTTTCAAAAAGTATGGGTGTCACATCCCCATAAAATTGACTATCAAAATAGCCTTAAATCTGTTGTAATTTTGTTATGGTAGAAACTTGTCAGCTGTGAAGTTTCATTTTGTTTGTGTGTAAGCACGTGATTAATTAAAATGTTGATTACTTTTGAATTTTCTTTTAGTTCACTTTATAAATCAAAACATATACGAATGTGTTTATGAACCTGGACTTATCTCTATCTGGTCAATTCTATGTGAAGAACGTTTGCTCATTTTGCAGGCGCAAGGTGATGTGAATTTTGCAGCTTTGTCAATGAGTAAAGGTCTAGTGCCAACTACATTTCAAAACCAATTTAGTGTATGTCTTTTTACTAGTCAAAGTTTGACCAAAACAGGAATGTATTCATAGATTTTTGCAATGAGAAGGTCTATTGATTAGAGTCCAGAGATCCTATCAGCAAAAAAAATGGGATTCCAGACGGATCTCTTAAATATTTTATTAAGTCATTATTAGATTTAAATAATATTTTATAACATATATACAATATGTGATTAAATAGATACAAATAGAATATTAATAATATACTGTGCTCCAAGCTCTCTAAAATGAAATTGCTTGCACCCTACACATTTGGACTTTGAGCACTTTAATGAACACATTATTACATATATATACTTGTATCGTAGATATTAATTGAGCAGGGCGCACAAGGTGGGTAAGAATAAATATCTTGAAGATGAACGAAAGGGGGAGGCTACAGAACTAAGGAGGTGTCAAAAGGAGTGGTGAAGCAGTGGAGCTGCAAAGTTGCCTCCAATTTATACGCACAAACCATGTTGGGCACCATTCAGAAACACTGCTGTGGCAAAGTCTAGATTGTTATTGCAGTAAGATATATATTGTAATGTCCACTCTGTCAAATAGAATATAAAAGAAAAAAAGGAGATTGCTCATCCTACTATGAGCCTCACTTTCGACTCGGGATGTTTTATGTTGAATCATGATGCAACATCTTACTTGGACACATTGTGAAAAAAATGCTTTCATTTGAAAGTCAATATTCAAATCAGTTGTGATAAAGAAAGCTTAAAACACAAATAGAAGATTTAAACAAATAAATTTTTTAACATTTATCTTATGTTCAATTGTTATCTCAAAAACAAAAGGCTCAAAATGATCCTCTTAAAGACCTCTTGTTGCACACTAAGAATCTGGATTCACTCAAGATTTTTGACGAGGGAAGGGTGGTATATTGATGCTAACAGTAACAACATATCCTTGCATCCAAGAAGTATAAGATAAGATAAGATAAACTTTTAATGTCCACGAGGCTAAAAATAGTCTATGGGACAGCAAGGCAGCCTAAGCAGCCTTCAATAACTCAGTGCGTTTCTTGTGCAAGTTGATGATGAGTCCACCCAGCTTCTCAATGTACTCCTCACTGAATAGGTTATGCCAAGAGCTATCAAATATAGTATCCACAAATTTATCCCTGCTGTCCTTGTAGGCCTCACATTCTAAAATAAAGTGTTGTTCGGTTTCCACTTTCCCAGACTTGCAAAACATGCAAATTCTCTCTTCCCAAGCCTCATTTGGCCTCTTCCAACGCTCGGTCTCACATCGAAATTGATGAGAGTAGGTTCTTAGCTGAGCAATAAGAATTTTAGCTCTCCAAGATATGTTGTCTCCTATGTACACTTTTTGGAGTTGATCACATGCGGGGTTGAACTCATTGATATAATATATTTTCTTCCTACCGATCTCATTCCCTCAATTTCTCTTGTAAAATTTTTCCATAACAAAGACCTTTATGTCTTTGTTATTTGTGGGGCACATATTGAATTGGATATTCCATTTACTCATCCACTTGATGTTTTGTTGTATCCATGTCCTTTTTCGTTTACACAATGTATCATTAAAGACAAGTTTAGGCCATCTATCTCCTTCCATTCTTTCGATTCTTTTTAGATAGCTTATGAGGCGAACCATAGCAAGTGCCTCAATAGGGGCAGCCCCCATTTCACTTCGCATGATATCATATGGAACGGTGCTTGTGATTTTATATTAAAATAGTTCACATGAGAGAATATTTATATATTTAAGAGAGGATTGATCAATGGATATGATTGATTTTGGAGATTAAGGGTGGAGATCATTTGAGAGACTTTGAGCCATAAGAGACTTCCGAGTGGCACCTTGCAATTGGAGTACAAAAAGAGCTCTATGAATCAAGAAGATTGGTTGGTGGGGATTTTTTTGGGGGGTAATATAGATGGTGAAGATTAAAAGGAGCTTTTTTGAGCCAAAAGTTATTTTTTTAAAATTTATGTGAAAACTTGAGATCTTAATGAAATTGATGGATGAGCTTATATAAGAGGATTTTTTGAGAAAATAGGAAGCATGGGTCTATATGTGCAAAATTTTTTTAACACTTATTTTAGGAGCTTGGGCAAGATTTGTCGTTATTAATTAGACTTTGACATATGCAGATGATTAGCTAGATCAAATGATTGTTTTTAATGTATTAATGTTGTGAGAAGAAAAAGGGGAATTAAATAAATATATTTTATTTATTTAATTTTTGGAATAGGAATGAAATGTCCCCTTCCTAATTTTCCCTAGAATTTTTCCTAAGTCATAATTGCAATAGATTAGGGTTAGGGTTTACCAAATAAATGGTGTCTTTCATTATGTGTTCCATAACTTGAATCATGCATTCACCACATCAACACAAAGCCATCACACTAATGGATATCTATATGTATATGCATATATTCAATAATTCAAGCATTATTCATAAATAAATCAAGGATTAGAGTAAATATAATATATCTTCATTACTATGTAGTACTTCAATTATACGTGAATTCCATTATAATAGATGTGGAGTAAGGAAGCATAGTAGGGTGTCCTATGATCTCAGTTCTCCCTCCATACGGCCCTCCTTTCTTTTATGGTTGGAGTTAACTATGATTCACCAATACTCCCCCAACATAGGAGTTGAGAAGGTACTTGTAATAGGGTGCCCTTAGTAGTTCTCTCTCAATCATTGTGCAGTAGGGTCCCCTCATAGTTGTTCTCCCTTAACTACTACTACAATAGGCTGCCCCTAGTGGTTATCCCTTAATCAAAGTGTAGTAGGGTGCCCTCATATTTGTTCTCCTTTAACTGCCAATGCAATAGGGTGCCCTTAGCAATTCTCCCTTAATTGTTGTGCAATAGAGTGCTCTCATAGTCATTCTCCCTTAATCACCATTACAATAGTGTGCTCTTAGCAGTTCTCCCTTAATCACCACTGCAATAGTGTGCCCTTAGCGGTTCTCCCTTAATCACAGTGCAATAGGGTGCCCTCATAGGTGTTCTCCCTTAACTGTCATTGCCATAGGTTGCCCTTAATAGTTCTCCCTTAATTGCAGTCTCTCTCCCATTTCCTTGTGACTAATTATTGTTAGATTAAGTTCATATCTTGATGTTTATTAACAACAAATCGAGATGCATTATAAAGTGACATAGATAATTTAATAATAATTTTTGTATTACCCAAAATAGAATAATATCATTTCCCTAAGTTTAGATTTGTTTACTATTTATTCTCTCCATGATACAGAGAATTCAATATGCTAAAGGATATTGTGTTCTCTTATAATTCGATGTTCTTTATTGAAGTTCTTCCCTTCTATATTTTCTTCTAGTTTAGGGAGTCACACCCTTTCATTTATTAATGCCCTTATGAAAGGGTCACACCCTTTGGTTATGAAATGATACATTTGTTTGACCACAAGTGCCTTGCCCCTTTCATTTCTTATTTAATCTTCACCTACCTCTCACTTGTCAAATGTGTCTTTATTGCTTTTCAAATCTGCACATATCCCATTTAAGCTCTACACATCCTCTTTTTTAGATCTATGTATCTCATTTTCTTCTTTCCTTCTCTACTCTATTTCACGTCCCCCCCTACTCTTCTTTGAATCTACTCTAGATCTCCTCTACTCTTTTCCTACTATTCCTTTTGATCCTTTATCCCCTCTATATCTTCCAATGTAAGGGAGAGGTCACACTTCTTCATCATGTCTGCCTTTTAGAAAGAGTCACAAGCCTTCATAATTACAACCATTTACCATTGTGAAGAGTTCCAACCCTTCATCATTGTTTACCTTTGAAAGAGTCACTTCCTTATTTTCTTCATATTCCTTCCTTCATATGACTTCCTTATTAGCCAACAGCTTCAACCACAAACAGAGATTCCCTTGAACTTATGTTGGGATAAGTTCTTATTACCAAAGGCTGGTATGTTCTCATGGTTAGCTCTTCAGGACAAGATTCTTACTACGGATATGTTTAAGAAGATGGATTTTGAGGGACCTAGTAGATGTCCCTTGTGTGAGGAAGCAGAGGAAAATACAGACCATCTACTCCTTAACTACAAATTTTCCTATCAATGTTGGAAATGGGCGTGCCATAAACTAGGTTAAAGTTTAGCCTTTCTGAAAACCATTTTAGGCATGTTCCAAGCTTGTCCTATTATGAACAAGCACTACTTATATAGTGGTCTTTGGAAAATGATTCCCTCTTTGATCATATGGGAGCTTTGGAAAGAAAGAAATAGTTGTTTATTTAAGGACAAGAGAATGGACAGGAGACAACTTTTAAATAAAATTGAGAGTGCCATCATTGTAAATCATAATGGTAGAATTGTGATTCAACATAGTAAGGATGCTGAAATGACTTATTGGGATGAGAAGATGCGGGGTAGATGGGCTGGGCTCAAGATTCCCCCATTTGTGGGTTCGGGTGCTAAAATGACTGATTAGAAAAGAGTGAATTGCCTCTGGAAGCCCCCTAAGAGAGGATGGGTTAAACTCAACTTTGACAGGGCCTCAAGAGGTAAACTAGGCAAAGAAATATTTGGATGCTGCCCACACAATGTATAAGGAATAGAATTGGCTAGATTGGAAAATCCAATAGGAGACGAGACAAACAACAAGGCATAACTTATGGTTTTTGTGGAAGGGCTACTAATGAGTAAAGATTTGGGAATAGAGAAGCTAGCTATTGAAGGAGGTTCTGCAATCATCATTAATGGCCTAAGGAAAGGCTCTATGTAGAATTGGAAATTTAATGTCATCCTATGTAGAGCTCTATTATTAATACAATGCTTTAGGAAAATAACCATCAAGCATATATATAGAGCAGGTAACTCATGGGTAGATGAGTTGGCTAATATAGGGGTTGATGGGATAAACCTAAGATGATTTGGAATGAGCATGAGATGAGGTGTAGTGAGTGAGATTACCATGGTTATTTGGTTACTTTATTATCTTTTCCTAATGTAGGCTAGATTCTCTGGGGATTAAGAGTAGATCAGACTATGTTTCGATCAAGCTGTAGATCTCAGTAGGATAACAACCAAGTTTTGTAAATTATAAGAATATAGAATAATAGGTGTTGCTTTTATTCATTATTTTTTGTTGAGTCGTTATTTGTCTTATGTGTGTGTGTGTGTGTGGGCCCCCCTAACTAATCTACCCTTCAGCCCCTATTATTCTATTATTCTAGCCCCCTACTATCTAAAGGGCTAGCTTATTATAGCAAGTTGATTCCCTCCCTAGGGGTGGGTGGGAGGAGGCTATGGGGGGTTATCCTAGTGAGATCAAGAGGTATCTCAACTATTCAACTATAATTGGGGGGGGGGAGTGGGGGCATAGTTATCACCCTTTCATTAGAATAAGAACTATTAGGTGCCCTACAACTTATCATAAGGGGGTAAAGGGGGTGGGAAATATAATGGCCCTACTATTCTATGGCAGAAGCAATAGTTCCAGGGTGTGCATGAGAAAGATAAAGTAGGTGTTCATAGGAATACAAAGTTGGTAAGTCTATAGGGTGGGCTCCTACTATTCACCATTTCTAATATTAGGGCCCGTACTCTCCTCCCACCCACCCCTGCATGGGGATTCTATTCCCTACAATAATCTACCTCTGCATGCATGCACCTGAATTATAGAAAATCTTTTTTGAGTCTTGTATAAGTGTGATGCTTCTTATTTGAGTCTTGTAGTATTGCTTTTGGTTTAACAGACATGGGTACTCCCATTAGAATGAAGGCAGGGAAGAGGGAAATGTTGTTTTGGGGTGAGATTACAAATATTAGGTTGAAGAAGTTTATGTTAGCCAAGCATGGCTTGATAGTGAGATTTGTGTTAAAAATTATGGGAGAAGAATTCTCATTATTGGCAGACATACCCAAAATGAATACTAAGGTAATTTCTATGTTTGTAGCTACTATCTTGCATATTGACAAGGATAAACCAACCATTAGTGATCTTTGCAAAAGCTTGTTTAATTATTTTTTACTAGAAGAACTGGATGTAATCTTAGAGAACATTGATGACAATTTATGCATCCCTAAGAGAAGTGACTATGGGGTTAAAGATCACCCAGTCCTGGTCTCTCCCATATTGATCATCAAGGACTACTCGAGTTTTTCCAAGAGGCTTCCTTCCATTACCAGAAACTGGCATTTTCTTCTAAGTGTTATGCATGTGCGCTCTAGGTAGGAATGGAAAGGGATCGAATGGTTCTTGGATGTTAATAAAGTTGAACACAACGATGAGGAATCAGAGGAAGAAAAGGGTAAAAAGTTT